>JAXCHB010000318.1:4682500-5282500 GCA_036926305.1 Uropetala carovei | reverse complement strand
CCGAGACACCTCCGGATTTTCCCACCGTTTTATGACCAATGTCGCTATCTTAATGACGACGGATATCCGTCACAAAGAGTCTTTATAATCGACCTTTTTTTTTAAATGGTATAAAATTTGGCGACTCACATTCTAAGAAGTCAAAGTCCTCTTCCTTCTTTTGAAGTCCCTTCAACCTCCCGCGAAGAAAAAGACAGCCGTCCGGCCAACAGCCGACATCCAATGGCACACGCGAGTGTTTAAAAAAAAAAATTCCACCGCTTTCCTCCGTTAGGATAAGTCCGCGACAGACAGACAAACACTTCCGGCCACCGCCTTGCCCCTTTTTCCTGAGGGCACGAACGTACAACTTTAACTGGTAAAGGGGGGAGATGGGGTGGGGGTGTCGCGACCGATCCCGACTCACTCCGGTACGACACTGAACCAATAAAAACGGCGAGTTGAAGTGGGAGGAAAAGAGACGAACCACGCAGACGGACCAGCGCCTCGACACCGAACACGGGCAGGTGCCGAAGTCCGTGGGACGAGGAAAGCGGGCAAGCTGTGAAAGTGCTTGGGGAGGCAAAAAATTGTATTTCCGCTGTTTCCCTAGAGACGAGAGGAGGGGGGGGAGGAAATTGGGAGGGAGAGAGAGCGACGATGGAGGGGAGGGGGGGGGAGGGTGAAGGAGGAGAGATAGAGAGAGAGAGGGAGAGAGAGTGAAGGGGAGAATGTGGAAGGTAGGGCGGAAGGAGAGGTGAACCGCCTAGCCATGAGTTTTCTGCCCCTGGCAGAGAACGAAAGCCGCAACGGCAGACCCCGCCGGCTTTACGGATGGCCGAACCGCCGAGCGACAGTGGGGGTGGGGGAAAGGGGGGGAGTGAGAGGAGGAGGGAGGGGGTCAAAAGAGGAGGTAGGGAGAGAGAGGTATGGGCGGCGTAGATGCCTTGGCAACGGAATTGGCGCCCTCAGCCGCGGGGTTGATGTCCGTCTTCGATTGTTTTCAAGGCGAGGAAGCATAAACCGCGCGAAGCGAAGCGTGTTCCTCATCTTCGCAAACAAAACAAGTGAGGGAAGAATCGAGGAGCGAATGAAATAATATGGAGACTTTTCATTCGCAAAAACCATCGTGAATGAATGTTATCGAATCCTGACAAAAAAAACAGAAAAAATAATTGAGAGTGAAAAAAATTCGTTATTTAAAAATAAATTCCGCGGAATCGAACCCCGGTTGTTGAATTTTGAAGTCCGATTTGTTATCCAATACACTTGGGGTCGGCAACCTACATCCAGAAGGCCTCTCCCTACAGGGGCACGTGTAGAGATCTGCATATCCGCAATTTATCCGACCCGACCCGCGGATATCCGGACGAAGAGTTGCGGTTCGGGTCGGATGATGCCTAAATTTTTGCGGATGCGGATCGGATTCGGATATACATATAGCCTGCGGATGCGGATCCGGTGAGGATACGAAAATCAGTATACGTGCTGAAGTCAAAATGCAGTGTCTTGAGTATGAGAAAAAATAATAACGGACGGTAAAATTTAATATAGAAGATTTCATATTTTTTCAGGTACATTGTGGTCTCAAAATCTTTTCTGATGGAGTTTTCAAGCATTTAAATTATTTAGACTTGGACACAAAATCTCTAGGTTCACCCATCCTGCCCGCCGAAGATTCCGTGATTTCCAATCCGGCCCTCAGGGTCCAAAAAGCGACGATGAAGAAGAAACAACGGTGTCGGTGAAAAAAGAAAATGTGTCGCTGAAAAACCCCCTGACATCGATGATAAACCAAGATCATATTTCTCAGCAGCCTCGTAAGTAGATATTTTTGCGCTCGGGGCAAACTACTAAATGTGCGCCCTCTCCCCTTTCAAGAAATTATTTTCTCTAGTTTATTTAGTAACTATTTCGATTTTTTGAGCCCCTTGCTTAGTTGCCCCCGGGGCAGATGCCCCGCTTGCCCCGCCATAGTTACGGCACTGCTCAGACGCATCTACAACTAAGAATGACGTAAGTTATTTTCTTTAGGAAAAAAGCGCTAACAAAACGCACCGATATAAAACAACTCGCGTAGTACGAAATGACCTAAAATACACCAGGCCTAAATGGGAGCTTCATTTGCTGACACAATATTAAAAGGTGCGTTTTATTTATTGGGACTTATTTAAAGTTGTAAACTTAAAATTCTTCATAAATATCGCTATATAATTATATGACAGTGAGTAATTTATTCGATAATTAATTAAGAATGTTTAACTTTCTATATGTAAACATTTAGTTAAAATCTTCATTTGAAATTTTTGAAGACATCCCCTGCCATCCGTAGATTTGTTCAAAAAATTCTTTGGCAGTGCAATAAACAGCATCAAAGATCACATACACCCAGCGGCGGATTTAGATATCTTGATACGACCAATACTTTACGGCAGGGGTCGTCAACCTTTTCTATATGGCGGGCCGCATTAGTTTTTGTGAGTGCTTCGGAGGGCCGCATTGGAAATCGCGAGAGCTTCAGAAGTTACCTGGAGATTTTGCGGTCTCATATTAGTGAAAATAAATTCTAATTAGTTTAATAGCGTTAAAACTTCACCGGAAAAGGTTTTGAGAGCATAGTTTCAAAATTATGCCGATCACTTATTCAACATGGCTTCGCGGGCCGCATAAAACGCTCCCGGGAGCCGCACGAGGCCCGCGGGCCGTAGGTTTCCGACCCCAGCTTTACGAGATGACGGAAAGTTCATTTTTTGCCACCAGTCAAGTGGTACCTTTGATTGGCCTACGTGATTCACTTATGTGATTGGCTTACGTGATTCATTTACGTGATTTTCTAATTATCTTTTAACTGTAAGTCCTTAATATCAAATGCCATGAAAATCCGTTCGGTAAAAGCCGAAAAAGAACATGCGGACGAACGAACGGACAGACCGACGCGTTCGACGAAGCGTCACGGAAGTCACGCTCTTGCAAAAAATTGGTTCAACGTTCGAAAAGAAAAAAACATAATAAACGCTTCATTTTGAGGACATTGGGCGCGATTTCACCTGGAGATTTCTCCTGCGCAATTCTTCCCGAGTTCTGGAGGTTCTTTTTTCTTTTTATGAGGATACGAGCAATTTCGAGTCCGAATCGGAAACGCCTAGGGACGGACTCCATTACCTAAGCGCCTCCAACACACGCTCTTTGGGAGCGAACGATGGATATACGTTTTTTTCAAAACAATGTATGCGTCCAAAAAAAAAAGTGCGCAAACAAAACTTCGCAGATGCGTCCCGATAAAGATAAGGAAAGTGCAATAAATTTTGAACGTTTGAACAGATTCGCCGTGTCGTAAATAAAAAGTGAGCGCTAAACTTGGGTCTTACGTTATCAGATACGTGCAATGACCCCGAAACCATTTGGAACAAAAAAAAACTGACTAAATACAAACTCCAAAAATAACCACTCAAACTCATGATCGAAATATCGGTGGAATATAGATTGCGCAACCTTTCTCATATGTGTATGCGTTTGGACGCATTACACTCATTTCTGGAATTAATTCATACTGCTACAAAAACAACAAAACCACAGAAAATGGTATTAATATATTAAAAACCTTACACACATGTGAAAATCAAACATGATAAATAGTTATACCACACATAAATATAAAGTACTAGCAGAAATACCCGACGTTGCCCGGGGAAATTTGGTTCAAGTCCGATAGGAATTCTCGATGATACATGGTATTTAAGAATTCAATCGGCCGCCATTTTGAATAAAACGCGCAGAGACAAACATAAACCACATATGAATTATTCCTGAGAGCTCTCCACAATCGTACCAAATTTGATTCAAATCAATAGTAGGACTCGGGAAAATACGCGTATTTTAATGTTTAAATGGGCCGCCATTTTGAATCAAGAGGACATACGGACACTAAAACCCAGTGTTGACCTTCCCCTTAGTGCTCCCTACTATCGTGCTAAATTTGATTGGAATCGGTTGATTGTGGACGTGCATAAAGGAGCAGAGAGAAAATGAGCCGCCATCTTGAAACGAACGGACACGCGGACACTAAAACCATGCATTAACCTTCCATTTGGTTCCCCCTACAATCGTGCCAATATGGTCGGAATCGGTTCAGAAATGTGAGCGTGCATAAAGGAACAGACAGACAGACACTAAAATATAGTGATGGAGACTATGCGGATTGGCGAAGCCACACAGGCTGAGGAATTATAGCAAGACGAGGATTGTTGAGAGAACTGGGGAGAGCTGAGCGTCAAAATCACTTTATATTATAATGCTGCTGGGCTCTATATATTTATTTTTTATAAATACGGCTTATACGATATTGTTTATAACTCCAATCCTTGTAACTGAGGGAATTTTAATCAAAATCATTAGAGCCAATTTTGAATAAATCGACATAAGGTAAGGTACTTACATATTGTGAAAATCAACAAGAATAAACTACCCCTTCATTGTTGCGCTATATAGTTCATCTCTTCATAGTTTACATTCTAGATAACAGCATGCCTATATGCGAAATATCATTCGATTTCGTTAATCCATTTAGTCTCTAATAGCCTCGCACAGAGCGACGGACGGCATGGCAAAAACCAATTTTTACCGTCGAAATCTCGGAGTAGAATTTTTTTCCGCGACTACACTACTCTCTCTGTATATACTAGGTATATGAGAAAGTAAATATATGAGTGCTTATCTCAGGTATCTCCAATAGCCATAAAAAGGTTACTGAAAAACAGTATGCGCAGTTCCGCTTCCAGGCAGTCGCCGTAATTGGTATCCGCACGGATAATAGATTCTACCTTTCCAGTGGAGATGCGCTTATTGATTTTCTCATAACGTGATATAACTCAAGATAGACGTGCACAATCGCGAAAATTTAAACTAAAACGTGCAGAAAATGAAAAATAACATTATTTAGATCAGCGTTTCTTAATACTAGGATCCGCGGACTCCCGTGGCCCACCAGAAGTAGTCCAGGGGTAATGTTCGAGAATTATTAATGAAGATTGAAAATAATAAAATGTGCGCAAACAAGCGCACACGGGCTTCCGCGTATACGTTACTTTGAGAGAAAATGATGCTACAGAGCGATGGCGATTTTCTAAAAACGTAGGAAAAATAAATACTCTATTAGCTATAAATTTAGATATATACAGTAGTTCGGAGGTCCGCAAAATAATTCGAATGAAAAGGGGTCCTCAGATTACTAAATTTTAAGAAACGCTAATTTAGCATATTGTTATGTCTAAAACCTTTATCCACGGAACGAATGTTACATTCACGTGCAAATATACAATATATATTAAAAACCACGAAAGTATATAATTATAGAGAGCGCTATGCGCATATAACAGTTAGTTTATATCTTTACCTAGAATGGCAGTAGGACATTTTTTTTAAATTTAAACGTGTAAATTGAGAGTAAGAAACGAAAGAAAATACGCCAACAGGTAATCAAGGTACAGTAAACTCCCGATTTACGAACACCATGCGTTCCTGAAAATTTGTTCGTAAATCGGGAGAGATTTTCCCATGTGAACATGTGTTCGAAAACCAATCTATCCTCCTACGCATGCAATAAAAAGGAGAACGGAACAAATTATAATGGATTTCAACAAATAATAATCTTAATCATAACTTATTCATTCGTTAAATTTGGCGTCATTTTCCACATTAAGCGGAAGTTTGGGGTAGAGATCTTACGGGTGTGAGGGAAGATTAGCAAGCGTGATGATGTGGAAGAAGTCGCACAGCTTTCAACATTTATATCAGAAGACTGGTGCTGTGCAAATGAATGAAAAACGCATCCAAGGAAGTCTGACGCGAACTGCAGACACAAAGCATAGGAAAAATCTTTTAAACGTCTTTGAAAGGGTCCAAGCAACAAGTGTATTTGGGTATGCCAGAAATACATGTTGCTTTTTCGTACGTTTTAAAATAAATTATGGTAGCAATCGGAGTTGACTGAATTCAAGTTCGTACGATCGAATTTTTTTGTCGTAAGTCGAATTTGTGGCGTAAAAATTATTGTTAAATAGACCGAAAATTCGTAAACCGAATGTTCGTAAATCGATAGTTCACTGTAGTTACAATAGATTTAACAATTTTGGAAAAACCAGATGCGTCACTTGGTTTTAAAGAACAACCGTTGATTAGTTTCAGTTTTCCTTCCGTCAAATGCGTATATCGTAGGCGAATAGCCGCTGAGGACGGCAACCTTGCAGCCGAAATACTCATCAGATTTTCCCAATCCGTTATGTACATATCCACAAGTTTAAATCGATTCAATAAATTTTTGGAATTAAAAGGAATGCAACCTTCGCCGATGTAATCGGAGTTTTTATGCTTACAATGTGACGTCATCGAAGCTATAGTCCTTTCCTACTCTTATGTCGTCTGCCATTCAGACATATTTACGTCACAAGGCGGTAGCCAATCACAGCTCGGACGATTGACAACGGCGTGGGGAGTTAGTCAGTTTCTCTCCTACTGTCATGCTGTTTACGTCGCTCCGATTTCTACAGTATTTCCGGTGTTAAGGTTTGAGTGCTCTATCACGTAAACTGGGTTTCTTTGCGCAAACTATGACGTAATTTGATATTTTCCATTCGAATCGCGCGTTGCACGTACGGTGGGATAAGCTAATGCTCATTGGCCGTTCGCTACTTCAAGGCCAGACGACAAAAGGACTATAGTTACTGAGGATCAATCTAACGAACGATTTCGACAACCAGGCATTCAAAATTAGATAGAGCTTAATTGAATTATAACGACGAAAACAAAAAAAAGCGCAAACTTAAGAAGAATACCGAAACGAAGCCCTGTGTCGAGGGATTCCCTTGAATTGATAAAGTGAGTGCTTCACTTAGAATTCTTCAGTTTAAAAAAATAAATCTTCTCCACGGATAAATCAATCATGTCGGCTCTTAAGATATCTTCGATAAGATATTATAACGGGCGAAATTTCCGAAAAGAATGGACGGATACAAAAGAAGTTTTTTTATTTCAAATATATCTAAAGCGTCTGTTGTTTGAATAATCGGCCATATGCTGCTATGCGACGATTTTTTGACGCGCACTTTCAAAGCCTTATAAAACTTTGAGTTAGTAACAAATTTTAAATCCTAAATAGGACACGTTTAACTTTAAAGACAAGTTTTGAATACATATGGTCCATCTGCAAAAATAAAAGTGTCACTATGTCACTTTGTCATGTAATGCTTTTTGAAGCTTAATATCTCGCAAACGACTGAACCGAATTTGATGAAAATTTCAGGATAGCATTATGATATAACAACAAATAGTTTTAATGTATCGAACTCGACATCAAAGACCCAGGTACGACTGCAGAAGATAATTTCCATTTCCCATAAGCTAACACGTAAAAAGGGACATTTCGACGTGCAGGCTTTCATTCTTTTTTAGATTAAAATTAGAAAGAATTGACCTACAATCTTCGGATATGAATCATTTTGAAGAAAACATTATAAAGTTTCTTATTCTGTTCATCTTTATCCGCTTACAATTCCAAATTTCTCAATTTAAACATTAAATTCACACAGTTTGAGGAAATCTTGCCATTTTAAGAGGATGTTGTCTTGCCTGCCAATTCCATTGTTAGACCTATATATCATATTGTTAATTCAATCCTTATGGGTATAAACGTGCTTTGAATGCTTTTAATACGAGAGAGAGAGGGGGGAGCGAGAGGGAGAGAGGGAAGTAGAGGGGGGGAGAGGGAGGAGGAGGTGAGAGGATGTGAGTGGAAGGGAGGGGGAGAGGGAGGGAAAGGGAGGCAACTATTTTATGTTTAACTAAAGATAGCCCGTCAACATCAGAATATTCACTAGAAATGTTGTATATGACAAAATATTTCATATGTAAAAGTGTGATATTAATTATTTTAGAAAATAATAATAATCTATCTACAATTCTTCCGTTGATATTTCAACGGGCATTACGCTAGTTAAAAAATAATTTGCATTTCTGCTGGACGCATCATTACTGATTGTTATGAAGGATTTACAGTCAAAGATAATATGGAAATCACTAATATGAATCACGTAAGCCAATCAGGGGTACCACTTTACCGGCGACAAAAAATAACGTTCCGTCATATCTCGTAAAATATTGCTCATAACAAAATAGCTATCAAATAAAACTAGTAATTTCTTTTCCTAAACATTTTTTTACCGTAGTAGTCGCCGTTATCAAGAAAACCCAACAAGAATGTCTTAATTCGAGTTGAACTTTCTTGCATGGTTACTACATCATTGTTGCTGACATAAACAATCTCACAAGCAAACGTTTAATTTTCTTACGTGTGCATGCAATATTTTTAAATAGTGAGAAAATGACTTATTTATGACGAAGAAAAGAACTTTAAAACGCTATTTTCCTTACGTACACGTATATCATTTCTTTCAAATACTCCATCACAGGAAACGCGCCCATTTGTGATACGCTGTACACTTTCCTAACTTGTTTCCGATACTGCCATAAAAATAAACAATAATAGATACATAAATAGACAGGATTTGAAAAGTGAATGTTTTAAGAGAAATCAAAAAGAAAATTGTTTCCAAATTAGAGTGGGCGTTTGCTGTTCCTCGATCGACGTGATTTTAAATTTACATTGGTTTTACAAGACAATAATCGCAACACGAAAATATACCTAAACTAATTATAGACAATCTTTCCTTTTCGTTCCAAAAACATCATGCATGATGTTATTGACATCATTACGAATGTCCCGCACGTTATTCATGTCTTAGTTAACTACTTTTTTATCGTTATCTATATATAGACATAATATATCGTCAGAATAAATCATTCCATCTTCAATCTTTTGGAGGAGTTTTGAAAATTTCTTTTGGGTTGTCTTGGAAATAAATCGAGCGATAAGAAAAATTCCGAGGAAATTCTCATTGGCTACTTCAGTTATTTTATCTAAAGCTTATGAGAATCAAAGTGAATAGAGACTGACTTTGTCTTAATGTCTGAGAAGTAATCTTTCCGACATGAGATCGGTTGACAGAATATAAAATTATCCCGTGATGTAAAATTTCACGAGCAAATTTTCACAATCACTTAGACGGAAATTTTTTAAATCAGTAAAAGATGCTTTTTACAAGTCGCTTGTGTAGGCGATATCTCTGAAACGGTTCAACCTAGAGTAACAAAAATTTCAGGATAAGTTACTGTATATGAGAACTACATGCGGAAATCCAAAATTGTTAAAATTCCAATTTTCCCCAACTATTGCCCCATAATAAGAGCTCGTAAATCGGTGTAGAGGTTTTTATGTTTGCTTTTTTAAATTATCTCCCGTCAAGATTTGAACTCGGGACTTGAACTATCGGAAAGTTTAGAAATTGTAGTTTATTATTTTTTAAGACAGAATTCAAATCCGCGTAGATTTAGCGTAAATTTGTAGTTTTTATCGGAAAAAAGTGGAGATTTTTCTGGATCTCAACAATCGACTACCATGGCAACGAGCTCAATGCTTTTATATTGGTAAGCTTAAATTGAGAATCAGAGAGCTATATTATAATCCCACTAGTGTAATGCCCGTTGAAATATCAACGGAAGAATTATAGATAGATTATTATTATTTTCATTTAAAATAATTAATATCACGCTTTTACATATGAAATATTTCATCATATACAACATTTCTAGTGAATATTCTGTTGTTGACGGGCTATCTTTAGTTAAACTTAAAATAGTTGCCTCTTCCTCCTCTCCCCCAATCTTACACACTCTCACACTCTCTCTCTCCCTCCCCCCTCCTCATTTTTCCCTTTCCTCCTCTCTCCCCTCCCCCTCTTTCCCCCTCCCTCCTCTACTTCCCTCTCTCCTCCTTCCTCTCGCTCCCCCCTCTACCTCTCTCCCCCCTTCCCCCCCCCCTCTCTCCCCCCTTCCCCCCCTCTCTCGTATGAAAATCATTCAAAGCACGTTTATACCCATAAGTATTGATACAACAATAGGATTTTGAGGTCTAACAATATAATTGGTAGCCAAGCCAACATTCCGTTAAAATGGAAATATTTCAACAAAATATGTGAATTACCTAAACGTATAACATGAGTGATTTCGAATTGTATGCGGAAAAAGATGAACAGAATAAGAAATTTTTTCTTCAAAATGGTTCAGATCCGAAGATCGTAGGTTAATTACTTCTAATTTTAATTTTCAAAACAATAAAAGCCTGCACATCAAAAAATTGATTTTTACATGTTACCTTACGGAAAATGGAAATGTCTTCCTTGGAGTCGAACCCAGGACTTTTTTGGAGATTTATTTTCGTCATTACCTTAAAATATGTTAATCAAGCATCCTTGCCAAATTTCAATCTTCTACCTATTCGGGAAGTTTGTTAAAACGCTCTATATCGGCCATCGTGAAAGCGTGAGCAACCAACCAACAGACCTGGGCTATTATAGTATTAAATTAATATTAAACAACGACCAATGAAAAAATTAATATTTTTGTAAATATTAATAATTAATAATGTCTGCTTTCGCAGCACTTTCATAACTTGTTTCCATCTTTTGTTAACCTTGGATAATATTCAAAACTTTTACTTATGCCACATAAAAATTGGGCTCCGGTATTTTCATTTACAGGTGTGCTATTCGTAAAATGGGCGTGAGATTCTACAGAATGGAAAATGATTGATTAGTTTAATTTAAATGATTTTATAAATGACGTTACACTTGAGACTGCATATTTTCAGAGCGGTTCTTATACGCTGTAACGCTTTAAACTCATTTAAACGCTTTTCGGAGATACTATTGCGGAAAACTTCGACATGACCACTTGAAAAGCACCTCGCGGTATATATTATACGTATTTTGAAGAGTTTGCGTGTTTGTTCTTGGAACTCCTCCTAAACGATAAAAATTAGAACAACCAAATTTGGTGCGGTTCTTACTTACGTCTTAACTTAGCGAAATGTTAAGGTTTGGTGAACCGGGATTAGTCAGTGCTGCCAATAGAGGGGATTAACATTAAATAACGCGTAAAAATCGATAGCTCGACGTGCAGGCATTTATTCTTTTGCAAATTTGCAATTCAACGGGCATTTACGCTAGTATATATATGAAACAGGAATATTTCCGCCTTTTGAAATTAAAAAGAAAATAATTTTTTTCAGAATGCAGCAGATTAAATCCTTTGGACAACGGCAGGAAACGTACTGAATTAAGGGTTTTAACGGATCCGACGAAATTTCTGGATCATCCCCTGCCCGATAAGAAACACGGGCAATATTATCGTAATTAAAAAAATCATTAAAAAAATAACTGTCCGACGGAATTACGACTTGATCCTTTGAAAAATATTACTGCCCGTTAAAAACCAGAGAGAATGAAAAGTAAGGCTTACGACATGCGAGCCCCATAAAAAAAACGAGGTCACGAATCAGATACAACATTATTTTACCGCCCTGCATTACATATCACTTAATCCAATTATGTCAAAGAAAAAAAAAAGCGCTGAATCTTCTCAAATGCTCCGATAAATCAGCAAACTTTGATTGACGGCCAAGGCGCAAGTAATCGTTGTCGCAATCCGCCATGGAACTTGCTATAAAATTATCGTGTAAAAATATTTGCGATAAATTTCAAAGCAAAAGCAAAACGAAAATCATACTCGATACTATTCTTCGATATGACGAATTTTCGCTAGTTTAAAAACTTCCAGACTTTTGCTCCGTACATGTTTTTCTTTTGATATAACTTTAGTCCACAAAATTTAACTAGATAATGGCCGGCGTTAAAAAAGGCATGTTATTTAACCCGGAGATTAAATAATATATCATCCTACTTCTTTGATCAAATATTTTTAATATGAAATTTTTATTGATTTATTTCAGTAAATGCACTGTTCCATCTATCTTACATCGAGGAAGGAAATTATTATGTTAATAAGTAGAGCACTCAGAAATCCACGAAATGGTACTTAAAAAAAAATTCTAATCGGAAATGATAATCTCTTGAGTTATCGCAATCGGAATGCGAGAAAACAATAAGTCAAAAAACTTTACGCGGGTCATTTAGATGGACTCTTTTCAGATTAAAAAACAGTGATTCACGAGTATAAAAAATTCAAAATTTCACCCGTGAAATGAATAGTATGGGATAGAAAACCTATTTGATTGTAATTCAAAAGTTTTACCAAGCAATGAAGGGGGGGCATGCCAATATCAATGGGGGAACCACGATATTAATATTCATAATAGCGACAAACGATTTATGGAGTACCAGTTTAATATGATAACTTTTGAAGAACGTTTTTAGTGGAAATCGGTTACTCGGGGTTCCTGATGACACGGCACCCCCATTTTGACTGGCCCTGATTCAGGACCTGAACCTTAAGAGCCGCCTCGTTATGTACTGGGATAAAACAAGAAATATCTACACTTTGTAACCTCTGTTAGCTGTGTATGAAATCTGATGGAAAAATTTTTATCAAAAATACACAGAGAAATGGCGCACCGAAACATGTTTCACGCATTGTGTACGGGAGAAAAAATCAACTTTTAACATAACTCGATAATTGCCTGAGAAAAAATGCTCCTACCTGTTAATTTACACGACGCATGTAAAATAAAATCATTTTTCATCGAATTCTTCGAGGGCTATTATGAAACTTGAATGAGAAAAGTTACACATCAACAATTTTAATCTCTCACATCGTTAAGTTTACCGAAGACAACAATAGTTGGCGTAACATTACTGGCGTTAAGTTTAATTTGTCATTGCATTTAACAGAGAGTAAAACAGCATGCAAAATAGTTAGGATTTCTATGAGAAGGATCCTTTCGTTGGAATTGTGGTTTAGAGGAAAAAAATGGAATTTCGACCATAATTTGACGTCAGAGAACGCAGTCGGAAGTTATATGTATGTACCTCTTGAGGAAACATTTTTCCATCCTCGTTTAATTTTACTTTCTCATATACGAAGTATATTGAGAAAGTATTGTAATCGCGAAAAAATTCGACCTCGAGATTTTGACGGAAATATACGTTTTAGGTGACGCTGAATCCGAAAACGTGGTTTTCGCAATGCCGTCTGTCTGTCTGTTATTAGCTCTAGGGCAGGGGCGTGCAACCTAGAGCATTTTATGCGGCCCGCGAAGCTTTGGTGAATATAAATGATCTGCGATATTTATTACAGACAATTTTGTACATTTTAAGAACTACTGTTGTCACAACACATATTCTGGAGAAGTTTTTACGGTAAAAATGGTTAAAACTTTATTTTCGTATTTAAAATCTCTTCAGTAAGCCTATATAAACTCTCACCCGGCCCCCCAAAGTACTTTCGACTTCAAATCCGGCCCTACAAAGCACTCGCATGAATGCGGCCCATCACGTAAAAAGGTTGCACGCCCCTCCTCTAGGGCCTAAACGGTAGAGCGAAAATGAATGAAATCTCGTACTTGGGCATTTTATCATACAGAGCAGAGTATATGAAGAAATGGTTGACATTGCTAAATAATTAAGGGAAGTTTATTCTACGCATTTTTAACAACAATTTGATTTTCTCAAAAACGGCTCTAACGATTTTGATCAAATTTCGTACAGTCACTTGAGTTTAGGTCTTCAATAATACCAAGTAGTCCTAGGCAACTTTAACAATAATTTGATTTTCTCAAAAACGGCTCAAACGATTTTGATCAAATTTCGTACCGTTACTTGAGTATACGCCTGCAATAATAGCACATACTGCATATTTCTCAAAACATGAATAAAAGGCTAGTTTATTCTTGGGCAACTTTAACAAAAATTGGATTTTCTAAAAATCGGCTCATACGATCTTCATTTTCTAAAGATAACTAAACGACGCATTAGTATATAAGAATGTCTGTACAATGTATCGTATGTTGTAACGAATTTTTACGCCAGGCGTACGCTTAATAAAGCGCGAGACATTTACAAACGGATAAAAATAATCGGACCGTTAAAAGGTTAATTGGAAGCTCGGCAAGCGGTCCTCACCCGATCCTAAAGAAACATTTGTAACTATACCAGGCACCAAGATAAAAAGGAAATACAAAAAACCAATCGTTCACATCTCCGCGAGAGTTACGTGTAAAGTTAGGCGCAGAATCGCGTAAAGAGAAGGGAAAAATAAATTAAACGTCGAATTATTGTTACATGGTCATTAATTGCAACGAATAAATTAAAAGAACGACTCCCAATCGTCCATAATACGAGTGTGTAATCCATTTGCGATTAAAAAGTAATAATCCTCCGTGATAAATACTTCAAAGGTAATTAATTGCTTTTGTTAGATATGGTTTATTCGATTAACTTCCACTGAGGACCAATGGTGTATCTACTGGGGGCGTTCTGTATTATCCAAATATCTCTTTTGCAACTGAATTTAAGTAAATATTTGTTATCATTAAAGTTGTAAACAATGCAATTTCTACGTTTTTCATAAAATGGATTCTTTAAGAGATATTTCGATTTTTCTTCTGAATTTCTGTTAAGCACGTCGCTAAGCGGTACCATTGTTTCCGTTGCTATGATAAAAATTTCTAATTGTTGATAACGATATCTACGCCGCCAAGGGTAATTTTAATTGCGCGTTATATTATCCAAAGCAACAGCTAATAATTTCGTTTACTTATTTTTTTTTAATTCAAAATATTTTTCACCGTAAAATTATTCAATGTTTAAAAACTATTCACAAGTGTGATTATCAATAATTATTATTGTGGATGCTGATGTCGAGAGCAATCATGTTCATTAATCTCTTTTTGAAGAAAGTAATGTGCTGGACACATGAGATTTTTGAAATTAAGTTATGAATTTTAAACTACTACTACTACTTTCTAGATATGCCACTGATGAGGACGGCTAATTTGTAATTTACATACGAGTATTTATTGCTCTACAGCTTGTATGGTTAGCACGATTACTTTCATCGCTTATTTAAGAGGCGAATACCTCCGCATGAAAGGATTGTGTTTATGACATCAAACCTCGAATTAGCGATTACGAAAAAATACGTTAATGAGAGGAGAACGGTTGGGATGAGATATGAATGAGACGTTTTCTTTTCGCCCTGTCACTCTGGCTCTGAAACTGAAGTGACGAATAAAATTAACTCAGATTAAAGGTCAATGATATATGGGCGTGGCGCTGTGTGGAATTGAGCCAGATCGGGAGGTGGGGAGGGGGAAGGGAGGAAGACAAAAAGACAGCAAACACAAGTTGGAAGATGGTGGTCTAAAAGATTATGGGGAGATAAAAGAATCTTTATGGACGTGGGAATGGCAAACAAGTTGTGGCGGTGGAAATATTGGTCAATGTAGACGTGGGAATCTTGTATAAAGTGCTCAAAAGCCGCAGAATTAAAACGGGTGAGGAAAGAATTGCAGAGCAAATTACATAAGACGCTTTTTTTAGGCGCGTTTCGCCTCCAGCGTGAGCGCCTATTCTCGTCGGTCTGTCCGTCCGTCCGCATGTTTGTTCTCGGCTTCTACCGAACGGATTTTCATTAAATTTGATGTTAAGGACTTAAAATCAAAGATAATAAGAAAATCGCAAAAATGTACGCAAATCAGGGGTACCACTTTACTGGTGACAAAAAATGAACTTTCCGTCACATCTCGTAAAATATTAGTCATATGAAAATATTTTTCAAATAAAAGTTGTAGGACTAGTAAAGAAGAGTATTTCTTTCCCTATACATTTTTATCGTCGGAGTAGCCGTCATCAAGAAAATCAACAAGAATGTCTACACGTTCAATGCGGACTACATCTTAAGATGTACTCCCGGCCAACCCCGCATGCGGGCTACATCTTATCATGTTCGCTCTCGCTTCCCTTTCTCCTTCGTTTTTTTCCTTCCGTGGCTGGGATTCGACAGGCCCGTAAGAAACTTTAGAATCCTTGTCTCACTGGCTTTCGAAGCGTGTGCGTCATTTTTCTGCCGGGTTTTCCAGTTTTTTTTGGAGATTTTGCAGGTGTCTTATTTTTTCTTATGTATATTGTTTTTAATGTATTTAACTGTTTAAATTTAACATGTTATCACTTTTGGAAAGATAAAAGAATTGTTTTTTTTAATTTCAGACCTTTGAACGACGTTCTTTCTAACGTTTTCTTTGCGCGTGTACGCTGAACTTTCGTTCGATCGAAGTTGATCGAGTGAGTGTTATTCGCTTGTTGTTTTTGTTGTTTGAATGTTTCAATCTAGTCATTTTTTAACCCTAGAACGGTCCACTTCTTCCGCCGATCATAAACGGTACACTGGGGTCAATATGGCACCACAAAACTTTGATCGCCTTCCTATATTTTTGTAACTGGCATTAAGAAATAAAAAAATATGGTGATAATTTTGAAGGATTGCCGAATAAGCCTGTATAGTTTATTTTGGCGTTTGCGTTGTAGTTTTTTTTAAAATAAAAATTCAAATGTAAATGAAAATTTTGAAAAAATCGCGAAAGAAATGCTTTTGCAAATAAATTCATAACTATTTTTGCGAATGAATATTTTTTCATGAAACTTGCGGAGTTTGAAAGAGGAAAACTAGTACTTTAACCCTATCTAGACAGTTTTTTTTCGTTTTTTCAAAAAGTATAGTTATTTGGCAATATGAAAGTGGTCGATTTTACAAAATTTCCGAATCGGGAGTAAACTTGTTTTACAAAAATATTCATAGCTTCTTTGTATTTTAATATTTTTAAATGAATCTTAGTGCGTTTAAAAGGTAAAATGTGACACTATAACAATCTGTAACTGTATTTCAAATTATTTGCAAAATTTGTATACATAGAATGTTATAAATATATGGAAATTTTAGTGCCAAAGATACAGCGGGGCATATATGGATCTGTATTCATTTCGTTTGGCCGTAATTGATTATCTTTGCGACAAAGATCGGCGCCCCTCGCATAAAAAACCTGCGTGTCAACCATATACCACCTCCATTATCACCAATGATTCTCATTTCATCAAGTAATTCCAGCTGCAACACGGAAGAAAACAAAAACCTTGCAGGGTGTGCTCGGGTAATAAAAAATATCACCCGTACACGGGAATGTGCCAATTATTTTTTCCGCAATGAACGTGATTCGAGTTGAACTTGGAAATTTTCCTGCATGGTTACTTCTTCATTGTTGCTAACATAAACAATCTCACAAACAAACGTTTAATTTCCTTACGTGTGCATGCAATATTTTTAAATAGTAAGAAAATGGATTATTGATTGACGAAGAAAAGAACTTTAAAACGCTATTTCCCTTACGTATAGGTATATCATTTCATTCTAATACTCCACCGCAAGAAACGCGCCCATTTGTGATACGCTGTACACTTTCCTAAATTATTTTAAGAACAGCAGGGCATAAGTTTAAAATTGGGGCAAATAATTAAATTTTTAATAACATTCAATTATGTAAATACATTTTTAGATCTATGTAATTGCTTTTGTTTCGAAAAATTAATTAACTAATCTTACTGCAATGTGTTTTACCATTAAAATGTTAAGCAGCATTGACGTAAATATTTCTTCAAAAATAATTGGCGGCCAAAGTGTATTATATCCTCCCCATCAAGGTTACTATGTTTTTGTTTATTATTTCGTGTTTTCCTTTCTTCAGTTACTGTGTTGTTGTTTACCTTTTTATTTCATTGTTTACGTTCGGTAATGAAGAAAAGTGTTTGCAATTCTTGATTGATCACAATATCATTGAAAACATTCGGAGACCCAGGAATTCGAACAAACCCATGACTTATTGGCCTGTCGTTACATTTACCAACTCGATCTCCAGACAACGGGGAGGGTTAGTTTCGTTCCAGCGAGGCGAAGGGCGCGGTAGCGCCCGGAGACGACTACCCATTAAAACAAAGCGAGGCGAAGGCTCGCCAATATATCCTTTCAATGTTATATAGAATGAATTCAAAAATAATTATACTTAACTAAATAACAATAACTACAATGTCGTATTTATGGTTGTCATGATATTTCCAAGAAATACATGATATCTAGTGCCGCCATTTTGAAGAGGGGGGGTATAATAATTGGCATTAAATAACAACGTCAAAATATTTCATAGAATAACATTTTAGAACTGTGTAATTTCACTTACTTTCGCTTAATAGCATACTTGTTTATTTACATTTGTTGCTGTGAATACGGCCAACAATACGAAAGCCACGATGGACCCGCACAGATATTTCGTAAGGGGTTTTCTAACATCCTGTGAAAATGCAAACGAACAGACGGACGGACCCCAATTTTTTTCATATCTAGCTCGAATGTATCCTGAAAATTTGGTGTTTACAACTTACGTAATTTTTGAGTTATTTTGTGCACTGCCATACAGATACGCGGATGAAGCGTATACATAAGCTCTTTTTTAGGCGCGTTCGCTTACAGCGTGAGCGCCTATTATCGTCGGTCCGTCCGTCCGTCCGCATGTTCGTTCTCGGCTTCTACCGAACGGATTTTCATGAAATTTGATATTAAGGACTTTCAATACAATATAATAAGAAAATCGCAAAAATGAATCTCGTACGCCAATCAGAGGTACCATTTTACTGTTGACAAAAAATGAAATTTTCGTCATATCTCATAAAGTATTGCTCATATCAAAATATTTTTCAAATAAAAGTTGTAGAACTGGTAAAGAAGAGTATTTCCTTTCCTATACATTTTTATCGTAGAAGCAGCCTTTATTGAGAAAATCAAACAAAAACGTCTTAAATCGAGTTGAACTTAATTTCTTGCATGGTTACTTCGTTGTTGCTAACATAAACAATCTCCCAAACAAACGTTTAATTTCCTTACGTGTGCATGTAATACTATTAAATAGGAAGAAAATGGATTATTTATGATGAAGAAAAGGACTTTAAAACGCTATTTCCCTTACGTACAGGTATATAATTGCTTTCTAATACTCCATTGCACGTTGTACGCTTTCCTAACTTGTTTATTTAAAAAGCGCTAAAATATTCACCTAAAATACGTGGAAAAATATATATATGCAAATACAACATATATGCTATAGATCAGGCATGTCAAAATCGAAGAGCAGTCAGGGCTGCATTAAAGCGATAGATGTTACAGAAATTACTTATTATATAATAATTAGAAATGCACTGATTTAATGAGGGCCTAATTCGGAAAATTCGATTTTGTCTAGAAGATTAGACGTTTTTTTCCATTAAACCACTTAGAAAACCCGTTCTTTGGACTTCAGTAAAAATGGCAAAAATGTCGTGTCCTTTTCATAAAAATAAAGCATTCATATACAATATAGAACACTTTTGTTAAGACATAAATGAGCATTCTGGCCGCACAGTTAGGCACAGAATGTGCAGCATGCGGCCCGCCAGTTTGACACGCCTGCCATAGATAATTTTTTTAAAATATATACAAAGAATTCCTTTTCACTACTACATTTTAAAAGTAAATTTTAATTATAAAGCCCACAAGACTGTTAAGCGGAAGGAACTCGAACCTGTTACTCTGTGAAGGACTTCCGAAAGTCGTTGCTGAAGGCATCGATGCGTGTGCGATGGGTTTTCCTCACGTAAATTCAGTTTGTTGATAAATGGGTTGAGAGTGTCGAAATCAGTTGAAGTTAATTCCAGCTTAGTATACATTTCATTCGTTCGTTTGGCGAAAATTAACGACTTTCAGATTAATAATAAAACGAGTTAGGAAAGTACTGAGAAAACAGATACAATAAATATATTTTTTACAAAAAAATAAATTTCTTCCATATTAATGGCGTTATGACATAGCCCTCTGATTCCCATTAAAAGCTTACCAAATAAAAGCATTGAGTTAGTTGCCATTGTAGTCGACTGTTGAGACCCAAAAAAGCTCCCACTTTTTTCCGATGAAAACTAAAAATGTACTCAGGACTTGAACTGTCGGAAAGTTTAGAAATTATAGTTTCTTAATTTTGAAGAGGTAATTCAAATCCCTGTAGTTTTAGCGTACATTTTTAGTTTTTTTTCTGAAAAAAGTGGAGATTTTTCTGAGTCTCAATAACCGACTACCATGACAACAAGCTCAATGTTTTATATGGGTAAGCTTTTAACGGGAATCAGAGGACTATTTTATAATCAGGGCCGGCGCCAGGGGTGAGCCGGAGAGGCAACGGCTTCAGGCGGTATTTTTCTAGGGCGGCATTTTTCACTTTTTTTCCCTTTCTTATTATTTTTGGAGGCGGAGATTCTCTCGCTCGCCTCAAGCGCCATTTTTCAGCGCGCCGGTCCTGATCATAATGCCATCAATATTAAACAACGAACAATTGAAACATTTATTTTTTTGTAAAAAAAACTTATAATATCTGCTTTCGCAGTGCGTTCTAGCTCGTTTACTTCTTTTTAGTAGCTACTAAATCAATACAGGAAAATTGTTTAATAAGATAAGATCCACATCATTCATTCGCGAAGCGATAGTTCGAATCAGATATATACAAGGTACTCGTTGAAATTACATCGAAATCACGGGACGTTTAATCAAGCTATGATTTTAGACTGACATAAAGTTATGCGAAAATAAAGCTTACCGAACGTCGTCGTAAAACTGCAGACGCGCCGGCTGTCCATTAATCGATCTTCTTATTCCATTGACTAATTCTTCAACGTCTTCGTTTCTGAAATCAAGAAAAACAACGCTGGTGTCAAGCGATGAATAATCAAAGAGACGGAATGGCGTAGGGTGGTTAGATTCCAAAAAGATAAAAAAAAAAAACGGAACGGAACACAGGGCAATCACACAATTTTTTTCTAGTTTATTTTTGTAACGTGGACATTTTTTCGCACGAGGAAAGTCTCCGACTCCTGGCCCACGCAGTAAAAGATAACCATATAAATAGCACAAATCGGTAATCGAAGATGAGAAACACGTGCTATCTGTGCTCTTGCTGTAAAAAAAACTCACACTGTTTAGAAGATTCCCTCTATATAAAATTGGACATAGAAATATTATATAACTAATTGTAAGAGTATAAATAACATTTTATAGCTGTTTTTAAAAAAAATGTTCAAAATTCGAGACATTTGACAGTCCCCTCCGAAATGGCCAAGCCTCAAAATAAGAGAAATCGTCAAATACAGGAATGCAGAAAGGGGACAGCTACAGGCAAAGTGGCTAACCAAACAAATTTTAAGCTTGTTATAATCAGTACCAATTCCTTCAAAAAGCTAATAAATCTGGGGGTAATATTTTATTAAACGAGAAAAATCAGTACAATCTTCCTTTTTCCCAGAGATGAAGTGTATTATCCGAAAGTACGAAAAATATTCGCGTCAGTTTTTACAAATATATTCTATTTATTGCTGAGACAAATTAACACCATTAAAATCACGAATTTAATTTGCGTCCATTTGTTAGAGAAACATAAAACCGACGAATATTTTTTATGAAAATAATAAATAAATTAATAATAAGCTACTTATACATTTTTGTGGAAGGCATTTCTCCTGACAGTTTTTAAAAATAATTTTAAGTAACTCATCGAAAATGTTTCCAATACACGTCAAATTTGTGTTTAAAAATAAAGTTGCGTTTAAAATTTTATACTTCAAAATGACCCTTTTCCGCCCTCGTGAGTATTTTAAACTATGTAGTTAAAATAGGTTCGTAAGCTGCTGGACCGAAATCGAGGCGTCAAAATACCATATGGAATCAGAAATTATAATAATCAGTACGTTTCGAAATAAGTATAAAAATCAGCTGTAAATGTTAATCAGTACAAAATCGTAAAAAAATCAGTTCTCCACTGAACAAATCAATACGGTTGGTCACAGGAAATATGTGCCTTGCTATAATTCTCTCAACAACTAACTTCGGAAACAAAAAATTAAGCTTTAAACGAATCGTCGTCTGTTTTCATTAAGTTAAACTGATAGCCTCATAATTCTTACACATAATCGATAGGGGAAGCTGTGCTAATATGAGCACAGTTAATGTATTGTATGTGAAACAAACCTTATGGCCTATATAAATTTATTGCTTCCACATAAAAATATTCACTACTATGTCTTATACCTTTTCTTACATTTGTACGCAATTTTACCAGTGCATGTAAATGTGCCAATAAAAAATGTGCAGGAAAACACACGTGCTCATATTCCCCACGTCTCGGGATAATATGGGCACACATGTTGGGAATATGAGCAGTTCATATCTAATTAATTATTAAGTGAATTTTTATTAGCGTACATTTATTCAAATAATCACATTAAAAGGTACAAAATTTAAACATTATAATGATACTTTCTGTGTAAGTTATGACGTTGGCCTGACTGGTTTATATCTGCAATGATAAATTGAAAAATAAAAATGAAAATACTTTATATTAATGAGCCCTAAAAGCATAAATGAGCTTTAAGAATTTTAAAGTTATAAAAATATGAAAAAATATGTAAATGTAACGTAAAATGCTTGTATTCATATTACTCCGAAGTACCCCTAGAGTTATGCTTTGAAAGAAAGAATTGCTACATTGTAGACGTTTTAGTGACCTCGCCCTTTCAGCATTGTTTCATTAGCTATCGAACCATGTTTCAAATACACGCCTTGTCAGTTTCTGTTTCTTCACGAAAACATAATGGTATCTATTTCAAATATTAACTTAAACAACTAATGACACAATTATCTCAACGAATATAAGAAACTCTTCCCTTTAAAAGCGACTGGGAATACAATACACAGCAGCACATTACAGCGGAGCTCCTTCGGACGCCATGACACACTGAAATACTCGTACCAACACTTAAAAGGTAAAAAAAATTGTGTTGGCAATATCGAGACTGAACAGAAAACGTGCTCATATTCCCCACGTGCCCATATTACCCCGAGTTCCATATACAATACAGATATTGTAGAATTCTCTAAAAATTAACGTTAATGCAATCATCGGAATCGACTCGACCTTGCATGACAGTGAAATATTTAATCCCCAAGGATAATCCGTTTGTCCTAAAACCGATATCTTTTTACGCGGATCAAGGGGTGAAACGTTTGCAACCCCCATCACGTGAACTGCGGATCAATCAATGGAACGGGACAACTTTCTCGGAGTTTTGAAGGACTCTGCCATGGACGTAAATCAACCGATGCGAGAACCTCGCTACACAAGTGACCCTGCCTTCACGAAGCAGCTTCAGCAGCTATTCTTGTCCGGCATAAAAAAATAACAAAATAAATAAAATAAAAATAACTTTTTTACGTTAAACAACTCTGATATTAAGGGCACTAAAAACCTACAAATACATTAAATAAAAAGCTTTGTAGTTTGTAGAACTTTTACATTAAAGGCACTGAAAACGTAAAAATAAATTAAATTTTGACATGGGGTGAGTGTCACCTGTTGTGATAGGTTCTCAGATTTCCATATTAATCACATATCTAGTGTTAGGATACTAATTGACGAAATTTGAACGCATCTTAATATAAAAGTTGCGTGGCTTTTGCAAAGCTGATCTGATGGATGGAGAAAATAAATACCAAAGCACGGAAAACGTAATAACAAACATTAACATCCCAAACGTCAAACATTCCTGTAGATTTTTGATCAGATGATTAGCCGCACAACTTTTATATTAAGATGCGTTCAAATTTTGCTAATTAGTATCCTAACACTACATATATTATTAATATGGAAATTTGAGAATCTACCACAACAGATGACACTCACTTCATGTCAAAATTTAATTAATTTTTTCTTTAAGCCAACAGTATTAGGATAAGGTTAGATATCCTCGTCGACCGACTGTCACAGACGTAGAGGTTGTGGGAACGACAATGATACGAAGGATGTAAAACATCGCTGATGAGGAGAAAAGTCCAAAAAATGACGATGAAGAATAAAAAAAGGTGTCGATGAAAAAACAAAATGTGTCGCTGAAAAACCTCCTGATATCGATGATAAACCAAGAAATCGATCATCTTCCTCAGCAGCCCCGTAACTAGATATTTTTGCGCCCGTGGCAAACTACTAAATATTCGCCCTCTCCCCTTTCAAGAAATTATTTTCTCTAGTTTATTTAGTAACTATTTCGATTTTTGGCGCCCCTTGCTTATTGTTAGTTGCGCCCGGGGCAGATGCCCCGCTTGCCCCACCCTAGTTACGGCACTGTTCCTCAATATTAGCCATATACCAGGGGTCTCCAATCTTTCATCACCAAAGATCTACTATTCATTTGTAAATTAATTTTTTAAATTGACATGTGCCAATAGTGCAAAAAGTGGAAAATATGCCCAATCCGATGCCAATACACGTCATAGGCTCCGTCGATTGCAGTAGTAATAGAGCTCAAGTCCGAAACTAGGCAATCAATATACTCAATCTCCAAGCGGTCAATATGCTCCTTTAAACATTGTGACTTTGTACATCCGAATATTTTTTGTGAACGTCACACACTTGGTTGCAATCGCAGCGTATTTTGATTCGTCAAAACGAGAATGTATAAGATGAATATGTTTGATTTCAACCCTGAAAATCTCCTAGTGTTTTTACGGACATCTAAAAATTTTTACGGACTTTACGGACAATCGCAATTTTAGCTCTTTTTTTAAGGACAGTTCGTAAATTTACGGACGGTTGGCAAGGCTGCCGAGGATCGATCCAACGGAGTGAGCCTTCTTACGATAAATACTGTTGAGCAGAGGAGAAGGGGAGGATCCTCGAAAATCTCTCCCAAACTTTTAAGAGACATCGAAACCACCATCATGTCATGAAATTCCCCGCTTAACCCGTCAATCCAATTTAATCGCAAACAACTTTGTACTCGAGTTAACAAGCTCGAATAAAATTTTATTCGAGTTTTCGTTATGTACTACAACAGATTATTTTAGTTAAAATAAAATCAGGGCTCGACTGGCCCGGCTAGGGTTGCCACCCGTCCTGATTTCGTCCGGACAGTTCGGAATTTTGTTGAAATGCATCGAAATGCCCGGTGCAGGACCGGGACTAGGGTGGGGCGATCGGAGCTCTTTCTCCGGGCGCATTATTTTAGGGGGCGCCGAAATTGTGATTATATGTATTATACGTGTTTTATATAAACATATATATTTGCAACCATAAAATTAATTGAAATGACGTGATAAAGTGAGATTAGCGGCGACGGGAAGATAGTAATCATAATTAATATTTTTACATGTCATAAAACACAGGGTTTGGGCTAGAGACGCGATTCGCGTTCTTTGCCCAGGGCGCCCAAATACGTAGTCCCGGCTCTGGTTCGGTGCCCAGATTGCACACTCTTCCGGACGTACTTTGTCCGGATTTTGCTTGCTCTCGCCGCTCGAAAAAGGTGACGATGACGTCAATCATTTTCACACGATATATTGTATTCCTAATTTGTCGTTCAGTCAGTTCAACTTACTCGGATGTGATAAACAAAGCCGGTGCAAAGTGTGCGCACGGGACCTATCGTTATATTCGAGGCCTAAGGTATAGCCTGAATATAACGCGATGTTTTTTTTATGAAACGACATTGTAAAAGTAGCACTCGCGTTATAATTGAGGACTAATGATTTTTTAAAAAAATAGCAAAGACACTTAAATCTCCACCCTTTTGTATAAAAAGTAGACAGGGACGTAACTACGATTTTCGGGCTCTTATCCGTATAAAAAAGTTATATAAAATGAATTTTATATCGTTTTAATTTTAAATTAAATGCAACGCATCTCATCACGAAATGTGGTTAAAATTAATTTGACGGTTTCCAACATTAATTTCAACCGTAAGTTTACTTAGGGAACATCCATAAATTACGTCACGCAAAAATAATTGAATTCGTTAGCCCCCCCTCAGATCGTGACGTAATTTATGGATGGCCCCTTACTGTTATTTGGAGCATGAATATTGAGTGCTAACTTTGGGTGAAACCCGCAGAGGTGGCAACCCTGGTCACGCACGAAGCCCAAAACACTTATTACTCCCGTCTTCTGTGAACGGGAACTTCTAGCGTAGAGCCTCTTGAGTAAATATTGGAAGTTAAGGAATAAACAAGTCAAAACACTTGAGGTCGGGATTTCCGTCTTCCTTTTGGGTGATGAAATCTTTCATTCGCATGAAAATGTCACCACTCCGAATACCTTGAAGTGGATGAGGGAAAAGGACCAAATTTGCACCTACGTACTTATTCTCCAACAGGCAAACCCTCGGTAGTCATTGAACTATAGATATCAAGTTAGTTGGCGTATTCTTTCTGCCTCCTTTTGCGAGTTTTTGCCCATCCGATTCTGCTGTCTATCATTCTGAGAAGAAAGGCTCGTCTAAAACTTTCGTGGTTATTATTATTATGCATTGCATGTTTTCGGATGAATGAAGAAGACTCCGGAAAGGTGAAATGTTGGCAAGAGCCTAATTATAAGTGCGGGATTGCCCTAAATACAGCGCATAATATTATTAATGTTTATTAATTATTTAAAGGTGAAATACAGAAAAATGTCACGGTTTTCTTGTTTTGGTTTTTTTTTCAAAGAAAGAAAATATAGGTATACCTACCTTAATTAGAATAATCAAAAGGTACGAGGAAAAAAACTTCATATCAGCAAAAAAATATTAAAATCGCCATTTGGCTCCTCTTTACAGCCACATAAAAATGAGCTTTAAAAAAAACAGAAAAAGTAGGTACGATATAACAAAACGTGACTCTACGACGTCATCCCGTCTCCTTGCAACGTGAAGGACAGTAGCAAGAAAGCACATCTAAAGCGTCTTCTTTTTTCCCCTCTTTTCAAGCGGAAGAAATCGATTTCCGGAAAAATGCGTGATCTCTCGTGCCAAGCACGGACGAAGGTAACGCATTCCCTCGACTTTCCTCCTTTGCTGGTCACGGAATGACAATGTCTGTTCGCGGCGCACGCATTAAAGTCGTCTCCGACGTGCCCTCGGAGAGCGGATCGGACGTCACTCCGGAAATACCAAGAGAATCCACAGCAGAGTGGTCCATGGAAAGAGAGGGAGGGAGAAAGGGAGGGAGAAAGGGAGGGAGAAAGGGAGGGAGAAATGAGAGAGAGAGAGGTCGTTTGGAGAGCGCACTCTTTCCGCCAGCGGTCGCGAGAGCGAGACGAATGGTCGGTGGAGCGTGGAGGGCAATGGGAAGGAAAGTAGGTTTCGGAATGCGACGAGAGAATCGCACACTGGCTGGAGGAAGTCAGAGAGGGAGGGAGAGAGGAAGGGAGAACGGAGGGAAAGATTAGGTAGATATATAGATACATAAACGCCTTTATCAGGGTGAGATTGAGACTAGACCAGGGATGGAAAATAAGTGGCACGCTTGCGATTATACTCGGCACGCATAAGCTTGCATTTTCTATATAAAATATTAGTGATATGTGCTTGCATTCTGCAAGCATTTTACCTCACCTTATTATAAAGAGTAAGAACCGACAAATAAATTTTAAGCGCAAAAGTGCCTGCACCAATTTTAATGCTTTTCTTATGGGAAATAATCTCAAATTTAAGGCTGCCTGGAGTCGAACCGATGACACATACGCAGGAGTTCTCAAATAATATGGAGATATTCTCACGACATCTACAAACCCTAAAAATATCAGCTCTTTATTCCTCTTAGTTTCGTCTATATGCAGGAATTAATTTTTTCCATGCTTCCTTATGGGAGATATACCGGGTCGTCTGGAATAGAACCCAGGACACTTGCGGTAAAAGGGATAATGGTTCCCAATAGATGTCGTGGATATCTAACAATCTTCCAAGTTTCAATTCTCTATCTTATCGGAAAGTTCCCGAAATTAATTTTCAAAAATGCCGCAATGCTTTTCTTATGGGGAAAAACGCAATTTTCGGAATTTCTGAAGTCGAACCCATGACACTAAGGTATGAGATCTCAATTTTTATGGCGGTTTCTCCATGCCATCTACAATTTCCGAAAATTTCAGCACCTATTGTAGTTTGGGTTAGACATTATTATCCTCCTATATCCTCTTCTGTAAGAAGAGAGCATATATAATGATGAAGTTCCTTACAGAAAGAGTAAAACAGTGGCACGCGAAAAAAAATTCTGATGATTCACATTACCTTCTTGGCACGCGAGACAAAAATCATTTGCCGTCACTGGACTAGACAGTCACTTCTTTCATCTAACCCAGATATAGATAGATACATAGATAGATGACTTTATTTTCAGGGCGAAATTGAGACCATAAGGTCCCCTCTTCCATTTAACCCTAACCCAGAGAGAGAAGAGGAGGGGGAGAGAGAGAAGAGAAAGGGATCAGGAAGTTAAAGGGAGGAGGGAGAAGGAGGGAAAGGATGATAGGAGGAAAAGTGAGAGAGAAAGGGAGATGAAGGGAGAAAAGGTGAAGAGGGGAGAAAGGAGGGAGACAAAGGGGAGAGAAAGAAGAAGAAAAGAGAGTGAGGAGGGTTATATAGATAGATGGATAAACGCCTTTATTGGGGCGAAATTGAGACAAATCCGCCTCTTCTTCCATTTAACCCATATAGAGCGTGGGACCCTGTATCCGGTTACCTAGTATCCGGAACGTTCCGAAAGCCGGAAACCGACAAAGTGTAATATTTAAAATGCGCGCCAAGTAATTTGTGTTTGTTGGTGGCGCCACTGATGTGTTTTATAACCAGTCGAGAACCAAGTTTAACCATGGATAATCACGGACCTGTCAACGGACAGACTACCTATGATGATAATGATATAAATATATAAATATATATATATCATATATATATATATATATTTTATATATCATATATATATCATATATATATATATATATATATATATATATACATATCATATATATATATATACATATCATATATATATATAGAGAGAGAGAGAGAGGAGAGAGGGAGGGAAGAGAGAGAGAGGAAGACAGAGAGGTCTCAAGCATGCCAGATACAGGGTCCCACACTGTATATATTGGAAAAAGAGAAAGAGGTAGGAAAAGGTTTCAGCTGGTAGACGACTTGAAAGGGAAAGAGAGCTATCAAGACATGAAGAAAACTGCGAAAAATAGGAGTATATGGAGAACCAAGTTTAACCATGAATAATCACGGACCTGTCAACGGACAGACTACCTATGATGATGATGAGGATGATATATATATATATATATATATAGAGAGAGAGAGGGGGGAGAGAGAGGGGGGAGAGAGAGGGGGGGAAGAGAGAGGGGGAGAGAGAGAGAGAGAGAGGAAAAGAGTGAGAGGAGGAAAAAAGAGAGGAGAGAGGGAGAGGAAGGCAAGGGTAGAGAGGATGAGTGAGGTACATTGGGGACAGCTAGATAGATGGATATACCCAAGTCTTTATTAGGGCGAAATTGAGACTGCATACAGGCATTCTCTTCTTCCGAGTAAGGCCGGATGCGGTTATGATGAAAAGGAATTCCGAAATGTTTAAATACAAATTCATATTCATATTAAAACACTGATAATTAAATTTTTAATATTGAAGTGTTAACCATTTAGATTTGATTTTCACGCATATGGCACCTCGGAATGTACGGGGGCCACTTCCGATTTTTCCTAAGAATTGGCGACTCCAATGCAGCCCGCCGTAAGACTTCGCAACCACTGATGCGGCCCGCCGTGTAGAAAAAGTCGGACACCACTCTGATCTAACCAACAGAGATAGAGGAGGGAGATAGAGGGAGGGAGAAAGAGAGAAAGAAGAGGGGAAGGAAGTAACAGAGAGTGGTAGAGAAAGGAGGGAGAGAGGGGAGAGGAGTGAGGAAAGAGAAAAGAGAAGAGGGGAAGTGAGAAAGGAAAAGTTTTAAGGAGGAAAGGGAGTGAGATTAAATAGAGAAGGGGTAAAAGAAGGAAGAAATGGAGGAAAAGGATAAAGGTGAAGAGGAAAGGGAGGAAGGATATGGTAGAGAGAGAGAGAGGGAAAGAGGAAGATGGGAGGTAAGAGAGAGAGAAAGAAGAGTGAAGGACAGCAAATGAAGAGGAGAAAGTGGAGTGAGAGAGAAAAAGAAAATATACAGGAGGAAAGAGAAGATAAAACAAGGAAGCTAAGGAGAAATTAAAAGAGGAAGGATGTGCACAGTTATTCAGACATTCCCAACATGTCCTCCACTTTGCCTCCACTGCTTTATCGCGAACCTCTCGTGTTAGCTTCCAATTTACAAAAACAATCGCTTCCGTGAGTTACTCTCTCTCTCTCTCTCTCTCTCTCTCTCTCTCTCTCTCTCTCTCTCTCTCTCTCTCTCTCTCTCTCTCACACACACACACCCTCTCCCACAGGGCTATCCCCCTTTCGAAATAAATTTTCCAGTTTTTCCGCGAATGTCAAAAGTGGTCGAAATCATCAGTGACGTAGCGACGCAAAACGTTTCAAACTTCTTACGAGGGATTTAAGAGAATCTAGTTCTCCTATCTGTGTCCTAAAGTCATCGATTCGTTCTAGTTTTTAAATAAATGGATTGTTAGTATCCTTATCGCCTTCGCAATGGACGAATTTTTTCGTGCCTATTGTCCGTTTCTGACTTCAGTTCTCCAAAATGGAAACAATATATTTCACTCCGTTAGAAGTTCGCCATTTTTGCCGTTTACACTCGAAAATGGGTTTTGCGTGCAGAAAATAAACATTTACGGGGATAATTTGTGCACAGTAGTCCATCCCCGACTGCGTGTTAAGTCAAGAACGTAGCAATCGCGACTGGCGAGGAACTACTGTACTTCTGATTATATTTTGAGAGCTGATATTAGCGGCAATCAAATAATGTAATTAATTTTCTAAATATATAGGATTCAATATTGTGATGAATGTTCATGCTGCTAATAATTTCGTCTGGTACCATTAAATGTTATATGAAAACTATAATGAAAACGATAGCGGCTGGAAAATTTGACTTCATTCATGTATAATTTACAAATGCTCACCAGATATTCTGTAGGTCTGAAATATAAAATTGGTCAGCTACTAACCTAAATAAGAAGAAACTGTTAGATACAACATCAGCGGTCGGATATCAAATTCCTTTAACCTTCTTCTACTACTATCGTTATTTTTCGATCACGTAACTACAATTGTGGAGTCAATAATGACCCCATTTTTCAAAATTGAAAAAAGGAAAATTTTAATTTTTGGGTTTGAACTTCTCGTCATTCATTGGAACAGACACTCGAAAATGCGAGAGAAAGTTTTATTTGTAGAAAAATGAATACACATGTATACTGCAAAAAAGAAAAACTGAAAAAACTCGAAATTGACTAAGGGTTTAGAATTTTTTTCGAGGTCTTAAAAATCTTGTTTTTTTTCTTCATCTTTCCAAGTTCCGACTGCAACCGAACTAGGAATCAACCGAATAACTTTAAAAAATATTGGTTGTAAACTAAAAAAATGACGATGTTTTCCAACCATATTCCAACACTCGCATTTCAGTTTATTTCACTCTCACGATCAAAACTCGGTTGTGGCACTTGCCCTTCTTGTTCGTTATCACTTGCACTGTCCAAGTACTCATTCAAATCAGTTCGTGCCGCCCATCCACAACAAAACACTCACCTGACATGTGCTAATAGCACATTAACGAGAAGAAAAAAGTACTACAAAACTACTATAGTGGGTTCAAAAGTGACCCAAAACGGCTATAACTTGAAATCAACTACCGTGTACGTCTAACAATAAGCTTCAACATCAACTGAAATAAAACACTGAAGTAGGAGATTAGATGGACTAACAAAGCCACTGCGCGCGCCATAATCGACCAAACAAAGAAAATGTTTTATCTCGGGTCACTTTTGACCCCACGATAGTAGTACAAGGTTAATATGTTCTTATTATTTTCAAAAGAGCACTCTTGCTTCGCGCACATAATATTTTTGACATTTTTAGATTCTTCGCCTGAATGATTTTCACCTAGTTTGTAAGGTGCCAAAGAGACTGAGCAATTTTTTTTACATTTACGAAAAAACACTAAAAACTTATACAGCCCAATTTTACTCTGAGACTTTAATAAAAACAAGTAAGCCAACACGGCAGTAATTGACGGCAGATAATTACGAAATATCACATGATAGGCCTAATTTTGCGCACCATACTAACACCTTTTTGTTTATTAAACCGCAATAAATTTATTCATCTACATGGCTTTACGGGAAATTTTTCTACGATAGGGATCAATGATAATATATTAAGGATTTATCGTTTTAATATTATATACAATGCAAGATGTTTTCTTATCCCTTAAACAAGTTTTCGTATATTTTGTTACACCTCATGCTAGAAATAAATCATTCCACTTCATATGATCAGTAACCGCCTCTCAATAATCAGTGGTGTCAATACGGCAGCGGAAATGCCGCCTGATAAGAAATCCACCTTAATTAATATGAATTTTCTTAGTAAAGTTTCCCAGAGTTTCTAATTATACATTCACATTTCTCTAATGTGGCTACCCATACGTTCCATAAAAACTGACTGACATAGAGAGGTGGTAATTGTGAGAAGTTCGACCATTTCGACATAGATAGAAATGCATTTTTTTTAAATAGGGATAAACTCTTATGTGTTTTTAGAACTAGGAATCATATCATATATACGTAAAAAATTACATAAACCAGGGTATCCCAACCTTTCCAATGTAGCGAGCAACGAGTTTTATCCGAGAGCAGCATTCGAGCACTTTTGCTAAATGGAAATGATCGGAAATAAAATAAAACCAACATCAAAGTTATTCTTAATGTCCTCGGATACGAAAGCAATCGAACAAATTATATTTCTGACGCTAAGAAGCGCGATTTTAAGCATCGCAGAAAAGCAGGCTGCCAAGAGAACAAAGCGTTACTCGCGAGTTCCAGGTTGCGAAGCCCCTGATTTAGAACCATCAGGAAACTTCAACATTTTCTCCTCAGTTGATAAATCGCGACAGAAATCATCGTTAAATCACGCCGCGTACACGTGGTCGGACGTCTCCCGATAATTCAGCGTTTCTGTTACGCTTAAAGCATTCAACTCGAGTTCCTCATTCATTGTATCTTTATAACCAAACGTTTCACAACACGGTACAAAATCGCCAGACCGATCTCATATAAGGATAAATGGAATAGATAGAGAAAAAAGAAATTAAATGCTGATAAGCGAGAAGGAAACAAAAATGGTAAAATAATAAGAATCAAGTCGTTAAGGTAAAGGAAGATAAAAATTCCGCTACGGCAGAGAGTCATAGGAAATTAATGGCTATTTATTCTACGAAGGGAAGTACTGTGGACGTACAGGCAGTCCCCGCTTACACGTCAGGTTACGTTCCTGAAAACTGCGACGTAAAGCCGATCGACGTGAAGCGGATCAACCTAAAGCGGATCGACGTAAAGCCGATCGACGAAAAGCGGATTACTATTTTCCATAGACACAACATTAAATTGAGGGATAAAATTCACTGTTCCTGAGGTAACTATGCGCAATATTTCTATTTAAAAAATTAAACAATGTTGTCAGGCAATTACATATCAGCGAAACAACAAAAAACCGGAAAGACGAAAAGCGTTATATATATATATATATATATATATATATATATATATATATATATATATATATATATATATATATATATATATATATATACTACGGAAGAGGAAAGGTAAGGATATTTAGGGCTACTAGGTGTTGAAGGAAACCCAGTGAACACTTACCGGAAGTAGAGCCGCTCTCTTGTGCTAAGGGATCATCCCGAAAGCTCTAACCTCTACAAATGTATCTCTCCAACACCCCAGCGGCTCTACTTCCGGTAAGTGTTCACTGGTTTTCCTTCAACACCTAGTTGCCCTAAATATATATATATATGGTTGTCGTTGATATAACTACTTAACTTTCCTTTTCCATAAGCATTTATATACACGTGTGTATATGTGTGTATACACACACACTAGAGATATGGCTACATCCGCCAATATTCTCTGGCATTTAAAGGAGGGCGCTTCGGAATTAGCACCGAATTTGCCCTACAACTCCAAAAACATAGGATCTATCAGAAAGGGCATGGCAAATCGGGGCGACCGCCCCAGTCCCCGCGCTTCTATATTACCGCAAGGGAAGGTCACTGATAACGGGGCCCCGCTTAGGTCGATTTGCCCTGGGCCCCGCGCCTCTGTTGGGACGGCCCTGGATACTTGCAACACCTTGTAAAGAATTCCTCTCGCCCTAAGGGAGTTATCACTGAGTCTTACAATAGATAATGCTTAATGGCCGCGAGGATAGTTGAGATAATGTGTAAGTTGATGACGCCGCGGATTCTTTGCTTCAGAGAAAAGAAGAGAGGAAGGGAGGAAAGGAAGGGTAACGGACTAATGAACTCACATGATAAAGTCATCGACGACCTTGAAGAACTGCTCCTGCTCGCTTTGATTCTCTATCAAAGTGGATCCCTGGAAAAAAAACAAAAAAATCGTTACGATATACATTGCACAAACGTTCTCATGTGTACGTACGTATGCGTCTGGTTTCATTACTCTTTCCTGAATGGAAGGAACTCACACTGCTACAAAAACAACAAAATTGTGGAAGGTGTTTTCTGCAGTGGCGTAACAATAGGGCGACGTGAGTGGCCAAATGCCACGGGCTCAGCGGTCTGAAGGGACCTCCAATAGGGTCCCTCGAATTTTCCGGATGTAGAAAAAATTAAGATTTTTTAAAGCGATTTCTCATTTTTCCCTATTTTTTAATGCTTTCCAGTTATTCATTGCTTTTGCACAGCGTAATTTAAAAATCCCTAACCTTTTCAGCATGTTCCTGATAATTGACTAATAAGTGCAACTTGGTAGGTTTTACAGCGGGTTTAATTGAGCATGTGTATTTGTTGGGTGAGAGGAGAGGGGCTCTAAATTTTCCGCTCTTAGTTACGCCATTGCGTAAATGATATAAACAGATTTATAACCTTACATAAGTGAAAATCAAACTTAATAAATAGTTATGCCATACATAAATATAAAATAATACGTGGATTGGAGAAGGCACACAGGCACTGAAGCATTATTGCTGGACGAAGATTGCTGAGAGAACTGGGGGAGATTTGGGCGTAAAAATCGATTTATATTATATTGACGCTGGGCATTATATATTTGTTGAGAAATATGGCTTATGCAGTATTGTTCATGCCTCCAAGTTCTATAAATGAGTGGAATGTAATCAAAACAGTTGGAGACATTTCCAAATAAATGTACATATTGTGAAAATCAACAAGAATAAACTAACCCTTCATTGCCGCGCTTTATCTTTCATCTCTCCATAGTTTCTATTTTGGATAATATTATGCCATAAATAACACAAATGGCTATGCATTTGAAGTAGGAAAAACAATCGACCACAAGTCGCACCCCCGCTTCAAAAGTGACACAACTCAAACTAATTGTAAGACACAACTGAGATTATGTCACTTTTCATGTTATGACTTGCAAAATTTGAGCGGGATCAAAAGCGACACTAGTGCTCTCTAACGGTTAATCTTGGTGTCTCACTTTTATCACTTTTGTACTACAAAGTTGACCTTCTTTTTCGACTTCTGCCATAATAAAACGAAAAATCCAATTTTTTGAGTTGGGTCACTTTTGTGCAATTTCGGAATACGTGAAGAATAAATGACAAGAATAATAGGAATTATTAGAGAAATTATAGAAATTGTATAAATCTAAAGAGTTCCGCGGTGCTGGCAGTTGATACAAGATAAATAGTTTGTTCAACTACTATCAAGGTTTTCATTATGTCAGCAGAAGATTGAGCAATGCAAAGGGGAAGCATTAGAAAACATCTTTTGAGATAAGTACATACCATAGAGCCAACGAGAGAAATGAATATCAGTGTTGTAAAGAGGTGACTATTACTTATGATACGTATGTATAATATATTAATGCATAATGGCCTCGATAATTTAAAAAAAGTTAGGAAAGTGTACAGCGTATCAAAAACGGGCGCGTTCCGTACAATGGAGATATGTATTTCGTCAGATAATTTTTGAGATAACCCTTTCACGCAAAACTAAAGCTTGCAAACCCATGACTGATCTGCTTGTGGCGACATTTACCCACCCGATCACCGGCCAATGGGGAGGGATAGTTTCGTTCCAGAGAGGCGAAGGGCGCCCGGAGACGGCTACACCCGATATAAAAGGAATTATAATCTAAAAAGAAAGCGAGCCGAAGGCCCGGCAAGAAAAATAACTATAAAGAAATTGTCAACGGTACTAAAATAAATAAAATTTAACAATGAAAAATATTTGCGGGGCCAAACCTATTCCTTTCATCCGTCCATATGTTTTTCATCAAAGAAATTATCTACAAAGGAATTACTGACGGGAATACATAAAATCTTTGATATAAGCTTCGGCAATTAAGTAAAATTCTTTCCACCATTGAATGTTTTTACCCATTTCTTGTCCACCGGATAGTCAGGTGAATTCGTATTTACGATATAATAGGCGAAATAGTTTTCAGATTGTTTACATCATCGTAACGATTATTTTCATTTAGGTTTAATTTGGCACCTTTCACTGCTGCGAGGACATCACTGTAACTTAATTTATCTTGTTTTAAATTGTATCTAAAAAATCAATATATCTATTTTCATAAAAAAATACAGGACAAAGTGAGTCCCGTATTGATTTCACACGGGACGCGGGACATTTGAGGAAAAATTGGCCGAAAAACGGAACGTCGCATAAAACACGGGGCATGTTGGTCACTCTAGAGGTGTCAATCTGGTCCGTGTATGTTGTTGACCCGGAGAATTTTACCCTTAAACCGGAGACTAGTCCCAAAACCCGGAGACTCCGGGTAAAAACCTATAGAGGTGGCAATCCAGACTACGCCGTCGTTAAAAATTTTAATTCATGGCGGAAATGCTGTATGAAAAATATACAGGGTGTCTGTGCATGTACACTCGAAAGCATGAGTCTCAAAGAAGCATCTCATTTCTCATAAAACATTTAAAAATACTCTATGAAATTGAACAAATATATTTAATCGACGCTTCAAAAGTATCTTAAATTTATTATTCGTTCGCATTTAAAACACTCAACGCAGTTATGGTACAGAAGAACGTTCTTAATGCAGGAACGATGCGGCCCGCGGAGATGGTACGGTGCCTTAATACGGCCCGTTGATTTTGATGCAGTTCCATCATGAGGCCCACGCCTCCTGCTCTAAACAAATAAACTTATGGACCAATCCTCACAAAATATTTTCGCTAGTTTCGATCATAATTGGAAATACTCAATAAAACTTTGAACAAAAACTCCTAAAGCGTGCGGAACGGGATTCCTATTCGTTTGATAAAACGAACTTTTCCGAAGTAGGTATATATCAGCATAATATAAGACTTTTTAATTAGCATAACGCAATGGCACATCAATAAAACTTAGAATCGAATCTGACATGGTAATTGCCGTCATTTAAGGGAACATCCAGGAAGAAGAACATGCAGGTTCAAGTTCCGATCAGAACAGGACGTTTATTTTTCAACAACAACGGAAATAAAAATTTGCAAAAAATTCTAACCACCATAGTTTTGGTTATGAAAACTTAAATCTTGCAGATAACTTGAAATTCTACTCCGAACCGTACAAGTGAGAACTTTATTTATTTATTAACAGCAATCAACTTACAGCACAAGGCCAATTACAGAAGATCGAATAACGTTATAAATAACAAATACAATAAAAACAAAGAAAATAACATAGGGCTAATAAAAAAACAGTACCAGTGATCCAATAACAACAACGAAATGAATAAGTTTATCGGAGGGAGGGGGGGGGGGGATGATGGGGAAATAAGAAAGGAAGGAAAGCGTCTAATTGTAAGTTAAATTATCGGATTTATAGACTATATTAAGAAGAGTTCTTAGTGGTATATGAAAGGGATCTATATTGTTGTGAGAACAGAGAAAATTTAGCAAGAGGGACCCTGAAGAAAAATGAACGCTTAATGAGCGAAAGACGTGGAGCGCTTACAGAAAGGGTGACTGAGAGGCGAGTTTTTCTAGAAGGGGCTCGAAAATTAAGCAAAGAAAGCAATAGAGGAGAGTCAATTTTGTTATTTGGAAGGTTATGCGGAAAGAAGACCAGTAACCCTAAGCTCACATTATCAGTAGCTGACGTTAAATATAACCTCAACTACTGATGATAGATAGATGTATTTATTAACAGGGCGAAATTGAGACCATAAGGTCCCCAGCTCCATTTAACCCTAATGAGTGCTTGTTTCTCAAAATAGGTATTTAGCGTTACAGTTCTCCTCTAAAACCTCGCTTGTAACGTTTGGAGTTATAACGTCAAGACATCAGTTATATTCTATTTATTTATTATTACGCTCGCTTCCCTTCCAGCATGAGAGAGTATTAGCTTCAGTCTGTCCGTCCTTCTGCATGTTCCTTCTCGGCTTCTACCAAATGAATTTTCATGGAATTTTATATTAAGGACTTACAGTCAAAGAAATAATAAAATCGAATCACGTAAGACAATCAGAGGTACCACATTACTGGTGACAAAAAATGAACTTTCCGTCATATCTCGTACAGTATGTATTGGTCATATCAAAATAGCTATCAAATAAAACTTGTAGAACTAGTAGAGTATTTCTTTTCCTCTACATTTTTATCGTCGGAGTAGCCGTCATCAAGAAAATCAAACAAGAATGTCTTAAATCGAGTTGAACTTATTGTACTGCATGGCTACTTCTTCATTGTTGCTAACATAAACAATCTCACAAAAATACGTTTAATTTTCTTACGTGTGCATGCAATATTTTTAAATAAGAAAGGAAATGGATTATTTATGACGAAGAAAAGAACTTTAAAAGGCTATTTCCCTTACGAACTCTCAAAGAGTTTTGCAAGTGAAAAGAAATGAATAATTTTTAACGAAAGAACGAGTTCAAAAACATTTATATAATTATTTATTTCAAATACTCCATTACACGAAACGCGCCCATTTGTGATATGCTGTACACTTTCCTAACTTGTTAAATCATGCAAATGCAATTTAACGATTTCATGCACTAGTCTTTCTGTTTTCCTAATATTTACGTAGAAATGTATGGAGACACCTACGTCTGTATATTGTCGTGATTCCCTCCAATTTTTCTAATATCTGACGCCACAAATAAAACAGAAGCATAAAACACTTACTCCTTAGATGCTACTTATATACATATATCGAGCAGATACGATCGCAGTAAGCGAGAATGATGACACCGACAACCTTGAACTAGAAGTAGAGGGAAAATATCTAAAGGTTTCGACACCCCCCCAGCAAAATCTCGGGAACTGCTGATTAAGGTGCGTTCTACACAGAAGTGGCTCGTCGGCTAATTTAACCTAGGAAGCGTAAGAATGCGATGCTGCAAATTTCGAACTCGTAGCAGTTGCAAATTTCAGCGTCGCGAAAGAATCTAAAATGAATGAAATTATTATGCAGGCCACGTAAAATGAAAAGCTATGTCATTTATAATTTTTATTACCGGATGCGCAGAGTCGGCCAAGCACTGTATGGAAGGCCGGATGCGAATATCAATGGAGGCCCCACGATGTTATTATTTATAGTAATAACGAACTATATATACAGAGCCCGTTTAATATTATAACATTTCTACTGAGTATTTCTTTATTGGAAATCGGTTTGCAAGTGATTTTTAGTAAAGGTTTTTGCAAAATTTACACTCGATACTCGAATTGCGAACTTGTGGGACCCCGATTATTCGGGTGCCCAGATGCCTCGTATCCGCCGCGTCCCCCTTTTGACCGGCCCTGCAGAACGCGCTTGGCCTGTTTTCAAATATCGAACATTTAAATACTATTGCATGATCTAATTTTGATGTTTATGTAATTCATTGTTGAATAAAACCTTTTTAATTTAACGAAGAAAGGAATACATTGTCTCAATTTTTCCCGCATGAAGGCTTTCGTCATTTTTGCTATGAGGTTTGGGTGAAAGAAAATTATGTACTTAATTTGCGAATCATATTTGACTTTTTTCTTAAACTCTCTCAAGGAGAATTCCTTATGATAATAAGAGCAGCGAAACTGCATCCACTGCCACCCGCCAATGACAGCTCGAAGGATTATATTTTAAGTATGCACTGTAATTTATTTCCAAAACGATCCTATCTTTGAGAAGAAACTGCCACGGAAATTATCGATAAAAATAGAACGTGCTTATTGATTAATTACAAAGTTCAATAGGAAATGACTTCTGTATCCTTTCATAATAATTCTCGAGCGTCCGTCTGTCTGTCACAATGCATGCACCGCCGACGGCATAAGATACAGGGGCACATTCTATCTCTCTATCAGAGAGGGAGAGGGAAAATAAAGGGATAAAGGGAGAGAAAGTGCGGAAGAATGGGAAGAGTTTCAATTTAATGTTTACAATTAGTCATGTCAATTCTGACAGGTAGTTCCACTAGTGGAAATAATATTTTACCAAATCTGTAATCTAAATTAACCTTATGGCTGCAATCCAATTGATAAATTACGAACCTCAAACAATCATACACAGTTTGGAAGAAAGAACATTTCGCTTGCAAAGCAGACTTCATCAGTAGCGATTTGTTTGCGGTCGATTCTGAATACGAATCTGGCTTTCCCAACTTTTTTTTTACGATTAATCAATCGATTGGATTCCACCGATGTTATTTTAATCGGAAAACTTTTTACTTCAATCGATGTATGATAAATGGTTTACCGAAGATTCTTAGCGAGTGAGATCAAACGTACTCGTCTGAGAAAATCCAGATGATGAATAAAAACTTTCTGTATTCTTGAGGACTCAACAAGAAAATTAAATGTTTTGACTCGCTTATCTTCAAACTGAAAAAAATCACCTATTCTCAAACGCTTCTCGTTCGCGATTCAATTATAAATCAAATTATACTCCTTTCGAAACGTTCACATCTGTACTGATTATCATCGTTCCGATAAGGGCGGACATTAACGTCACGTGGTCGTCGAGAAATCTAGAAAGATTTATCCTTCTCCTCGACTATCTTTCTTCGCTCGCCCGTAATCGACAACGCCTGCGCAAACAGTCTAGAGTCAAGGAAAAGATTTTTGTCGACCGAGATGTGAATCTTTTATTTATTTTTTTAAACAGCGACATTTTTTTTCGGCCGCCAGTATCGAAATTCCGATGAAACGACAGGAATGCTTCTCTTTCCCAAAACATCTTTGTTCGAACGACAAGTACAAATTACGCGTCCAAGGTCGGCTTTTTACTTTCTCCATATACGTAGTATAGAGAAAGTATTGTTTCCATGAAAAAAAATCGATTACGAGATTTCAACGGAAATATATGTTTTGAGGTCCGTAGAACACGTTTAGACTATTTTCGGAATGTCTGTGTGTGTGTGTGTGTGTGTGTATGCGATTGTGGGCGCTCTAACTCGAAAAGTACTTGACATATCATTACCAAATTTCATATATAACACTTTAGTATGAGCGAAAAGAGCTGATTAGTTTTTGGACAATAACGGTTAACCGGAAGTCGATGTTTATTCGAAACCCGATTCGGTTTTGGCGAAATATCTCCGTTAAAACATCATTATTGTATATACAATTCGATACAAAAGTTATAGAGAATGTAATTTCCTACAACTTTCACGTGAAACAATTTTCCATAGCAGTTATTGTTTAGGAATTATTTATAAATAATCGGTTTTTTCGGTTTCCGTCAAATATCTCCTTAAAAACGTCGTTATTGGTAATCTTCGTGAGGACCAAAGTTGTAGAGAATAATATTTCTTCCAAGTTTTGTTGAAACAATTTTTCGTAGAACCTTCCATTTAGTAGATAATTAATTTATTCGTAAATTTCCAGTACACAGCGCCACCATTCAGCAGTGAACTCTGTAAACATATTCAAAATATAATTTACGGCAATAAGGACGACGATACGAAATAATAATTTTGCCTTATAATGCGATTCATAATAATTTAAATATCTATATCCCAAATATGGAGAAAGTCATGTGTTGGCCACATCAGACATTTTAGATCTTCGACGCTGATGTAAATTCGCGATTCGGCCATGTTCTCAGAATCATTCATAATTTAAGTGGGACGATATATTTCCAAAATGCCCTCGAATTGACACATATCAGCCTCAAAAAAACAACAACAGATAATTAAATATAAAATATTTCTCCGACCATTTGTGCATTACCCTCGATAGTATCGAAGAAAAACTGGCCTTAAGATCAATTTCTTGGAGCGGCTACCGGTTGAATCCAAATCATAATAGCAATTAATTTTTGATTTAATGATTCTTAACAGTTTCCGCATTGTTGATGCGATTCATCGTCAAAAAATTCGCGATCTAAGGTTACGATAAAATGGATTTTTCAGACCAGGGATGAAATCACTTTATGAAAACTTCCTAGATCAATTTTATACTACATATTTCGTCAAAAGTTGAGAGTTACTTAAGATCAACGGGTCTCAAACTGGGGTAAAAGTTCCAATATGTTATTTTTTCGCTAATTTTAATCGCATAATTTTATGTCATCATTTACAACGTTAAAATCCCCGATTTTCTCTTAATATTTCGATTGCATTCTATATTTATTTTTAGATATTTGGGATTGAGGGAGTCGCGATAAGGCCATAATAGGGGATCGGGATAAAATCGGCTGCCGTAAGAGAGGGCCGCAAGGGGCATAAAGTTTGAGAACCGCTGGATTTTTATATGTTTCCTCTGGTCTTCTTTCTCCCGCTCGAGCTGTTGCGTAAACTGTTGTAAGAAATCATTTAATACCACTTGTCTTTGCGTGCAGGCTGCTGTCAAAATGTATACGACACGGCTGATGTCTGAACTATAGTAAATGTCGATGTTAGCACGCAAGCTATTAAAATCTACCTGTGTGAAAAATTCCATCGTTATTACGCAGTCGCGCCAGTAAAAGAAACTTGGAGACATGGGAATGATAGTATATTTAAGTTTCAGTCGCAATTTAGGAGTTTTAATATGAAATTTTCTCTGAAAGGCTCAGGAAAACACATCTGACGTATAGGTTGGATAGCTTTTTAACAATTTTCATTTTCAGTTTAGACGTGTTTGAAAAAATCTTTGAGATTTTCGGTGAGAGAAACAATATAAGGAGAAGGAAAGATTCACGGTCAAAAAGCAATAACCTACCACTTTCCACCGCCGCTCGATATAAGGGCAAACAGAACTGTTATTTAACGTTTTCCATAGCAACGAGGATTTATTGCCGCACTTTACGAGAACACTTTATTTCACAACACCTTAAACACCGTTTTATGCTGTGCCTATCTCAAAAAGCGTTGCTTACGCATCACGTCCGCACAAATTAAAAACCTGCGTAGATAAATTCTAATCGAGTGAATTTTTCGGAATTATTTTTGAGAAAACATATGAAAAACGCATTCTGCCTTTGTAACGCGGATTCCGAGCTCGGTCGAGATACTCAGCGATGTGTTCACAATAATGTTCGGTTCTTGTTCATTTTAATTTAAATTCTTGACTAATCAACCTCGGCAAAAGCTTATAATTTTAAGACCATGGCGAAAGAATGTCACTTTTTGGGACTGTTATCGGTCCGGTAAAAAAAAAATTCCCGGATCTAGGCATCTATCAATACTTGAAAAGGAAAAAACGAAGTCTGAATTCTACGCTACCCATTATTTGTCTAGGAAACTGCTGGGCCCTGAAACTGTTATTGGAAAGAGAAAAACAGCTAAATAATTGAGCGCATCAACCTAATGATAGGATGGTAATATTTAAAATTCCAGTGTCTATCTTTGTATTAATTAATTTTTTTAATAAACATTAAAAAATAAGACGGAACTTTTCGCCGCCAGAAAATTTTAAAATCAGATTTCTCCTAAATGGCGTCTGATTCGATTAACTCTAGAAGATTCATCACTCGAGCATTTTCGTAATGATACAATTCAACATTTAAAGCAGAACGCTCGCTTTTATTAGCCCTGTTAGTTACACTGGGCTGGTCAAATAGAGGACGGGGAAAAAATTTACTTTTGGCGCGCAATGACAACAATTTTTTATTGATAATGGAAGAGTGAAATGGAGTCCGGACGTTTTCACCCACCTTAAAACGCAGAACGCCCAAGTAATCCACCCCGCCTTCTATCCCCACTTCACTTGGCATTGTCAGCTATTAGTAGTATTCACATGCACACTATCTGACTCGTGGAGCTTTCGGAAGAGAATGCGGGCCGCGCCACTTCCAGCCGACCCCTCAACAAGTGCTTCTCCTCCACGTTCGTATCTGGGAGATAAGGGCAAAAACACAGCCGACGGTCGTCAAGGTGCAACGAGAACGTTGGAGACTGGGTGGTTGAGGTTACCTCACCCAAAACCCTCGTCGCAATCGATCTAACTATTCCCCCTTTGCTACCAGCACGAACCCGTGGATCCATAAAATCCTATTTGAACGTTAGAAATTGGATGTTTATGGCGCCCCCAAGCAATGGCGGATCCAGGCTTCGGTTTTGGAGGAGTAATCAAAGATGAAGAAATAAACTACCTATTTGAAAAGCATACAGGTTTTATTTTCTAAATAGGAAAAAGATACCGCTTTAAAAAATGCAGTAAAAAATAACATTTCTCCGATGCTATTTGTGTTATTTTATTAATTTTTTCGGTGTTCTGAATTCTTGGGGGAGGGTAATTGCCTACTTAACCCCCTTCTCTGGATCTGCCCTTGTCCCAAGGCGAGATACACTCCTCGATCGATAAAACATATACTTCAAATAGCCTTAAAAAGGTTACGAAAACCAGATTGGCATTTCGGTTCAACATCAATGGCGATTACCGTGATTCTAATTTCTTTTTTCTATTAATTATTTAATGACTACTAATGGTCATTTGCTCTCAGAAATAATTTGGAATCTACTACCACACCGTGTATCCGAATTGCGCATCTGGTTGTCCCAACTTTATTATTGCTACTATTGGAGCCACATAATTTATCAGTTGGATTTAATCCGCCATAGCAAGCTCGATATTTCTGTCAATCGGATTCCTGTGTTGGTAACATGATTGTTTCAAATGTTATTTCAAAGTTTTCATTTTTCTGCTACAACAATAATCCAAAATGAACATTCGAACTCACCATCGCAAAGATGACCTGGGTAACCCCTGTAGCCTCAAAACGGTTGATTAAAACAAACCCGCTAATCTATCTACAACACGTAGAAACAAGAGAAAGGCGTCATTTTAATCGGATTAAAGAGTTAAGTGGTATAGTTTTTATACCGATTTGATTAACCTTTCTAATTTTTAAAATATTTTCTTTTTTCATTTTCTCCATTTGAATAACATAGGGATGACTGCAGCTTATTTTTCATTTGAATTTTAAAGTTGCTTAGAAACATGGTACTAACTTCTGACTTTGATGTTTCTATGAAGGAAAGAACTAAGAATCCGAATCCTGATCGAATTAGCGTAAAAATGCGTTTATAATCAGAAAAATACGTGATTTTATCAGTTTTATGACAATGCCATTTATAAGCTACCATGACAACTCCCAATGCCACCGAAGTTGAGAGTCCAATTTACGATATATAATAAAATTGAATGTCTGTCCATCTGTTCCTTATACATTCCCACGCCCTTTGAGCTATCGGGACCAAATTTGCAAATTGACTTCATATGACTCTACGAGTAACACAGGGTACCCGGGATTTTCAAAATCGACCCGGGTTCGAATCCAGGAGACAATTTTATTTTCCCATAAGTTTACACGAGATTTTCGATTTTTCAGAGTGCAAGGTTTTTTCCTTCATTCATTAAAACGTAAATATGGACCGATTTTCTTCGTTTTTGCTTTATTCGACGGCTAAAACTCTATACTATCTTATTCTTGCGATGTTTACATGTTACACGGTCGAATCATTCAGAAATACGCAATTGTTTTCGAAATTTTGCGGATATTTCGTACTCTTTCCGGACGTTGTCAAGGCGACCGTAATAGTTGCCTCCGATTCAATTAATGCCAATTAAACCTTCAAATAGGTGAAAGAATAGCGTTATTCGCTTTGCACTTTAAGCATCGAAATTATTGCTGTAGCAATGTCAACATTTATACATAGCAACATAAATATTTACGGATGGGGGAGATGGAGAGAGGGAATTAGGGGGAAGGGGTGGAGAGAGCGAGGGGGAGTGAGGGGAAGAAGGGAGGGAGAAAGAGGGAGGGAGACAGACAGAAAAACGACTTCATTGAGGGCGAAATTGAGACTATATAGTCCCTTCTTACATTTAAGAGAGAGAGGGAGGGAGGGGGAGAAGGGAAGGAGAGGGTGGAAGGGAGGGGGATGGAGTTTATACGTTATTTTCGTAAGATTTTCTTCCTTCATTCATCTAAATAGGGAAATGCGGACCAGTTTTCTTCATTTTTGCTTTATTCGACGGTTATAAAAGTGTACTATCTTATGCTTGCGATGTTTACAATGTACTCGGTCGAATTTTTAGAATCACTAAATCCGTTGAAATTCAACGGGCACTCCAGCTAGTTCTACATAAACGGTTGCATTGATTGTTATATAAAAAAGAAAGAACATTTATTTGAATAAAAAGAAAAACAAAAGTTCGCCCAATTCATAGGTATCAGCGACATCTCAGAATTAGTTTTTACTTTCTCCAATATACGTAGTATAGAGAAATTGTTTTCATGAAAATATTCGAAATCGAGATTTCAACGGATATACACGTTTTGAGTTGCGCAAAGGTAGAAATGATTGTATTACCATATAGTACATAATGTTATTCGCCAAAGACGTCGGGCATAACCCGGGCATCGCCGGGTACTTTCAGCTAATATATTTATATTGGAAAAATTTTAACGTAATATCTTTTTTCAATTTCTGTGTGCGATTTTGCTTTGTTTACATGATTTGTTAATTTTAATTGAAATATTGCTAATAAATAGTTTTTAATGATATTTTCGCGTGGCGTAGAGTTCTCCAAAGCATGCTGTTTCTAAAATTATGTAAGTAGCTTAAATAATGAGACGTAGATTTTCTACAAAATGTGATTGGATAATTCGTTTCATTGTTTCCAAAGTATTGTTGATGTAAACAATTTTCTCGTAACATAACTCATGGATGGGAGAATCGAGCTAATAGTCGGAGGACAATATTCACTGTAATTTTGAAACGTTCTCTATTTACTTTTTTGTCTTTCGTCTAATTAATTAATTTCGTTTGTTCCTTTGTTCATCCATTTTCTGTTGGTTATTGTGTTCTTGCTGGTTTTACTGATAGTTTTCGTTTTGAAGATATCATCACCTAACTTCGCATATGTATACAATTTTACCCTACGGGCAACATAGGCTATATGGCGATAAAAAAGTGGGGGGAGGGAAAGCTTAACTCAATAATTTTTTTCCCATAGATTTACACGTAATTTTCAATTTTTCACAGTGCAAGGTTTTCTTCCTTCATTCATCTAATTTTTGAGTTATTTGACGGTCAAAACTGTGTACTGTCTTATTCTTGCGATGTTTACAATGTACTCGGTCGAATTTTTAGAATCACTAAATCCGTTGAAATTCAACGGGCACTTTTGCTAGTTACCTACGTATAAATAAAGCTACAGATGAGATTTCGCGAATAAATAAACAATTATACATTTTGAAACGTTTTCTGTTTTAACGTATATTATGAAGGCTAGAAAGTATGAGCGTTGAAAGAAGACTTTTGCAATAAAGGTACAAAGAAGTGATAGGTAAAGCGTCCTATCAATTTCGTCTCCGAATTATTCTCCAGAGAATGCATTTGTATTCATCAGAAGCAGTTAAATACAACTTCTCTGCCCTAAGTCATTAGTTGACATCGACAATTCATTTTAATTGTTTCTATAAATTTTATTTCGTAATAAAACTTTCAATTATTTATTTAACTTTGATAATACCTTATTTGTATATAGCGGCTTTATGAGGTACGTCACAAATGAATGCGCAATGAATAATAAAAGATTGCGATGGGGCGCTGTTAAAGAAACGAGTGAACAATATGGAAAAGGAAGACATTCCAAATAAAACCGGAGGTTTTTAAATCTCGCTGTCTGCTCAGAAAAAAAGCAATCCATTATTTAAGAGAAAATCGTTTTGACTCCAAAAATATCACACAAGTTCAAAATTATAATCACTTTGCAATAATTCACAATTATTTTTTTCCAGTTTTACCAGGACTGAAATTTAAATAAATAATGCGTATTTCTGGCGAGTTAGCCTGTTGGACTATCATCGCCGTTTAAATAAATAAGAGCACGTGATTATTCATTCTAGTTAGTTTTTCTTCAGTGATAGATTTTAAGCATCTCAAATAAATCAATGATGCTGAATTGCATCGCTTATCGGAAAGTTAACAAATAAAATCTCGAGAATCGCAATCCGTAGTGCCATTGGTACATCGGTTAGAATTATGAAACGACTCTTGGCGAGGTAGAGATGTGCAAAATGTTTTCAACGTTATACGCACTTCGAAGCTACAAGATAATGTAAAAATGATGCCGGTAAATGAACACAACAAAAGCCTAAATATTTTTTGATGTAGCAGGAGAAAATTGAAATTATCCAGGTAAATATGAACAGAATAAAACCCGAAAGAGCTATTAGTAATGGAATGCTAAAACTAGCGAATTCCCTATGAGAGTGGGCATTAGAGATTCGTTAAAATACAACTTAACCCCCCTACAGAAAACAAATGGGAGCCAAAACCTAAAGACATATTTAATACTATCATTGTGCACTTAAAACAAATTAAAACCGTTTCCACCGCCATGACCAATTTACCAAATAACTGTCCGAAAGAATTCCGTATGATGGTTTTAATATTCAATTTTTCTAACATAGTTAGCAAACCAAATATTAATATCTTATTTGCATACTTATATAAAATACAGAAACCAAGAACGACATTGACACTTTCTTTAATTTTGCTAATGGTTATGAAACCACCATACGATTTCTCTAACGACAAAAATTTGTCCTCGGATATTCATTCTAACTCAGAACTTTTATACAACGCATACAGTGAAAAAATAAATAAAAACTAAATTATCGGCTCATAACTATACAAGTTACCGTAAGTGAAGCAAACAAAATTACTAAAAAATAACTTACCTTATAATGAAGTTCTTGCCGCCATTTAATATGAAATATAACTTGTAGTATTCATTTGTCATAACAGTAACATTATGAATTTCGGACATATGTTAATGTTTTTGGCTACGATAAAATTATTTTTATGTATTTGTGTATTGCTGGTTCAAGATCTGGGAATACCAAATGCTATAGGAATGAATACATTGTGGTCGTAAACAAAAATTAAATCTTAGGTCACGAAAAAATTAATTTACATCCTCATGTTTTCCTACTTCGTTGTTTTAAATTAATTTCAAAGATCTACGCATTCAAACTGCAAGATATTCATCCATATAATCTTTTGTCTTGAGTGATGGGGTCTAAATGGATTTTGGTGTCATACAAAAAACTCAGCCTCGTGTTACCACAATATGCTTGTTCCAGCTTGCGTTGTCAGCATCTTCTGTTGAGGTTTGACATTAAGCAGCAAGAAATGTTTTAAGCTCTAAAATTAAACATTATCACAGCTAATGTCTTGTAAAATACTTTATATGGAAATGTGATTTGTAAATACAAATAAGTGAAGCTTCCATCAAGGAAATTCTAACTTTAATGGCCCGAGTTATGTACAGTACTACATGAAATGTTTTAAAATAAGCTTATTTAAATGGATAGTTTTATTCTTATATCAGCCCTCGTTTGGTAATTGTTCACTTAAATTTGTTTCATGCATTCAAATTGACTGAATATAAGTGAACCTTTGATGTTAACCATCAAAAAGGGGAAAATTTTGCAGTTAATATGCTTTCCTCTTATAGTTACCAATCATGTCTCAACTGTTACTTTCTCAACAGTCATTTCACCTGTATAAAGTGAAAAAGTCCTGTTGGTGCCAAGCTCGTCACTTAAACTATAATTTGTTAACTTAAATTTGCTTTTCCTCTGTCAAATCATTAGATTTCTTTGGCATAAAAATAACTTTAAATGCAGAGGTTGATATTCATGCCAATGGATGAAGTTTAATTCAAGTTTATTAGACGATATCAAAAAATTTTTAACTGTACAAGAACTATCAATAATACAAATACATCCTCGAGATTAAAAGTTAAGTCTCTGTGTGTGCATCTAACATTGCCAATTATGATCAAGGTAATTAATTTAGCAAATACTTCTGTATAATCTAAATAATTATCTACAATTGGTGAGTGGCTCTAAGAATACAAATGAGTAGTATGCACAAACATTAGTTACTTACCTCCTTTGACTCTCCAGAAACTCCTTTGTGAAACCTTGATTATTCTACATATAGGCTAGTTTCTTTGAGATAGTAGAATCATTTTTTTAGAATGGCCTCAGCCAAATTTAGTACCACACGATTACTTGTCACAGATAAAAATCAGGATATATGTATTAATTGGCTCACATTTCTGTAAATTAAATCAATACAAGCTTTGTAGTTTGGTTATGCACAAATTCAGCCTGGATCAGAATATTTTTAAATTATTTTTTTTACAAAAGTGAAAATAATAAATTTTTTAGCTCAAAAAAGGTGACACTTTTTTATAATTTAATAGTTTTCAATTTAAAAAAGATTTCAACCATATTTAATATTTTGGGTGAAATTGTCATGACTGAAATTTAAGTATCTTACCATGTTGCTAGAATCCATAAGTTCGCCTCTTTTTATTTGCCATTAACTATAAATTGTTGCTGCATATGAGATTGTGGATTAAATGTTCTTTCCACCGACATATCAACAAATAGTGTATGTGTGTTTTTACACCCATATCTACCAATTAATTACATTGTAAACAAGGTACATACATAAGTTTTATTCACTATTAATGTATTTGAAAATGCATAAAACCTGTAAATAAAAAAAGAAACAAAATAAAATAAAGAGATTTGATTTTATATGCCATTTCCATCGAATGGCAATTTTCTCTTTTGCTCTTCACTTTTCATTATTGCGTGACACCCATAAAATAAAAAATAATTTAGAGAAAAAAATCATTGATTTTAATTTGGTAAATAATTATTTCAAAATTATTTCTGATGAAGCGTACCTATATCAGTGGAATCATAGTTCAGTTATGACCAGAATAAATGTATTAAGTTTAAACGCAAATATTTGAATATTTTTCTCTGTAGCATGTACCTACAGTATTGAAAATGTACTTGAATTGAAATTTAAATGTTGAATCATGTAATGTCAAGTAAAATATACTTCAGAGTCATTCATTCACTCAGCTTTGATGGATAAATATCAAATTATTTTTAATACTTGTGTAAATAACCAATGTAATGCTACGAGAACTACTATGTATTTATAAAAGTTCCCATGGAAACAGCTTTTAGAGAAAATAATCTTTACTTTGTTTTAGGTCATTTTCAATTGCTGCTGCATTGTCAACATGAGTGAAAAATATATTAATGATTTATATAATAGTAAAATGGGTGAATATTCACAGCTAGTGAACCAACAAATTGATAAATTTCATAAACACGAAATAAACTTTCAAAATGAACTTGATCAAATCAAGAGTAGAAAAAGAAGGTATGTATGAATTCTTTGACACTTTGATAAGTAAAACATTAAAAGTTAACATTATTAGAGTAATATGTCTTCAGGAATAGCTTAAATCTATACCCATAAAAGCAATTAATTTAGTAAAGCAAAAGATGAAATATCACTTACAGAATTTTAAATTTTCTTTATTGTTACAAACCAAACTTGTAATTATTTAAACATTATATTGTGTTAACAAGTTTGTTTTCAGTAGATCCCAAAAGTAAACTTGTTTATGAATAAGACAATGTAGATTCAATTGAATGCTTTAACTTGCTTCACCAAATAAATTGAAGTTATTACACTTATAGTTTAACTCCAGCAAAAGTAGTCTCTTGTGTACAAGAAATTTTTATCAAAATGGCAAACAATTTCATGTAATTTAAAGGTGGAAACTGTGTACCAATATCCTGCTGTTGGGCGCTTTGATTCTACTAAGCTGCATGGCCCTAAATGCAACATATAATGGCATATCATCTATTTTACTATCATACTACTCAAATTGCTGGACTACAAGAAGATACTGCCCAATCATATTTTGAAAATTAAGCTGTATAAAATATTTTAAACAAGGAAGTCCATTTCATTAATACTACTAAAGAATGGGCTAAAACCAATTTATTTTCAATTGTATAATGGTTAAATTAAAACAACAAAACAATATCAATGGTTTTTTTTGAGCCAAAGTTGATATTATATTAAGGTTTTACCATAGAAAAGGTTATTATAAACCCAAGTCACATACTGGATTCCATTACCTATAAAACATATTTTGAGGTGTAAAAGATGACCGATGAACCACTACAAAACAGCTGTAATACATTTGTATCAATTCTGCATTTCTACTGAAACAATTGTTAATAAAAGTTATTTTTCTACATTCACCCTGCTGTAAAAATCCTAAATGCAGCAGTTTATGCCCGTTGAAAATTATATCTAACACAAATAATCATAGACAAAATGAATAAAATTTTTTTAAAGCCATTTAAATATTTTCTTTGCCATAGCATATATCACAAAATATGACGGATGAGAGAAAATGAAGGTATGTACCTAACTAATGACTTCAAGAAGTGATATGAGTATATCCAAGTACATGCTTTAACTGCTACTGCCGGAAATTTGGCTTTATCACAAGAGATTTTGGAAATATATATGGTTACAATCAAAATATTCACACTTGGATTATCATAGAGAAAACGATATTCTGCAACATAATACTTTCAAATGCCAATTCTTTAAAAAAAAATAATTTATTTTACATGACCTTGGGCCAATTAAACAGAATTGGCAAAAGTCATCGAGTTCTTTGAAATAAATTTACTTTTCCTCACACCACTCATTCTCCTTTCGCACCTGCTCCTCTTCGCTTGCGGTGAAATCATTTTTGATGTTGAATGTTTTTCGGATCTCTTCTGGAGTCTTTCCCTTGATCATATTGGCCACAGTTTTGCAAGTAACGTCCAGCAATCCCTTAATGTCAAGATAATTAGCAGCCTGAAAAATAATACAATAATTACAGTAACTCGGGCAAGTGATGAGATTCTTTTATAATTGAAAAAGAAAAGCAAGAGAGTAAGAGAAAAATGCAATTACTTTATTGAGAGATAATTTATGATAAGAAAAAATAGCACAATTTTGAAGTTAAAATGACGCACAAAAAACCAATTTTAAAAACGATAAGTCAATGGCTAGCTTTATTTGTAAACAAAGAATAATCACCATTAATCAAAACAAGACGAGCACATACCAGTAACATTAAATATTAAACAATTCAGGAAAATGGGTTGAAAATCTAGCAAATGATGTTCACTCACCAGGATCAACTCAAAAAGCGTGCCTTGATCAACTTTTAGAAAATCCGCATCCCAACTGCTGATGTCATCGGTACGCTTCTCCTTGTTCTCATCATCCTCAGGTGGAGGAGGATCATCCTTGTGGTAAGTAGCCCATTGAATAACTTTCTTCAAAATAGCGGAATTGACATTTGGAAGAGGAACTACTTCTTCCTCATCCTCATCCATTCCTAAAGTCAGAAGACAGTGATTACTATAGATATTTAATGGTTTGGTCGAATTCTGGTAAATGAAGCTGTGTTACAAAATCTTTCTGTTATCTTACTGTAGGACTTATACTGTAACGAAGCACTAGCTAAAGTAAATACTGTTGCCGTTTGATAAAAAAAATGAAATGCAATATAATTTGTGTTCTGCATACGAAAAACATTTTAAAACAAATTAAATATAATAATTATTTAGGCCACACGAAAAGTTATTCACAAGTCTGTAGATAATTCTGTTTATCACAACTGTCCATGTGACACGAAAAAATTTGGCGGTCAAAACTGATTAAGTCCTGTGGAAACTAAAATACATCTTTACAATACTTATCCTTACGTATCGGTTTTCGTAGTTAATGCATGAATATATAAAACTAACGGTAGCACCTCCAAAATCGAATGAAAGGCACATAATGCAATATATCAAGTCGACGGAAATGAAGTTCCCCTTAAATCGGGCAACGCGTAGTTTAAATTTAGAACAGACAACAGTAAACTATTTGGATCCGCTGCCACCGGAATCCCATTATATTAAAACCTAGATAACAAGGGCTCATTCACATTCCAAATAATCCCCATTTACTACGTTCGTAATTATTAACATATAAAAACTATGGCACTCGTTAACCGCTAAATGGTGACATTTGTCTAATACAAATTCTACATAAAACCTTCCCTTGACAAAAAATTTGTTACCTCTACATAATGTCATATCTTACCCAGATCTTCGAGCATTGTTTTAATGGTAACCGAGCATTTTGCAATTTCCACATCTACGTCGAAGACCTCACCGTCGGAACTCTGGAGCTTTATGTTCGGCATCTGTAAAATTAATAGAAATAAAAGTTGATATTATCAGATTGTATTATTAAAGACCACTTACTGTTCCAAACACCAAAATGTCTTCATGAACTTAATAAAATAACATAACCCATGCATAAAACATTAAATAGAAAACCCTGGTTATTGTTATTCTCTGAATGGTAGCTTTGAATTCGCATGAATTATATAAAATCGCTTGCATATACCTCGACAATTTGCTAAGAACAGAATTTTCGAAAATGGAACCGATTCCGACCTTCGAGCACCAATAACAAGACAGGACGACCACCAAGAAAAATGCCTTCTGCACCAATGCTCCAAACGCTACATGGAAAAGGTATTAAGATATGAATACATTTTCTTACACCCTTTGAATTGTAAAACAATCTATTAATTAAATTGATTGAGTTAACAACGTAAGTCAGGATACCAAAGGTGATGAGTATTTATCGAAAGGTCTTAATTGCAAACAATAATAAATTACAATATGCTTAAACTACGCCATCTACAAACGTCCAAAATAAATATCTTTACCGCGCTTTTTAAAAGTTGTTTTCTTTAATAGATTCACGAAGAAATTATACAGTTGGTATGTACATTGTTTTGTTTCGGTAATTAATTTATTAATGCTGAACAAATAATGCGAGAATTGTTATCCGAAAGTATAATTTCTACATCCACATAAAATCCATAAGAAAACTTGATGAAATAATTATTTTGGGAGATGAGCTATACATCTTGCACTCAGAATTAAAGGCTTCTCTCTTAAACGTACCGATCTTATCTGTTGATGAGTAATGTTGGTTGATATAAATATTATTTTATGCAATTTCTATTCAGAGGTTTCACTTTCAGTACTAATTCACCCTAGACATTAGTAAGCTATGCTTACCAACAAAGATAAGCCGCCAATACCAAATAACTTCTTTTAAATTATTAATGCTTGAATAATCTCTTAGTTGAATTTTTCTAGTCACTAGATACAATAAAGAAGCAATGACTTGATTAGGTGACCAGAGACTTAACTGGGAGGTAACACAAATATGGCAAAATGTTTGGGAAACACCCAAGCTATCAAGAATATTATTTTTTGTTTTTAATGATGAATAATATTAGTATTTATGTCAAAACAGCTTTAACACTTGAGTCTTAAAGTAATATTTATGGGAAAACAAACTTTAGATATTTTTTGCAGGAACATTTTGCCCCTATGTAAGTGGTGCTTACGGCAAATACGATCTTCATCATACTCGGGCTACACTGCTATAGATGACACTACTAAAAATACAATACTTTCAAAATGAAAGTATAACATTCATTCTGTGACATTTGACCTCACATAAAAAGAGAAATAAAATATTGCACTTTCAATGTACATGTCAATAACGATTATACCTACTTACAGAAATATACTTGTGCTAGGTCAGGTTTTTTTAAATAGAAGCTCAAGCAATTATTTCTCAGTTTTCTATGTTTCAGTGACATATAATTGAAAAAACAGGCAATTTCAACACTCCACATAAATGTTGAAATGCAGGTAATTATACACTTTTACTTAATTTCCCTTCATATTTATTTGTCACACATCAACACTCACTCGCTATAAAAATGCAAATAACTCTAGAAAGAGTCAAGATAGAAAATCCAAATTTGGCAGGAATGCTCGATTCACATATTTTAAGGTGATGACAAAAAACATCTCTAAGAAAATCCTGGGTTCGCCTCCATAAGTTAACACGTAAAAGTCAACTTTTCGACATGCATGCTTTCATTCTTTTTGAGATTAATATCAGAAAGAATTGACCTATGATCTTTGGATATGAAATTATTCCGTCTGCAAGCAAAGGAACTTCAATAATAAGAAATTTAAAGCAGGGGTTTCCAATACATTCAGTATGCTGTTTAGGACTCACAAAATCATTTCGCATGGCCCACAATGACTGGTCTAAGGAAAATGATTTTTGATATGCAGGATATCGTAAAAAGTGATGAGATTGACAAAGAAAGCATATATCTTAAGTATGTGATCCAAATATATATTTTTCTGCACAGAAGAATAAGATTAAAAGTAGGATGAACTTTCTATTAATAATCCAAATTTATGTTACCGGCTATGCTATTGGAATGTTCAGATGCAATCATCACTTTCCAAAAGTAAATGCTCTTCAGAACTAAGGCTAGGAGAATACCATGCTATGAGGGTGAGTCAGAAAGTATCCGCATTGTATTTTTCAAATTTTTGTTTTGTTGGCTTTTATCAACTATCAGCTGTTCAAAAACTTTAGGAATTACAGATTGAATTGCAACTGGTCTATAATTTTTTATATTAGTTTTGTCGCCCGACTTAAACATAGGAACAATGTAGCTATATTTCCAAAGCTGAGAGGGTATTGGCCACTGGATAGTGATCTATTGAAAATGATAGTTAAAAAGCTCAGCTAACACCAAATGGCAAGCTTTCAACATTGATGCAGGGATTCCATCTGGCCCAACACTTTTAGTACAGTCAGGAGCTTTTAAGTGATTTTAACAATTCTTCAATGGATATTGTTAAATTTGATATGGTAGGTGTATCTAAATATTTATTTTCATAAGAATTTATCACTGCTGAAGAGTAGACAGATGAAAAATATTTGGCAAATAGATTTGAAACTCCAAGTGAATCATCTGATTTTTGGTCATCTAAAAACATACATATGCAATATTTTTCAATATTCCTGATTTTTCAATTTTTTTCAAATACAAGAAAATTTCTCTATCTAGAAAAACATTTTGATGCATCGAATTTCCATTATATTTCCTCTTTCTCATAACAAGAATAGAAAGTAAATTAGGATTTTAAATTTTCAAATTGAGGAAACAAATACTGTATCACTATGCTGAGCCATGAGGCAATGAATAGAAATTTCATGATCTAAACTAATTTCAATGTAATATTTTTACCACTTTTTCTCAAAATTCATACAGTATTTTTTGCCAACATTTTTCTAAATAAACAAAGTTCAAAATTGAATGCATACTTCAAACAGGAAAAAGTTCAGTATTTCATCCACAATGCATGCCAACAAAAACTGAAAGTATTAAAAAAGTTTCAGTATATCGTTTACATTCAAAACAATTTCTGTGGTTCTCCAAACACCAAGTCCCTTGCAAAAATTGTAAAGATCCAACTTAAGACAATTGCAGAAATATATTCTCCACCTCACACCACATTTTCTTCTAAGTGTGAACTTTGATGGAAGAAAAAGATGGTATTTTGCCTAATCAATTTGATCACTTGGCAGGTTTTTTTTCACCAATAGCACCTATTTTGTTAAGGGCTCCAATCTAAAAGAGTCATTATCTCCAGACTGATATTCTGCTTTTAAAAGGTAAGCTTATTTCTTATGACATATGCTTGGTATATGTGTAATGTATACAGATTTGAATAACATTGAAATCTCCCTAGGCGACTGGATTTTGGAAGTGGCTTTTAGATTACAACAAGATTTGTCCAGACCTGGATAAAATATTATTTAATATAAATAATATTGCTTACTTCCACTAAGCCACATCTGATTCAATTAATTATATCTGGATCAAATATAACACAACACAGGTTTAAACCTAGGAATTTGTATGTATACTATGCTTGTCACAAATTCAATAGATTGTGCCTATTCAAGTGTATCACCTTAATTACATAAAATATATTAATCAATATCTGTTCAAGAAGTAGTTTATTGACAAATTTTTACTAAAAGTGTTAACCTTCATAGAAATGTATAGAAAACAGGTTTAATTCATTGTAATTGGCTTCTGAACCATATGAACCAATGCAATAAGATGAACACACACAAGAAATTTGATTGAAACAACATCAATTACAAAATAATACTATTTCCCAAGAACATATCAAAATGTTTTGGTGCTAAAATAAAATTGAACACACAATTTCAAGGCTGTCCGCTCACCTTTACATACCATGACATAGAATGTGAATGGAAAGAGCCGTTAATGTCATCATGGGAGACCTAATACAAAATCACACTTTCATCTTCTTTGCGGGAGAACACGAGGGTGAGTGCTCTTTTTTCTTAGATCCTTTAGACTTTGCATGCACTGTGTCTTTGGCAATGCGACAAACAATACCCTCACACATTTCAGGCTCAAACAATAAGAAATTGTTGAATGGAGCATCCATTTGAGAAACAGCTTTCACAACCTCCTGAGTCAAGAAGCCTCCAACAACAGCACATACTGGACATGCTTCTCCAAAAGCTTTCCTGCAATGAGCACAAAAACTAGCTGAATTTTAAGATGATTTACATGAGAGATTTAAGTGAATTTATAATAATACATATACTGTTATCAGGTGCCAAATAAATCATGATAGCTTCTTTAAAATGAACATAAATAAAATTAACATTTTACTTCACTGCTTATCCCATTAATGGAGTGTCCCTTAAAAGGGTTGTTCCCTTTTCATACAATTGAAAGATATTATGCATATCACACTAAAATTAGCTGCATTTTGACTTGCTTTTCCTCAATATCAATTCAAGGTATTTCTGAAGGGATAAAATTTCAATCTTTCAACTTCTTGCATTATTAGGTAAATGCTTTTCTATTTGAAAATTCTGGTTTTACTACATTTCATATATCAACAAAAATCATCACCACAATAATAGTAAATACAGAACAAGGATAATATTACAAAGCAATAGTAATTCTGACAATGTATGATAAATATTGTAATACGAAAGCTGCAAACTGCATACAAAACCAGGAAATATAAAAACACATAGTTGAGCATAAGAGCTGAAAATAAAACTGCTGCTGACCATTCAAGCATTTCAAATGATATCATTTAGGTCCTGCAAATCAAAAATAAGGCACCTTTGGGTGGGTGGGTTTTTTGCTTTAATAATATAGTCCTCCTAGGTTATAATGCCAATGCTTACATAGGTCACACTGAAAGTTTTGAGACACGAGGAAATTATTAGTCTTATTGTTGATCTAATGGAATATTGTTTCATATAAAGCAATGAGTACACCATGCAAGTTTCAAATTGTTACATGTGTTTTAGAAGTTACACTGTTTTATATCAACACAGTTCTTCTTTCATTCTTAGTAGTGATAGAGCTCATTAGAGAAAATTTTTGAGCTATAGCTTTTTATGACTTTAAAAGTGGTTTAAGTGTGCTGCAGTGATTTGAAAAGCTAAGACCTATATTCATGGATGCTTCTGCTTCTCAGGACACAGCGTTTCGTTTGTTTGCAAAATTTCATAGAGGCAGAGATTCTTTAAATGATGAAACTCACTCAGGATGTCCTGCTACTGCTGTGACGAAGTAAAATGTGTCTTATGTGGAATGCCTGTTATGGAATAATTGAGGTCACCTTAGGGATAGGATTGGCAGTGGTTTCAACAATTTTGCATGAATACTTACATCCAGGGCTGTAGTGACCACTTTTGGTGCCCTGGGCAGAGGATTTTTTGGCACCCCAAAATGATCTAATAAAATGATGTGTATATTTTTAAAGAGGTATTTAACTGAAATAAACAATCATTTCTTTTAAGAGTTATTTTTCGGGCTTTACTTGCAGCAAACATTGATTATGTCATTGAAATCTGTATTTTTAACAGTTTATTCAACAGAAAAGATGGCTAGACCAAAAGTTCTTTCTTAGTTCATTGATGAGCGTATGTAATTTTTGATCAATTTCAATTTACTAAAAGAATGCTCTCCAGCTGAAACTGATGTGACGAATGTCAAGAAAATTTTCCACATTAGGCATAAATTCCAATATTTCTTTCTTCGTAATTTTGACACTTTTTTCAAAGGCTGGTGGTGTTTCAAACTGCAAACTTTGTCGATTAACTCGGGTTCATTCACATTGTTTTTATTACCTACTAGCAGCATTTTCATAGGAATTTATCATTTTATCTTCGGTCATATTATATAAAGCACAACTTAAAATTTTCTGCTGTTTCAGGTATTAAGGGTGCTTCAGTTACCATCGTGTCATGAAATTTCCTTTTTCTTTGCAAAATCTCGTTGCCTCTTCCATATACACTTCCAGTCTACTTTTTATGTCTAGTACCAAATCGCAGATCATGTCAGTGGCTCTATGCACAGTTACATCGGAACCCTGAAGAAATTTAGTGAGGTGGTTGATCTTCTGGAGACAATCGCCTCAAAATAACAAGAAAAATATAAATATCTTTTTTAGCAAACTTTCAGAATTTCGCATTTATGTTCATTCTTTAATTTTATTATCACCATATAAACTTCCTTCAATTGTAATCCCATTGAATTCACTGAAGTTTCTCTTGATGACCATCGTGTTGTGCCATGTTTTTCCAACATCACCTTTAGGACCTCTATTAGTAAAGCTGGATCGTTTTATGGTGGCAGCCGACGATGCATGAGGGGGGAAGGGAAAGGATTGGAAGGGGAAGTTTTAAGGGGGAGGGCTGGCATCAGAGCTGTGCAGTATACGAATATTGGTTCGGACGAGTATAGGTTCGCGCATCTATTGCCCACGGTTAAACACGGCACCCCCTATAGGCGGTCCCGGCTCAAGAATGGACTTGTCCTACCGTGCGCACTGCCATCATAAAACAATCGAGTTATACAACCCATCTCGATGTGGAACCAGGGAAATCAAGGAACAGTTTCTATACTTTTGTAAAAAATTCCCTAATTTGACGCTTAGTTTTTTCAGTGGAATGATGATAAGCTAAATTAAGCGAATGCTTTGTACGTGGTATGAAACGTGCAAGAGGGTTATGTTTGCAACCGTTTAATTTACCGGTCATATTAGGAACATTTTTTATACGATTGAGCTCTTATGTTTTGTAAATCTAGGCCATCCTCTTCTAACTTTTGGATTATTTCTGACGTGATTTTGTCTCTCTTTTTCGATTTGACAGCAATAAAATCAATAAAGGCCTCCTCAATAATTACTTTTTTATCGACAACTTGGGCGAAATTTCTGCTCGGCTAATGCAATGCTATAGGGCGCACATATTTTTGGGGACGAGGGGGTAAATAAAAGAAATTACATTCAGAGCATAAAGAGTAGAGGCAGCCTAAAAGCAGCCAATTAAGTTTGCACACGTTCACCTATGACTTGGTACAGTCATGGCCCTTCGGCTGAACCTCAGGTTGGCTGTTATAAGTTTCGAAGAGATCGAAAAAACAAAACTGTAACCACATTTTATCAAGTGTATAATAAGACTTCTATTTGGCGCCCCCTTACGAAGCTGCACCCTGGGCACATGCCCCGGTTACCCCGCCCTCACTACAGCTCTGCTTACATCTAAAGAAAATGTCAAGTCATTGGGTCCTCATTTGCTACTCAATGAGCAAAAGGAGTGTAGAATGAAATGGTGCTATAAAATGAATAAAAACATTGATGGAAGCAGCTCAAAAGTTTTTGATATCATAACTATGGATGAAGGTTGGATCTAGCAGTATGATCCAGAAACAACATGGCAGCAGACAGTTTGGATCTCTCCAGGAGAGCATGATTCCATTGATAGTTAAACAAACGCCAAGTGTTGGAAAGAAAATGATTTGCACTTTTTTTCCGTAAGCGGTTGCATCGTCATAGTTTGTCTTGAAAACAGAAAAGTAGTTAAGGATGACTGGTACAACACTGTCTGTCTCCCAGAAATCTTTGAAAAAGTTGAAAAGCATCCAAAGTTCAGTTTACGAGGCATCCTGCTGCACCACAACAATGTTCCAGTGCACAAGGCTGCACGAAATGATGCATTTTTGGGAATGTCCAATTGTTGGAACATCCACCCTATAATCCAGACCTGGTGCCATGTGACTTCTTTCTTTTCCAAAAAGCCAAAGAAATCATCTGTGGACAACATCATTTAAAAATGCCAGAAGATGCTATAAATGGGTACATGGCAGCGTTAAACGACATCCCTCGAGAAGATTGGCATTTAGCATTTAAATCGTGTTTTAAAAGAATGCAACATCGTACATATACAATGTGGTGAAGAGTATTTTGGGAAAATTTAATAAAATTTTTATTCCTGATTGCTTCAGCTGTTTCGTGTCTCAAAACTTTCAGAGTGACCCATGTATACTGCAGGATTCAGACGCAACATGGGTCTTCCTTACATTCTACAGAATACTTGAAAAAATCTATGCATTGACTACTGATTGATTCCAGTATTATTTTTTATTTTATTTATCATTAAAATTGACAAAAAATTAAAAAAAGTTGTGTGTATACTATATGGAATGGAAATGACTGTGTTCTTGTTTATACCAAGTAAGATCTTATAATGCACATTTGTATAAATGGAATATAACCAGTGAGCAAAGTAATAAATTATTTTTACATAACTTGGGATCTGTAAAAAAAATAAAAATTCCTGAAGAAGCCTGATCAAAATGCTGTATAAAGAGCAAAATAATGGATGTACCTATATTTTTTTTACTTTGCTTCTATTAAACATCAAAGATTACATTTTAATCTTGTAATCATAACAGATTGTTAACATCACTACAATCATTGGTCAACAAATGTAGACCTCCTTAATTCACAAGGAAACTCTATATAACCAAATACAATTTTTTACCTGAGGGCTGAATCAGAGACTTTTTCAAGTGGAGCTCCGATTTTAGAAAGCAATTTATCTCGCACTGCTTTGAGTTTGTTGAATTCAGCTTCTCTATCCTTAGGAGAAGGGCTATGGCCATTTTCATCTCTAAAAGCCAGTAAAACTGAAACAGAGAGATTTACTCAGTCATTCTTAGCAACATACAAAAAAATCTGTTCTTAATAGGTAACAAAGTTTAGGAAACCTTCCCCACTCTAAGTCACTTCAATCATGGTTTCAACTATTCGCAGATAGTGGTCTGTCTAGATGCGTCTTTACATAAACAGTCAGTGACTTGATGGTCGCATGCAAAGTCATATTATTTCTCAAATTTACGATGAAAGAAAATACATTACAGCCTAAAGTTGATAGAATTGGCTTTACATTTTATGTAAACACTTAAGGTAAAACCAGGTGATTGTTGACTTTATCATGAAAATTTTACACTATATTGAAGCATTAGGTCATTTAGCCAAAAATTTCATATCAACTGAGTGTTACATTCCAACTCGTATCTATGACGAACAATAAAATGTACTGAAGAAAGATTCCAGTCTTTTCAGGGAAATTGACATGATGAATTCTTCTCGAGTTTTACACCAGGTGCAGGCTTGGAAAATTTCCGATGTTTCGGCATCTGTCTCAGTCGCAGTCATCAGCCAATTCCTGAGTGCCGTGACTAGGTTCCGTCCTGGTTTATATTCCCTCCGTGTACTGGCTGCCTATTTCCCATTGGTTGTGGAGCCGGCTGATGGTATTTGCACTCTGTCATTTTGGCAAAGAAGAGGTCCAATGACTTACTGAGAGGGAATTCCATATCCCTGTTCTTACTATGGATCTGGGGATCCTATAGATTTAAAATGGCAGGAATCTATAGGATCCTCTGCACTTGCAGGAAGGAATACATCGGACAGATGGGTTGAACAATAGAAACCAGACTCATGGAGCATGCCCGATGTATCAGATTAAACTAGGGGTGCGGAAACTTTGGATGAGTCAGGCCGCATTAGCCATTGGGGTTGCTTAGGTGGGCCGCATTAACAGATGAAAATGCTTCTGCGGGCCACATTAGGCTCCACATCGGAAGTTACCTGAGAGAATGCGAAGGTTTCTATCTGTGAAAATTGATAATTAACATTATTTTACCTTCTAATCTTCACAAGGTTTTACGGCCCTAATTTTAACCAAAAAATATGAAATTGTGCGTTACATTTCAGGATTCATTTTTGTAATGATATTGCGGGCCATATAAAGCGCCGTAATTTCCCCACCTCTGGGTTAAACCAACCAGAGGATCAGTGGTGGCTGAACACAGCATGAGCTTTGGTCACCACATTAAGTTTCCTGAGGCCAATGCCTTTTGGGACTAACTCAATTGAAATCAGGCTCCATAATAATAACATCAACAGGGACATGGGATTCCCTCTCAGTAAGGCATGGGATCCCCTCTTTGCCAAAATGACGGAGGAGGGCAAATCTCATTAGCCGGCTCCACAACCAATGGGAAATAGGTAGCCAGTACACAGAGGAGATATAAACCAGGACGGAACCTAGTTATGGCACTCAAGAATTCCCTGGTGATGGCGACTAATACAGGTGCTGAAACATCCGAAATTTTACAAGCTTGCACCTGGTATAAAACCTGAGAAGAATTCATCACAATAAAATTTACTTTCCACTTTCTTATTACAAAATCAAGAGAACTGTATGGAACAACCACTAGCATATAAATTAATACCCTTCTTTGAAGTGTTAGCTCATTCAAAAATTAATCCTCAAGAAGGTGACTGCATGTTTCCGAGTGTGATATATTTGTTGAAGATTTCACAGGGTGATTGCTATTTCAGCATTATGTTGATCTATTATGCAATAGCAGCAGTTCTAGAAGTGAAAGTCAAGCCTGAAAGTTGAACTGTTGGACGAACTTGCCAAGTGACCAGAGTGCACTGTCAATGTGATGGCACTATGGAATAAATGAGCCAACCACTGTCCTCTCAGAACCTGTGAGCTCTACCTCTACCTTTTTGAGCTGGCAGGATGAAACTTGATAGAACACTACTCCCATAAAAAAATTTGATGTGACCAACACATGACTTTCTCCATATTTGGGATATAGATATTTAAATTATTATGAATAGCATTATAAGGCAAAATTATTATTTTGTATCGTAAAAGAATAGTCGTCCTAATTGCCGTAAATTATATGTTGAATACATTTACAGAATTCACCGCTAGTTGGTGGAGCTGTATACCGGAAATTTAAGAATAAGTTAAATATCTCCGAAATGGATGGTTCTATGAAAATTTGTTTTAAACAAAACTTGGAAGAAATATTATTCTCTACAACTTTGGTCCTCACGAAGATTACCAATAACGACGTTTTTAAGGAGATATTTGACGGAAACCATAAAAAACCAATTATTTATAAATAATTCTTAAACAATAACTGCTACGGAAAATTGTTTCAAATAAAAGTTGTAGGAAATTACATTCTCTATAATACTTGTATCAATTTGTATATACAATAATGATGTTTTAACGGACAAACATCGCAAAAACCGAATCAGGTTTCGAATAAACCTTGACTTCTGGTTAACCGGTATTGTCCAAAAACAAATCAGTTCTTTGTGCTCATGCTAAAGTGTTATATATGAAATTTGGTATTAATATGACAAGTACTTTTTGAGTTAGAGCGCCCACGATCACATACATACATCCATCCATCCACACACACATATACATCATTCCGAAAATAATCTAAACGTGTTATAGGGACCTCAAAACGTGTATTTCCATTGAAATCTTGAAGTCGATTTTTTTCATGATCACAATACTTTCCCCATACTATGTATGGAGAAAGTAAAAACCTTTTTCATCGTCTTTATCATGATTAAAAGTAAGTTCACTACAAGACTTTTAGTTTACACTAATTTTATAGAGTACAGTACATAAATATACACATTAATTGCTTTTTCATTTATTTTTACACATTTTTTTCTTGTAGAAATGTGATAATTTTTGTGCCAAGAACTTATCTATCATTTTCCTACAAGCCTTTAGTATCAGTAATCACAGTTTTTCTATTTGCAACCTTCTAAAAAACATACCTCCTGTGAATGATGAGGGCTTCCTCTACTTTCAAGAAAATGTTATAAGCTAACAAATTTATCAAGCTATTGATTTAAAATAAAAGCAAGACATCTTACTTAAATTTATTAATTCGCACAATGTTTAATTATGTAAACAATTATATACGTACATAATAAGAGACCAAAGAATGTAGTTAATGATCATGTTTACACTTTTATTAACAATATGAACAATTGTGCCTTATCATGACACATGAAAATACTCCATAAGTAAATATACATTTTTTTTAGCAACTTGAGATATATCCCATATCAGTGAGTTTAGGCTAAATTTTGTGGTATTTACAAATCATAATCATACAAAAAAACCTGTAAAATTTTGGGTTTTGAGATAGCTCTCAATTAATAATATCAAAAATTGTGGAACTGAGCAAATAACTTATGTAATATTTGAGAAATTCTTGATAACAGCACTGTATAAGAGAATTTTATCATTACCTTGAATAAGGAAGAAAGAATCATGGACATTACTAAGGTTTCCAGAGTCCCATGTGAGTGACAAGGGTTCATCTATTGGCACAAAGTGCTTTACCATTTTTATACTAGAAGTAGTTGAGGCAGGGATGTTACTTCTTGTGTTTCCCGGAATTAATGCCTTTATCTGCCTGAAATAATGACATGTATATTAACATGAGTTCCTAGATAGACAGAAAATTTGTTATGCAATATGAAGCAACAAAATATGAGGTTCGATATTTTTTCTAAAGAAACTCAAACTTTATCGCAAATCATTGGAAATCAACGTTTTTGTTGTCCAAAAGCTGCTTCAATTACAACTCTTTTGTGAGCATGAATTCTATTATAATGTTTTTCTTGTGGAGTCATTGGATTTTTAAATGGAGTCATTAACCAAGGCAAAATACCATAACCACTATCTCCAAGAATAATGGATTTTGATTTAGACATAAAATCGTATAAACTGGAACGTTTAAGTATACGGCTGTCATGCACAGAACCAGGCCAATGAATATCAACACTGGTGAAAATGTACTCAGAATCACATGTAGCCTGAACATTTATAGAAGGAAAGCCTTTCCTATTCACACATTCATCCCCAAAACGACTCTGCTTTGATATTTGCACGTGAGTACAATCTATCGCACCAATTACAGAGGGAAATTAAACTTCAGACCCCATTTATGTTTAGATTCTACAATTTCTTCAGCTCTTTGGAAACTTTATCCAGTCATATGCTTTTTCACTCATTTTCGAGGCAACAAAATTCACCGTCTTACACACAGTAGTACGATGTATGTGATGATCTTCCCCAACTCCAATTTGAAATCCAGGATCATTGATATATCTTAAAAATACTTCCATCTTCTGCTTTGAGGAAAGTGTTCCTCCATGTGTCTCTTGATTTTGTCCCAGAAGCAGATTCAAAATATACTCAACATTTTCCTCTGTGAACCAATATAAACTTTTATAATCGTTAGTTGTTGACATTCATCTTTTCTTGTATTTTTTCACTTTCCATGTAATTATAAACTCGGCCATATTAACAATATTGATAAAATATCACCAATTTATACAAAAGAAAAGAACTTGAAAATTTTTAAGTGAGCCCCTCGCCTCACTCAAGAAACTGTAAGCATATGCTTAAAAGATTTAGCAAAAGGTCGGTTTTATTCACACATTTTTAAGCAAATGCTACATAAGAATCCTGAAAATAAGCAAATGCTTATTCTTTTAAGCAAATGCTATTTTTTTATTCACCTCAAGCCAAGCTTTTGCTTAAAAAATGCTATAAATCTTAAGCAAAAGCATTTGCTTAATTTTCATTCACTTGGCCCATTGTCTTCTTAAATCCCTTCTACATGATTTATTGGATTTCGGACAAAGAAGGACATCCAGTGAATACGTGTGTTTAAAACTTACAGAGGTAGAAGGGAAGGAAGTAGCATCTGTGAGACGTTTTTTAACCTTTATCGTACATGCGTATGATATATTGTTCACAAAATGCAGGCGCACTTGGCCCAGCGTACACTTAAATGCCAGCTGGGGAGTCAGACAGTCTCCTTGAATTCGTGATACCCAGACTCCTTGGAGTGGCGTGATGTTTGCGGAAGGTCTAAAACATCGCTTTCTGAGTAAAGACAGAAAACTGTAAGGATCGAATTATCGTCGAAATAGTTTATTTACCACTTGGAAGAGTGACTAAGCAGAGGACCAGTTCTTAAGAATGCTTCTCGAATCTATTTCTCCCTCTTTGTAAAGTGATGCGGTGCCTCTTGAATACATGATTCATACTCTCAGCCCTGTGTTCATCTTATGTTCTTTTTTTCTTTCCTTTTTATTGTCATGTGGTATTAGGATATTTCTTGGTCAGTCTCATTCAGTTGTCGGCCAGTGCCTGACTTGTGTGGAAGCAAATCATAGTTTTTTAGAAAGTGATTTTATACGCATCCACCTCAGAAAGGAAAGTGGAAGGGTACTATTGTGATACTGATTCTGATGCATATGATGAGGCTAGTGAGGAGAGTGAGAGTAAGGTAGAGGATCAAATTACTGAAGAAGGGAGTGTTACCAAGGTTTGCAAGAATGCTAAATGGAAGCTCCCACAGCTTAGCAGATACATCAGCGGTGTGAGCCCATTTACTGCTGGGCCATGTGGCATAAAAAATAAGGAGAGATTGAACATCTCAGAGAACTCAACTCCACTGAGAGTTTTAGTGCTTTATTTTACAGATATTTTCCAAATCCTGGTTGTTGAGACAAATGAGTACTACCACCAGTACATGTCTACTTTGGATGAAGGACCTTCTCCACGACCTGACGTGACATTTTATGAAATGTTATTGTTTTTTGGGGTTATTCTACAAATGGGACATGACTTATGAGAGACACTGAAGGACTACTGGTCGATCCTAGATCAATTTTATATCCCTTTTTTCAGCAAGGCAATGAAACATGGCCGATTTTTTATATTTTATGCTACCTTCACTCTTCCGACAATGTGAATGAACCTGACAAGAGAGACAAAAATTATGACAGATTGTCGAAACCTAGAACTTTGTTTGAAGTACTCAATAACACTTATGTCAAGAATTAAAATCTGTCTGAGCACTTGGCAGTTGATGAAGTCATTGTGCAATTTGAGGGGAGGGTGATTTTCAAACAGTATATCCCAAAAAAACACAAACGCTTCTGTATAAAGATTTACAAACTCTGTGACTTGGGAGGATATATGTATGACATGAAATACTTTGTATGGAAAGAGAGTAATAGTGTAACAAATGACACCACAGCAAAGGGGAAATCATTACAATGCTGTATTTGCTCCTCGAAGGGAAAAACAATGAGCAGCATGTATAGGTGTGGTGTGATGTGGGACTGTGTTGTTCCCTGCTTCAAGAAATAACACACTGAAGGAATTGACTGATCTTCAATAGCGTTCACGACATCTGTGGGTGTGTAAAAACGACTGAGAAAGAGAGTAAAATAGTTTCATTTCTTCATGTTTTAGTTATATGTATTACCATAAAAATTTGGTTTTACTACGAATTTATTGAGCTAGTAACTTCAACTAGGTAACTTGCCAATATTTTTCCAATAAAATATGTTTTATTTGAAGGTTTTATCATTATTAATTCCCGAGATATGTTAATTTACTCAAAAAGAAACATAAGGCATTTAAATATCAAAAATAAATCTGGCCGACGGCCCCTACAACGTGAATTTAAATCCGTACGATAAAGGTTAAGCAAGTGGTGCAAATCCGATTTTGGCAGCTAAATGGTTTAATCCCTGGAAAACAAAATACAAAAGGTTATTTTTAGTGTCGGTCCTCGACTTACGAGTCATTTAATCTATATTACAACATAGCTAGGTGGTTGAAAACTGGATTTTCTTTGCATTGTTTTTAAAAACTTTTTGGTCCTTGAAAATGTCTGATAAGAGACATTCAAGTGCTGGAGATGTTTCTGGTTCTAAGAAATGTAGAACCATAACAATGGAAACGAAGACTGATGTAATTTTCCAATTTTTATTAGTACCTACATATTTATTCCTTCTGTAATTTTTTCTACTTTTCGATGATTTTTTTGTCATTACTGTATTCCGATTAGAATAAAAAGATTTGTTTAAGTATATTTATCTTTGCCTGAGTAAGGGACATTTATAAAAATATATTAACTGGCCTTTGGGACAGGAACGCAAACCAAATTATTAACATTGCTTTTATGGAAAAATGTGCTTCGACTTTCAGGAACCAATTGTGTCGTAAGTGCAAGGACTACCTGTACTAGTGTAATTAATTTGATTTCTTGTTATAACAAATTTCTCAACTGGCAAGGAAACCACAGGCAGTCCTCGCACTTACGACACAATTGGTTCCTGAAAGTCGAAGAACATTTTTCCATAAGAGCAATGTTAAAAATTTGGATTACATTCCCATTCAAACAGCTAAATAACATATTTTCCTAAAATGACACGTAATATTGTACTCAGGCAAAAAGAAAAACAAATATAACTTATTAAAGACTAGACAAATCGTTCTATTCTAATCGGGATACAGTAATGACTTGTAAAAACATTATCAAAAAGTAAAACATAGAATAAAATATGTACTTATAAAAATAGGGGTAATAATGTTGCTGTTTTAGATGATTCTCACCACCGATATATGAGGGATATTCAAGGTCCGACCTATGTTTGCAGGTGTCTCACTTTTTTCAGAGTGCTTAATTATACCAATCTTCATTTCCATCGTTATGATTCTACGTTTCTTAGAACCAGAAACATCTCCAGCACTTGAATTTCTCTTATCAGACATTTTTAAGGGCAAACAAAGTTTTAAAAAATAAGGCAAAAAATATAGTTTTCCACAACCACACTAGCATGGTAACAGACTAAATAACTTGTAAACCAAGGATCACCAACCTAACAATAATCTTCTGTATTTGGTTTTCCAGGGATTTAAGCATTTAGCTACAAAAATTAAATTTTCCCCACATGCTTAAAAGAAAAGTTTCACCGATGCGACTTCCTTCCCTTCTACCTCTGTTAAGTTTTAATCACATACAGAATCACTCTGAATGTCCTTCTTTATCCGACATCTAATAACTCGTGTAAGATAGATTTAAAAAGACAATGAAATGATGGGTTTTCATGTGAAGTCACATTCAATAACATTGTAGCACGTTTTGCAGGGCGTCATTACTGGCTGTACACACTGTAACATGAATCGACCTTTAGGTGTCAAACGTCAGTTTGGCCTGTCTGGGCGGCCGAGAGTCGTAACTGTGGAGTGGCGCCTTAAGTCTGGAGCACGTTCCTTAATTAGTAAGCATAATAAGTCTGGAGCATCGTAATTCGAGGACTGTCTGTACTAGAAAAAATTCTTCATTAATGTAAGTGTAACTGTGCATTATAATAATAAGGTTATAACATGTAATTTGCAAAATGCAGACATTGTATTCCTACTTTCCGATCACCCCTCGTAGAAACAAACTAGGGTTCAAAAGAAACCTTTGTCGGGCAATCAGTATTGAGTGAAAACACAATAAGACAACTCTTAAGCTTTTCAAATGCAAAAATAGGCAAAAAGCACTGCCCAAAATTCAAGTAAATGTGGCAATTATACTGTAAAACAAATAATCAAATATTTAAACTGTAACAAAGCAGCAAAAGTGACCACATGCAGTTAGGTTTGCCAAAATTAAGACTGCCATGACTCATGACACTGAGATTTTGGTCTGAAGCTCGAAGACTATGGAGGAAACCTTTTTTCTGCTTTTCTCAGGTTTTCTGTTACAAGATGCCTAATTAAAAAAATTTAGACCGAAGCAATATGAATATTTTAATTTATTAATTACAATATTATTTACTTAGTTATGCATATGTAAGTGCATTATGCATGTCTTAGTGAGATTAAAATAATGAACAAGTTAGGAAAGTGTACAATGTATCACAAATGGGCGTGTTTCGTGCAATGGAGTATTAGAAAGAAATTATATACCTGTACGTAAGGGAAACAGCGTTTTAAGTTCTTTTCTTCATCATAAATAATACATTTTCTTCCTATTTAAAAATACTGCATGCACACGTAAGGAAATTAAACGTTTGTGAGATTGTTTATGTTAGCAACAATGAAGAAGTAACCATGCAAGAAATTTTCAAATTTCAACTCGAATTAAGACGTTCTTGTTCGATTTTCTCGATAACGGCTATTCCTACGACAAAAATGTATAGGAAAGAAAATACTCTAATTTATTAGTTCTACAAGTTTTATTTGAAAAATATTTTGATATGAGCAATACTTTACGATATATGACGGAGTTGATTTTTTATCACCAGTAAAGTGGTACCACTGATTGGCTTACGTGATTCATTTTTGCGATTTTCTTATTATATTTGACTGTAACTCCCTAATATCAAATTTCATGAAAATCCGATCTGTAGAAGCCGAGAACGAACATGCGGACGGACGGACAGACCGACGATAATAGGCGCTCACGCTGGAAGCGAAACGCGCCTAAAAATTAGATCAAGAATTCACAATTTTCCACCTTATTGGTGTTCAGCTTTAGAGGAGTTTTACTGGGTAAAAATTGTATAAAGTAATACAGTATTGAATAATCAGGATTAAGGAGTAGGCTGGGAAAATGTAGTCAGTAACAAGACTGCAACAAATTCAAGAATTTCAGAATGAAAGATATAACTTTCACTGCATAGTTACACAAAGTTACATGTGGTGTATATACAAACGTTAACATATTTACAACTTTTTACATAATATGATTTTGTCAGATAAGCTCGTGGGCCCGAAGAAATTCGTGTTAAACCTTGAGCCCCGAGTCTTGAGGTCAAACCTACACACAGTAGAGTTCATAAAATATTGCTACAAAATATTGTTTTGGAAAAATAATAATAATAAATTAATAGTCAAGAAAAACTTGATTTCATAATTTGAAAACTACATTCAAATAGCAACTTCAATAAATGAAACACTTTAACAAATTGTATCAAAATCAAAGGATGATGAATACTCAACATAAATCTCTACAATGAAAAAAACTTACTCGACATGGATGTGTTCCTGCAAATCACTGAAAATGAAACCATGGAAACCAAATACATCTCCAGCAATGAAGCAGATTTTATTTTTTCCTGTGGAGGCCCGTCTGCATGCAAGGTTGAGACGTTTGAGTGGTGTCGCTCCCAAACCTGTAGCTATTACAACTTGGAAATCAGCAAAGAAGCTATCAGGTCTAAATGAGGGATCGTTTTCAGCATCTCCCTCTGCTGAAGGAGCCACCTTTACTTTGACCATTGGATTCAGTCGGTGAGCTCTTGCAATGGAAGCCTCAGCTCTCTAGAAGAAAAGTGTAACAATGTGTTAAAGATAGCTATAAAATATAAAACTATTCACTATTATTATAACAGGAGAACACATCTACAGAACTAGTTTGTTTTATTGGTTAAATAGTACAAGGATAATGTAAATTTTACAGTATACATATTTAACAATTGTTCTAATTGATGTTACACTAAATTTGTCAAACTGGTGTTGCACTAGAATCAGAACTTTATGTAATTATTATGGATTCGTTTTGTGCAAGAAAGATTGCCATGTAAGTAAAACAAAAGTAGCAAGGGATTAAATCTATCGTAAAAAAATATATATCATCACACAAAAATGGGCATAAATGATGCCTTAAGACGGTAAAATCAACTTCAATATGAGTTACAAGAACATGAAAAGCGACAAAAATTCTCACATAAGATTGCGACAAGTACAACTATAACATTGTGACACCGATTATATGTATGACAAGAGCTTCATAAATAAAAAATTAAGAGGTTACATTTTTCCCAATATCACTCCTTGGGGCCAAAAATTGGGATCCAAAATCTTCTCCTGAAAGTGGTTCATGGTCGAGAAGTGTGATTGATTTAACTCCAGCAAGCATTATATTCTTGCAAACTTCTGCACCTAGTCCTTTAAGTCCTATGAGGAGAACTTTCGCTGCACGTAGCCTGAAATAAAGATATCACAGTGATTTTATAAGTGTCGGGTCATTGTTCGGTAAATATTGTTTAAATGAGCAAAACAAAACATTCACTGCGTGTTATCTTGATTTTTAAACCCTTTCACAGGCAAAATTTAATTTTTGTTAACCCTTATATTACCTTTTTTGAGATTCTACCCCCCACAGTCTGATTTGCCGGTCATACAATGCGGCTTCATCGTCAGTCAGTTCGTGTCCAGCATTTGCCTCAACCATTTTCGTAGCAGATTATCCTATTTTAAGTAATAATAAGAAAAATAAAAATTGGTGTTATTTAATATACAACAAAAGGTATGGTACCAGTCAACGGGAAACAACTTAGAAACTATTTCTATCAGAGATAACTAAATCTAACGCTAACCTTATTCAACCGCTAGTTTAACAATGTATTTCGATCGTCACCTTTCCTTTCCGCCAATCACGAAGCCTCATTATTTCTCAGCACGCCTATAGTGGCAAGGTAACCAACTACATCAAACTACATTGTGATAGAATTTATATGAAGTGTGTAACAGTGTAAATGTTAGCAGCTGATGTATGGAAAACTTATGCAGTTAAGCTGTAATAGTCATGTCTGCCTCACACCAGAAAATTGGGCCTAGGTCCAAACAAAATATACAAAAAGAAGATGTCATTCAGGCAGTTGTCATCGCTGACAGTTTCAATAACAGATTTGCCCCACTTACTAATACAATTCCTCGAGTAAGTTGACAGCTTTGCTGAAAATCAAATGCTTTAACTTGCTGAAACTTTTTTATCTAGACATAATCCATTAAAACATTCAGGCCCTTCTACCTTTGGTCAATGCTCCAATCCTGGACTACACACTTGAATGCTTGGGAAATTCAGGTGTCCAAGAAGTAATTTTGTTTTGTTGTAACCACGCAGATAAAATAAAAACGCATATTAAGTAAGTACTACTAATTTAAATACTAAGTTTCTTATTGCAGCAAAAACGTAGTGGTAGTATTGCTTACTATGGAAGAAATGCACATTACATAAGCTTGTGTGTCTACTTAATGTAGAGTATGTGAATAGTGCGTCGGTGTTGAATATGTTTATTAGTTGAAGTGAAATTTTCCCTGACTATTGCTGATAAATTTGATTTTCAGGAAGTCAAAATGGAACGAGAAAACCTCGCCAATGGCAGTGAATATAATAGTGTCTGAAGATTGCAGGTCTTTGGGAGATGCTATGAGAGATATAGATGCAAAAGCAATTATACGCGGTGACTTTATTCTGATCCATGGCGACTTGGTTTCAAATGTTCGACTGTTACCTATTCTAGATTGGCACAAGTTAGTAAATAATCATTTGTCTGTTGTCCAGTTATTTGTGGATTTGATGACTTTGGTGATTTATATTGTTGTATTCCATTTAATAATACAAAACCTTTCGGAATGGTGATTGCTTTATATGTCAGCGTATATTTAGTTATATTGTTTTTTTTTTACTATTTTAGAAAAGTTCAAAAACAAGACAAAGGTACTGTCATGACTTTGGTTTTCACACCGGCTTCTCCTGGCCATAAACTAAGGTCACCAGAAGAGGAGATTGTGATTGCTCTAGATGGAAGCTCAAACCAAGTTTTGTTTCATCAGAGAGTTGGTGAAATGAAAAAAATTTCCTTCCCATTGGTATGATTAGTATTAATTGATTTTATTGGTTAGGGAGAGTTTTATTTGAAAATAAAGGATTTTTTGCTATTCTAAAAAAAAAACAACATTACCCTCAGAAAGTTCTACTCTCAAGTCAGAAAGTGGAAGTGTGGCACGATGTACTTGATCCAGGAATTGCTATCTGCTCTCCAGCTGTACCACCCCTCTTCTCTGATAACTTTGATTTCCAGTCAATTGATGATTTAGTCAAGGATTTATTAATCAATGATGAAGTTCTTAGTTCGACCTTGTATTGCTACCGTCTACGAGGAGAGTATGCTGCTCGTGTTTCAGCTCCCCGGTTTTATCATGCAATTAGGTCAGTGGGTATCTTCCCTTCAAAACATGGCAGATTAATTGATGCTGATAACGTTCCATGGAGGTTTCCCATGTTTGGTATAGTCTGCCATATTTGAGAATTAATTCATTATAAGGCAAAAGTTGACTTATTTTCTCATATTACCCAAAATAGAATAACTCATTTAATTTACTGTTGGAGTTTGGGTGGTGAACAATATCTTTGCAATTTATGATTTCCTCATCTGGAAATACTAAAAGACATTCATTGATTAATCCAAGTTATTTGTCAAATAGTTGAATTATTTAATTTAATTTGAAGAGAAATAGTTTGAGAAATTATTTTATATTTTGCTAATCTGGTTTTGAAAGTTTTTAATCCTTGCTTTATTTTCTCCTTTCTAGTCATGATGTGATTCATAGATGGACATTTCCCTTAGTCCCAGATTGTTGCATTTCCCATGATGTGGAACCATATATGTATCTGCGGCATAATGTTTATAAACAGAAGAATGTTACACTTTCAAAGTAAGCCAGATATTAGCCTAACATTTAATAAACATCAATATCTTCTTATTGAACTGTAATCATTTTCCCTTCTCGATAAATCTGGTAATATAGGTAATTCTTATAGCTTGTTTCCAAATTAAATTGTGTTTTTAACTTGATGTGTCATTATATTTTGGCAAATATCTCCATTATCTGAGATGACAATGAAAAAGTTACAATATTTAGGAGCCGTATATGTATTTAATTTCACTTTTTCCCTCATTAGTGAAAGGAAGAAAATCTTGTTTAATTGAATCCATCCTCATATCACAGATTATGACCAAACATAAAGGTCTAAGGAACCAGTAATTGAGTAACTACTGTTTTATCAACATACAGGGATTTGTTTTCCATATAAAATGATACATTTATGCTTATTTGGTAAACAATATTGTAGAATGTGTGGGCTTAGATTTGATATAAGTCATCCACGACAACAGCGCCTCTATGTATGGAATCATGAAGTAACATGTAAACAAATGGAACAACTTGAATTTTGTGGATCCGCAGACTGGCACTAGCAGAAACACTGAATTCAAAAATTATATAGCTGATTTCATGTTCAGGAGAATGATAAAAATTGAAAATGAGGATGTAAGGGTGACGTATTTGGAGATTGTGTAGAATACAGATTGAAGTTGAATTAATTACATGGTTGTTGGGTCCGATTCATTTTTTAAAGTAATACGATATGAACCTAACCCAACCCATTGCCACAAAAATCAACCTTAATACGTTTGCTCTGCTTTGGGCACCACATCTCTGGGACAAGGAGGGAGATATGGTTCCAGTCAGGGTGCTGAAGGCACCCAGCACAACTCGATCTCCAAACCAAGCAACTGTTTACAATAGTTCGTGATTCTGTTCGCAGAGGCGCTTCTGGTGCTGCGGTTGTGTGTGACATATCAAATCTGTTCCAATGCATGATTTAATTTTCAGAGGTTGTGTGCTTCAGGAAGATGTTGTCCTTGGTTCAGGAACGACAGTTGGTGAAAAGTCTGAACTTGCTGGTTGTGTTATTGGCCAGAATTGTCGAATTGGCGCTCGTGTATCCTTAAATAATTGTTTTATTTGGGACAATGTAGAAATACAGGTATTGCATTTAATTTTATACTTGTGCATAAATTGTAAATTAAACTATCATTGTGCCAGTATTTAATACTTTTCTATATCCTTGGAAGTGTCAGTATTTAAGGACATTATCATGTGTAGACTTATTATTACTTAATTAGCCTATGATGAATTTATGCAATTAAGCTCTTTTAATAATCCTTCGAATTAGATGTGTAAAATTGCTATTGTTTCTGAAGTTATCTGATGTCACTTTTTAGGATGATTGTGAGGTGAGTTTTAGTATTCTTGCCAATGGAGTTACTTTAAAAGAAGGAGTCTGCCTCCATGGGAACTGTCTTCTAGCACCTGGTGTTGTTGTTGAGCCAAAGAAAGTGTTAAAAGAAATTAGTCTCGTCTCTTCACCTGTTTTGTCTGGAAAGAAAGATGGATTTGGGGACTCAAAAGGTGAATATTAAATCCTTCGTTAAAATGATCAGCTGTGAAAATAGATCTTCAATTTCTCCTTCTTTGCATAATATAAAAATTAAGTACCAATGAATAGTCTCACTAGATATTTCATCATCATTCTCTGTTTTTTATTATTTTGATTGAAGAAAAAAGGTCCAACAAATTTTGGAATTATATTTTGTAACCATATCCAATTTAACTGTTCGAGGATCATAAAAGTTTACTTTAACCCTTTATAGGGCAAGAAGTCAAGGAATGAAAATCACTTTATTTTCATTTATAACTGCTAAATATCATATTATATTACTAACCAAAGAAAGTTACAATTTAAAAAAGTGGTACACTATTGTACCAGTAACCTATAAAGGGTTAACAGCAAAAATCAAATAACTTATTTAGATTGTTGAAATAGAGAAAGATGAGGTAGCTATTTTAACAAAATATAGAAATAACATTTATTCTTACCTCTCTTAATCAGACATTTAGAATGAAACCTACCTTTTTTCAAATAAAGACATTCTCGGCTAAATCATTATTATGCTATAATGTTTCCTATCACTCTGATTAACAACTTATTGGGATTTTTATCAAATAGTAACAGATAAAAAAATTCCTCCTTATAGATGTAGAACTAGAGCAACTTGGACCAAAAGCCTATGTTTACAAACCAATGGAAGAATCCGATTCTGATGATGAAGGAGAAGATGCGGAAGTGGGTGTGAAGGATTGGGGTCGTTTCCACAAGCTTGAGGTGCCATCTGGGGAGGAAGATGTGAGCGAAGAAGCGAGTGATGACGATAGCAGCGAAGAAGAGAGACCCTCTTATGAACCATCACCTGTCCCGGATGACACCAGCAGTAAGTAAACATTCAAATTGTAATGATTCTAAACTCTAACTAAGGCATTAAAAAACTGACATTATAATAAAAATTTAGCTATAGCATCAAATTATTAAGGATAATTCTTAAAACTTGCTTTAAAATAAAACTTTAATTAACCATCATATATGATGAAGTTAATTTATAATTTCTTTGTTTTTAAATATGTAACGTAATAATTTTTAATGCTAGATATTTAAAAAAGAAATTTACATTATTTAATTAAAACTATAATTCAAATACAAAATTGTTATTTTTATCAAAGGCATGAATTAATGTTTCTTGTTCAACAGTATTTTTCAGTGAGGTGTTGGACAGTCTTGTGAGAGGTGTCGATGAAAAACTAAACTGCGAAAATCTTATATTAGAAATAAACTCTTCGCGTTATGCTTATAACGTGACTGTTAAGGAAGTCAACTATTTGGTCGTTCGATCGATACTATCGATTCCGAATGCAAAATTAGAGAAGCAAGCAGCTGGAAATAAGGAAGAAAAACTCTCAAGTCAGCAGTTGTTTAGTCAACTAAGAGCAATTCTTCAATACTTTTTACCAATTTTAAAAAATTACATTAGGAATAAGGAAGCTCAATTGGATTGCTTACAAGCCATCGAGGTAAGAATTTCGTATTAAGATTATATTTGTGAAGTACTGTACAACTAAGGGTACCATACTGGAAAACTTAGGATACCCTTCCTGCTGACTAAGCTGATAGACTTTTTTGCGTCAAATTATATACAATGGCATGAGATGTTCGAAATATCTGGATGTGCAATGATTTTTAACCATGATGGTGCGTTTTATTTGAAGAATTACAAAAACAACATCTTGAGCAACATGCAGGGGCACTTCGAACTACTTGGTGCAATTTGGACTGATCTGCTATAAAAATTTTGAATTTTCATTCTCAAATTTTTAATTTACGTTATTAATTTTATTTAACATAAAACACCGAATGTGTAAATAGAGGAAGACTCACTTATTGACTGATTTTGATGGCTATTAACAGAAATGAAAGCATCGGAGCATGAATCAACATGCAGGTCTCACCATCCGTGAATTACTATGGGGTCTGTAATATGAGGGCTCTGTCGGTTCGTTGCAGCAATTGCACCGACATTAAAAACCCACTGGCAGCATGGCACTATAATTAAAACTTCATCTTGAATTTCTTGGTGATATAATTTTAACTTAAATAGGAGTGAGGGAACATTTAAACCAACAAAATACATTACTTTTATTATTCTCATAAACAGTTGATTAAATCAGGTTAATATTGTTTTTTTTTAATTTTTGCTAAAAGAATTCCATAAATCACATTGGATAGAAAATCTTTATAATTTATTTTTTAAAGAACTTATCAAAATTATTTGCATGATATGGACATTCTAATAAATAACATACAGGCGACTCCTGAGATTTGACCGTTTGAGATTCGACCAGCTTGAGAATTCGACTGGTCGAAGCCTGCTTATTCGACCCAGCCGATCAATTGGTCGAATTAGAAAATAGTTTACGCGAATTAATTTTTGGCCTGCCTAACCACAAGAGGTTCAGTCTAGATGTTGCTATTTCTTCTCTAATTGTTTGAAGGTGTGCTGATTCGACATTCGACTGTTTGAGATTCGACCACGTTTTCAGGAATGCATCCTGGTCGAATCTCAGGAGTCGCCTGTACTGCAATCGTGGCAATAGCAACCAGATGTCTGGTTTGCTTCACCTAGATTATCAGAGTTGCTTATTTTCTTTAACAAACTTTCTAATTTTTGTGTAAATTAGTTTATTATGGGATTACAGTTAGTTGATTTGTCTGGTATTTGGGTTCATGGATGTGTTTCATTGTTAACCCTTTGAAGTCATACTTTTTCCAGGTACCTTTTTCTCAGGTCATATTTATTTTCCAGAAACAATAAAAACACATTGACATTGGCATTTTATGTGCGAAATTTTGCAAAAAATGCAGGAAATTTAAAGTTGAGTTAGCCCCAACATATGACCACAACTAATATAATTTAAAGTCGGGGCTTGCTCAATAAATGACCACAAAGGGTTAATTCATACAGTGTGTTTTTACAAGTATCTGTTGTTTTACACAATATATCTCCAGGAATTTGGAGTTGGGTGTTCTGAATTTAGAGAAATAGTAATGAAGATTTTACACCACCTCTATGATCAAGATATCTTGACTGAAGACATTATAATGAAATGGTATAACCATTCTGTGGATGACAATGAGGAAGCAAAGATTCTACGCAGCAAGGTAAATCATTATGTACTTTTATGATAAATTTTCTAATTCATATATTTGTAATTTTCTCTTATGTTTTAATGGTTCAACTCAGTATATTGTCATCTGAAAATAAAAATTGGATACTTACGTATTAACGGGGAGCTCAGCTTAATACAAATGTACCCATTGGTTTCTACCAGGATATCTGTAGTCTACAGAGGAATTATATCTCGCTTGACTATTGCGCCACAAATGGAAAGGATATTGGCGAGCCTTCGGCTCGCTTTTTTATTTTAGTTGTCATCTCCAGGCGCTACCGCTCCCTTCGCCTCGCTGAAACCAAACTATCCCTCCCCGTTATCCAGTGATCGGGTTTGTAAATGTCGCGAGAGGCAGATCAGTCGAGATGCTTTTGATAACATTTTAAAAGAAATTGCTAAATATTGGCCACCAGAAATTAAAATGTGATTGTTTTTTCAATTGTTATCTATAACAAACATCAGTCGAGACGCTTTTGACACCATTTTAGAAGAAATTGCTAAATATTGGCCACCAGAAATTAAAATGTGATTGTTTTCTTCGGTTGTTATCTATAACAAATCATTTAAATGTTAATTGGTTTCTTTTAATGCTGTTCTTAAAAATTAAAAGTTTAAGTGGTATTTGTTTCTTATTTATATTTTTAAGTTGGGCTCCCTGTTAATACGTAAGTACCAAAAATTTATGTTGCTACTTTCCATAGTAGTATTATAACTTCAATTTGCTTTATAATTGGTGAAAGATATTACTTAATTCTATTATTCTACTGTCTTTGAGCATAGTTTCCTTTGTTGTTAGCAATTCATTAGTGATAAATTAACTTTGCATTATTTTATAATTGCAGTTGGCACCTTTTATTCTGTGGCTTCAAGAAGCAGACGAAGAGTCGGAAAGTGATTAAAGAAAATATTTTTCTTATGTACATGAGAAATGTTTTTGTATGAAATTAAATAAAATTGCTCAAAATTTAATCCTTTATATGGTTAAGCTATATAAGTATTCAATATAATTTACATGAAAAATAACCTATGTCAAAAATTAGTTGAAAATTTGATGAATTTAGAATTTCAACACATTCATACATTTCAACTGTTATTTTCATTTCTAAAAGAATAATGAATTTTATGAAAAATTTGAGTGCATGCGAACGAACCACTATCAAACTGATAATTCAGAGAAGAAGTTAGACAGTGAGGAAATAGGTCTCTGTGCATCCAAAATTGATATGGCAACAGACTTTGTGAATCGAAATTAGGATGAGTTCTAGAAGAAAACAACCATCCAGAGTCTCATCCAACCTCTAAGGGCATTACCAATTATTGAGTAATGATGATTACCTTGTTGCAACAAACCTCATAAGACTGACTCCAAAACATTTAATTCTTTTTACTGCATACCTATAGCATGGAAATTGCTGAGAGAAGAAAAATGCTGCTGCAGTTCACTATACAGGTTCAAATAGGTGTAGACACTGCTATAATGCCACTCCTAGAAAGTGCCACCTCAAACTCGCCTTGTGATGTCCCCCTTTTACTTCTTAAATAAGAATGGAATGAAATTAGGTACACATCATATTCATATGATCCAAGATTTCCTTTATGAATTTACCGTAATATTTTAATTTTTGCTCTCCATTTTTGGGTTGTAAATACCCTCCATGTGCAGCAAAAATGTTTTATCCAAATTTTACGTTGCTGTTTAAAAAGCACTGAGCCCTGCAACTTCTGAAGTTACCAATTAGCAGGATTGACTTAAGAATAAAAATAGACCATAATCTAATCTTAAAGAGAGACAGACGCAAGAATCTTCGCCACATTTTTGATCAGCTTGAAACGATGGACAACAAGGGGTTCTACTCGATAAAACTCATCATGGCTAAGCTCGTCTTGACTAATGGCTGTGAAAACAGCATAGGAAGGCGTGAGAATGCACTTTTACTCCTCTAACAACCTATTACAATAAATCTATTTTCCTTGTCCTTGAAAGCAGCTTTCACACCGGTAAGTCAACACAAAATAAGACGCGCTTAGTCAAGATGAAATGGCGTTTTATAGAACAGAACTCAAAGTCGAAGGTGAGTGGTTTCACATTAATCAAGCAAGACAAAAATATGCCTGTAACTTAAATATAAAGGGTGCTCTATTTTCGTTAGTCTCGGTCAAACCTGTTTGTTGGTTGCTTCAGAAGTTCTGGGGTTTAGTGTATATTATGTGGAAAAGTCAAATTTGGAATGATTAGTCCCTATAATTGAAGATTTAACACCGCATTAATAAGGTGATTTACCTGTAATTTCCCGCCCAAGCATTTTGTGCTAAAATAAAACACAAACGAAACTAAAATAAAGCGCAAGCTTCGAGTGAAGAGGCAGTGCGTGAACCACGTGCGTCTCTGATGAAAATTATAATATCTGAAAGAAATAAAGGTTTTTGGTTCATGTTCAGCCATTTTTAGGCCATAAATTATTGTTTCGAAAATGGTGCGAAAGAAGATTGATAACCGCCTCAGGGTTTTGATTGAAAATGGTGTTATACTTGGTCATCGAACATTGTTCGTAATAGTTGGTGACAAGGGGCGGGACCAGGTGAAACCTTAATTAATCTTATTCTTTTTTTGTTTATGCGCCTTTTTAAAGTAGAGAAAGTAATTTTGGTTATGCATCAATTTTGTCTGTAATGGTTTATAATTTTCGTTTATAGGTTGTTATTCTACATCATATGCTATCAAAGGCAGCTGTCAAAGCAAGACCTTCAGTTTTATGGTGTTACAAAAAAGAGCTTGGTTTCAGCAGGTTAGTTTAATTCCTCAATTTTGTGTTATTCCTGTCAAATGTTTTGTGTACAGGTGGGTGAATAATCTTGTCATTGTTTGCATTTCCAGCCACAGGAAGAAAAAAATGAAACATCTCCAAAAGAAAATAAAATCTGGAAAACTGAACGTCAATGAAGATGATCCCTTTGAACTCTTTATAGCTGCTACAAATATTCGTTATTGTTATTATTCGGAAACTCACAAAATCCTTGGTAATACTTATGGAATGTGTGTGCTACAGGTACCTACTGTTTGAAAATTCATTAAGGTTTCATGTTTAATATAAGAATCCAGTAATTATTTTGAATTTATATAATCTATATGGTTACAGTTCAATAGAGTATTTCTTGTGCTTTTATGCCCGAAAAATGTCATCTCTAAAATAAACCCTTTGTTAGAGGCATTAAAATTTTTCGAAAATGAAGTTAATTTACAAATTATTTTATTCATATAATCCAGAAGCAGTTATTGTTTTTAGGATATTATTTATAGAATCGTTTACTAATTTTATAAAATCTTATTGAAAAATTATACCTCACGGCAAATTTGGAAACTATTGCCAAGTATTAGATATTTCTCATTGCAGGATTTTGAGGCTATGACACCAAACCTTCTTGCACGTACAGTGGAAACTGTTGAAGGTGGGGGTATTATTGTTATTCTCCTTCGAACCATGACCTCACTGCGTCAACTCTACACACTCAGCATGGACGTACATGAGAGATATCGTACGGAAGCTCATCAGAATGTTGTTTGCCGGTTCAATGAAAGGTATTTTCTTTATTACTACATTTAGTGCATGTAACTTTGGTTTAATTAGTGGCCCTTGTACAAAAAATTAGCTCCTTTGTCTAAATCACCTGTAAAATACTTGATTTTGATTTTTAATCTCTCTTCAATATTAATACAGTTCTCCTTGGTTATAGCCATTGCTGAGCTATACTGGTTCACAGGAGCCGGTAGTTAAATTTTGAAAAAAAATTTAGAACTGTTGTAAAATCTGGACTGCTCTTGAGTACTTAAGTGCCCTTCAGAAGCAACATTTGCTATTAAAACCAAGTAACAATTTGGAAATTAGTTACCATATATTCTGGCGTATAAGTTGACCTTTAAAGCCTAAAAAATTTTTCCTAAAACATAACATAAAATGTGAACCTTAAATTACAGATGATTAACATCGATATTTATGAAGACCGTTGATCTTTTGATGGAGGTGATTGCTATTTTGAATCAGCTTTTCCAGTGTTTACATTTTATCACATTTATTTTAGAATATTTATAATAATTAATTTTAATACTGTATTTACTCATGTAATCCGCGTCCTCATGTACCATGCACACCCATATTTTTGGAACAGCTCGAGGAGAAAAAATTAAATTCGTGCTTTAATAAGTTGATGTCTATGGCTGCGGAAAATTAGAAAAATATCAAAAAAGTGTGGGGATTCCCCATAGGTGTGTTCTCTCCATGGTTCCCTCCAAGCTGCATGGCCACGCAGCAGTTCTTGAAGTGCCGTGCACTAAATTTTTCAAGAATGCACGATTGTATTTATCTTAGATTATATCGGAACAGGACAGCATCAACCTTGGTGCACATCCATGCACTATTGTCATGTAGGCATGCATAGTGATATTCATTCTGCCCATGGATGAAAAAAGTTAGAGGGAACTATGGTTCTCTCCCGGCTTAAAGGAGCGTCAGCAGCTCATGATGAATTCAGCAAATACAGATACCAGATGCCAATTTATTCTGGCAAAAGTGTAGGTAGTAAATTTTTAATGGCAGCTGCTTTTTTGAGCAACAATAATAAACTTTCAAGCTCTCCAAGAATAACAGTTTCTTATTGCTTGAAATTAAAACATCTGTCACATGGAATGTTCAAAAAGAATAGCACGGCACAGACTCTAAACAGTATTTATATATATTTTTATTATTATGTTTATTTCTGTTTTGTTAAAACTTGGATTGTACATGACTTTGATTTTGTCTGAAAACGATTTCGTGAGAAGGTTTTTTAAGTGAAAAAGTAGGGGTCGACTTATACATGTTCAGCAATAGGTAATTACCTATTGCTGAACAATAAGTAAATGTTTTAACGGAAATTTTCTTGTACTCTTAATAACACTAAAATAATAATTGTAAAGGAGAATGTTATAAGTTTACTATAAGATAGGAAAACTTTGATAAATAATTTTATTGCAATTTTTTTTCAAAAAGAAAAGTTTATATTTTAGAGAACATTGATTTTTATACCATATATTTTTAGTATACCATGGATATTTCTTCGAGGATTTATGGAAAGAGCTTGAAAAGAATTTGTGTTGATTACAGACTGATTTCACTACTAATTTTTCTATTTTTTATTTTACAATCAGAAAATGAAATTTGGAGAAAACCCTTGTACACATAATGCATTGAATCATTGGTATTATCCATTCTGCCATACCATTGGAAGTATTGTGATTATAAGCTGCCTGAACTACACTTAAATCTTTGGTATAACTGAGGAACACTTTTTCTGTGACTCTATCTGATACAATCAGTATTTATGTACTTTCATTCTATAACAAAAATAAATGAAAAAGACTAAATTTTGTCTGATAAATTAGTTGCAATAGTAAATTCTTAATGTATGCCATAGGTTTTGAATTTTCTATTTGCTCAATTTAATATCAGTTATTATATTTTAAGTTATTTTTACCTTCCATTGTGTATCATTGTTTGTGGATGTAAGCCATTAACTTATTTTTTCATGAAATTGTTTTTTCTCTCAATTTTATATTTATTACAATTTTTGTAGAATATATACTCATGTTGTAGTTTGTAACTAACTGTCTTATTATTCTTGAAAGGCTTTTATTATCACTGACTACCTGCTCTCGTTGCCTTGTGGTGGATGACCAGCTCCGTGTACTACCACTTTCATCTCATGTCCTCTCTGTGGAACCTTTGGTCAAGAGTGAAGAGAAGTTAGATGCAGAATTGGAAGCGTTGAAGGAAAGTCTCCGAGACACTCAGCCCGTTGGGGTACTGGTAGCTTGCTGTCGTACCCTTGATCAGGTACAGTTTACATGAAACATATAATAGTTGTGGATATGTTAATGGCTTGATCATGTGATTATTAATTAATTTATAATCAAGCACAAATGATTAGGCCTTTATTTAGTGTAGAGAATTTTCATCAAGCATTATTGGAAAATACAATCATTTTTGCATATTATATAAAGTAATTTTAATATTATATTACTATGGTCTCTGCCCTTGGCCATTAATGCAGTCCTAACCACATGGCTTCATTTCACTTGCTTATTTTCATTTGATGTTAAAGTCAAAATTTTTCGCATATTTAAAGATATGAAACAATTTTTAACTTGTTTAAGTAACAAAAGAGAGTATAAAGCAGTTATTTGTTGAAGGAAAACAATGTGATATGAAAATTATTTCTTTACCACTTTTAATGTAATTTTTTAATTACTAGGGGCTCCTCCCCTACTTGCTTCGCTCATCTCTGTGCACTTCGCATGCTCCATATTCTCAACCGCTTTGCAGGCTCGTTAGCAGACTCGTGTGGGTCGAGAGGAAGGTGTGAAGATGGGAAAAGAAATTAAAAAATCAAATAAATTCATTGTAGTACTTCTTTGAGCACGATATTTGAAATCGTGTTCTCTTGTCCAGTGGCCAGGTAGATCTTGACCAGTCTCGATCAAACTCGACATAGGACCATGTACAGTTGACCGTGACTGAACAGAGGCTTATCCTGATTGATGTAGAGACCGACTCTTGAGAAGCTTTGACCCTGTGCCTTATTGATGTTCATCGCAAATGCAAGCCATACACAGACATTCTGAGGCTCTTGGTGCTATGCTCTTGGGGCCCCTGGCACTAAATTATTGGCGGCCCTGCAATCGTAGTATATACTGAAACCTCACCTGTCAACTACCCCTTTATTTGACTCCTCGTTTCAATAAATTAAGTATTGCAGTGCAAAATATAAAATTTTCACTCATGGCTTTTAAAATGAGATATTTTATATTCTGAGATTATACATAAAATATTTTTTCGAGGCCCCTTACTGGAAGGAGCCTCTGGTGCATAATGTGCGACCGCCCCCTTAAATCCGACACTGGACATACAGGGAACTGCATCCTGTGCTGGAGAAACAGCAGTTCGTTGTTGAGAATTTGATACAGGGTATGGCCGCGATCTTGCCTCATTGAATGCCCATCATTTCCTTGTTGAACAGTATCTTCCGTTCGATCTTGCGAACAACTTCGCTTCCGTGAAGCTTTCGAAGGACTGCGGTTGGGGGCAGAGTTTCAAGAGCGAGTTCAATGGATGCCAGACAATTAATCGTCTAGGCAGGAATGGTGTGCGTGGAGTGGGGGTACTCAATGACATGTACAGTTTCAGTTGACATGATGACCACCGTAACATTTTTATTAGTATAGAGAGATAAAACAGCTTAAATAAACTTTTCAGTTATCTCCTGATGAAACTAAACTAAAGTTCTCCAATTATTTTTAATACTTATTAATATTATTTAAACTTAAAACGTAACACATTTGTTTGGGTCAACAGTACTTATTTTACACTGTATCAATTTGATTGTTCTATTCGTTAGTTAAAGTGGAGATACTTTTGATCTTCAAATTTGTTTTCAATATTTATTTTATTAACCAACACTTAGTACTAATTTATATACTATGTTTACAGTAAATATTATATCATGGCACGTGCATGAAGTTTAAACGTAATTGGTGGAATTGAACCAATGGATGTGCATGACAGAGAGACTGTAATATTAATATGATTATAAGTTTTTGTTAAAATAATGTCTGCATATCCAGGAGCATATTAAAAAGCAATATTTGATTAATTTATAATCCAATTACTTTCCAGGCAAAAGCTCTACTTAAATTTGTAGAAGGAATATCGGAGAAGTCTCTTCGTACAACAGTTTCCCTTACAGCAGCAAGAGGCAGAGGAAAGTCTGCAGCATTAGGACTTGCTATGGCTGCAGCTGTGGCTTTTGGATACTCCAACATATTTGTTACGGCACCAAGCCCTGAGAATTTGCGAACTCTGTTTGAGTTTGTTTTTAAAGGTTAGAAAAATCAATAGTTTTAGAGTAATACAAAGATTTTATTTTTAAACTTAACCCAAACAGTTTTTTATTTTAATGCCTTTATTCCTGAAACATAGCAGTTACATTGTCTTGGCACTGAAATAAATTCGGACAACAAGAAATATGCAATGGAGGCTATACAGAAGCCTATCATTTAAGTTTGATTAATCTCATTGGTAATTGAAAATCTGCTGGTTAACATTTTCTTGAGATCTTCCTGTAATTTTTTATCACTAAATTTGTTAGATATTTGGAAATGTTGCTAGTTTGATAAATAACTTTATTTAAAAGTGAATGGTGTAATATTTTTTCAGGGAAAAGTTGGTACTGTGACATAAGATTCTGATCATTACCTTAATATAGTCTTTCTTATTAAAACAAATAAATAATGATAACATTTATCAAAAATCATGGTTTCCTGATTTAATTGCCTCTTTCCATAATAATCCTGATGGCTTTAATATTTAGCCTGAAAATACTGTAATTAAATGTAATCTTTCCCAGAGGATGAAGTAGATTTAAATTAAATAGGAATTAGGAAGTAATCTATACATATCTATAAAGTAAGGTGTCGTATGTATGTATGTATCTTCTGCTAAGGCTCAGAAACTACAGCACGCAGAAAAAAGAGGAAGGTGTCATATTAACCGTTATCATGTGTACGGTGGTGTAGTAAGGTTTTTAAACCGATTCGGTATACTATTTAATTATAATAAAATATTTTCGTTTATATGGGATTTCCATTTAAAAATTTTTCGTAAATTTCTCGAATTTTTAACTCCTTACATATATATCGCAGACATACGCTCTCGCAGACTTTTCTGTGGTAAATTATCTCCTCTTTTAGAATAATTTTTTAAAAGAGGGGCTTACAGATCAAATAAGACGAATTGAAGGGAAAATCTTATTTTTCATTATTGCTCAGCATTTGGATATACTTAGCAACCGATGTAAACAAATTACGTTTGAACTATAAACATATCGTAAACGTAGAAATAGTTGATGAAATACTCATTTAATATCTTCTGATTTGATTGTATGTTTTTCTTTCATTATCTATGGTCTTCTATACACAGGTTAATTCTGCGAATAAACATTAGTGAACTGTTTCTTTTTCTGTAATCGTGTGATTCACATTATAGGTATGTTTGGATATAAGTTAAATTGTTTTTATATGCCTTTTGTCTTATTTTATTTCATATTTTGTTTAAGTGAAAATTACTGAAGATATATGATTAAATTACTACGTTAAAGTTTTTGTGTTTTGTTTTATCAGTCTATCAATAAAAACTGAATTGAGCATTTCATGCTAACATGCAAGTTTTTTCCTATGCTCATCCATTTTGCGTTTCAATAATAATTAGGTAGATACTTTTTTGTAATATATAATATCGTTTTGAATTAAAAGAGTTTTATCAATTGGAAATAAGGTTCACTCTTGAGTGATTGTTATTTTAATACGAGAACTAAATTGGATTAACATTTTGAACACGAAACGCAGTGCATTTCGAAAGATTTTATTTGAATAATACTTTTGTTGAACTTTATTATGTCTTCTGAACTAAAATTAAGAATTCGTGTCTGAGGTCCCATGGATAAAATGTAAACACTACCGATACACTCACGTAATTAATTACGTTAGAAAAGTAAAACATTTAATACATTATTAAAAATGGATTCGTTCGAATATCTCAATCTATTATTCAATTAATTACAATGGAAAACACAGTTAAGATCAATAATTTTATATCTATTTAGAGTAATAATAGGTATTCTTATTTAGTTTCTCCTGTTATTATGTTGACATAGAAACTCATATTCTGCGTAATCAATATTTACTCATCACTACGAGACGCTATTTTGTGATTGTTGGTTGTTTATTTAGCAAGTGAATAGAAAGCGTCAGTGGCCATCATCAGATACATTGAGCTTTAGGAGATTATTCGTTGGTTGGTTTTGGTTAGTTTGTTGTTTTCATTTGCTTTCGTTTCTTGTCCATTTTTTGTGTTCTTTGTTTGTTTTCTTTGTTTTCGTTCTTAGTTGTTCATTTTGTAGTCTATGTTTATATTCTTTGGTTGTGCTCTTGATATTTGTTCCTTGATTACCTATTTGTCGGTTTACACCTTTTATGCCGGCTATTGGTTAGAGTTTAATTCATTTCTTTTTTCTTGGTGGTGTTTACATTGAACTTATATTCTTTGGTTGAACTCTTAATTTATGTTCCACGATTATTTATTTGTCGGTTTACATCCTTTTCTACCGGGTATTGGTTAGCGTTTAATTCATTTCTTTTTTCATGGTGGTTTTTGTAGTTTTCGTATTGGTTCGTTTCGTGTTCTTTCCACTTTATTTCAAGACTCCTAATGTAGTTTACAGAAAGGAGAGGAGAAGTTTTAGTATGTATCATTTTCTCAAGCTGTCTTCTAAGCGGGAAAAAGTATAACTATTTGCAGTCCGAAATGCACCCGGGCGAAGCCGGGTATGAAAAGCTAGTGTTATATAAGTGTTTATAACTCTTTATCTAATCATTATTTTTATATGAAAATTTCAGAGAGTTAATGTAAAATTATTAACATAACCATATTTTTACATGACTTTAACACGTTCGCAGACAGTCGATGATTGCCGTATGATTCTAGAAACGCCCATGCATATTTATATTCTCCAATAGATTTTGAAACTTTTATAAATACAGATATGTGTATATGTTAATGCTTTACGAGTAATTATCAGTAATTATAAGACATGACTGCTATAGCCGTATTGCCCCTGTATAAGGAATAAGTTTTTGCGTGCGCAAGATGGCTATGGCTGTCCAGAATCTTTTTTTTATTTTTGGTGGAAAATATTTTCTCAAGTTTTACAATTTATTTTATTTAAACATATTAAATTTAAATGGATATATACAGAATACATTTATTGAATTTTATGATATTCCTCAAAACATTTCCCACAACACAGTTGTGGATGTTCTGGGCATGTCTTGCACCGGATTGCTGTTTCCTTTCTTTTGTTAATTTTTGCGCACTGTCGGCAATGTAAATAGTGTAGTTTTCTTTTATGTCCTACTGGATGAGGAATGTTTTCTTGGTAGTGCGTATTATTGGATGTTTGAGGTTCATTGTCTTCCACACTTGTACTAGCACGGTTACCACCATGAATAAGTCCACTTCTTACCAGTTTAGGCCGGCCGCACACCGACGCGTCAAGACAGAGACGTTAGTCAAGACACGGCGTCTGCGACGTGACGCAAGGAAAGGAACACAATGGGTAAATGAAAACCGCCGCACACTGGTCTTAGTCATGCCGCTGACGTCAGCATCATGTCTGAGACAAGCCCCGAAAGACACCGCGTGTTCCTTTTTCTGCGTCATGCTTCAGTCATCCTTTCGCTGTCAGCGAAGGAGGAATCATGTCCGAGGAAGAAATTAATGTAAAATTAGTGCAAGCGGGACCAAACTTTGCAAATTGACTTCATATGACTCTACGAGTAACATAGGGTACTTCGGATTTCCATAATCGACCCGGGTTCGATTCCAGGAGACAATTTTATTTTCCCATAAGTTTACACAGGATTTTCGATTTTTCAAAGTGCAAGGTTTTTTCCTTCATCCGTTAAAATACGTAAATATGGACCGATTTTCTTCGTTTTTACTTTATTCGACGGCTAAAACTCTATACTATCTTATTCTTGCGATGCTTACATGTTACACTGTCGAATCATTCTGAAATACGCTATTGTTTTTGAAATTTTACGGATATTTCGTATTCTTTCCGACGTTGTCAAGGCGACCGTAATTGTTGCCTCCGATTCAATTAATGCCAATTAATCCTTCAAATAGGTGAAATAATAGCGTTTTCGCTTCGAACTGTTGTTTAAGCATCGAAATTAATTATGTATAGCAACGTACATAGTTAAGGATAATTATTCTGTCGACTGCGTATGGGAAGCGTTTATAACGACAATTCATCATGTGTATGCTGGAATCTTACCTTTTAGTAAGTAAAACCTTTATATTATACATCTGTAATGCTTACTAACGCACATTTATAATACTCTCCATAGAAGTCACTCGACATAAGTTTGTCGTTGTGAATAAAACGTCTAATCTATACAAGTTTTTCTAGGACGCCAACATTTCCCCAGAAAGTGACAAATGCTTCTTTGGTTCGTAAATGACACACATACCGCACAGCAATATATGGGGCATTTGCTGTAATTAGAAGGTAAGTATGCTTCATTAAATATTCGATTCCATTTGAATGTTCTTACAAGTTAAAATTCTTAAGATTTATGGATAACAGTGTAAAGACAACTTTCTCTTGGTCACTTGGTTATGTGTTTGGCATAACCCGGGCATCGCCGGGTACTTTCAGCTAGTTTCCTATAATTTTTGATTATTCATTACCTGGGCATGGTAACAGGGATGAGCTCGAGAAAGCCTGGCGTGAAATATCTAAGGAAACCGATTAAATGTTAATTAAAAATTTTATATTTACTATCAAAATGAATGATTTCCATATGATGTACAGCCTCGAGTATACAGAATAATTAATGTCGCCCTTTTCCGGATAATGAAATAGTCTGCAAAATCTGCAAATATAGTCTGCAAAATGCCTTGGAGAAAGTGTCATGAGTTAATTCAATAAACATGTATTTTCTTTTAAAAATGTATTACAAGTAAAAATACCTTTTCCATTAAATTGACATTAGACATGTATTAAAAATACATTGAAAAAGTTTTTTTTTAATATTTTTTCTACCTAAATTCTTTATATTATGTTAAAGTGCACCTGTTTTGCCAAGGAATAATTGCATTCGGTTTTAAAAATTACTACACAAACGATTTCTCAGTTCTACGGCCTCAGAATTCGCTCTTCCGCAGCAAGGTTGTAAATTTTATTGAGGTGTGTGGCAACTTTGTTCTTCGTTGTCTGGGAACAACCGATAGAATGGTTGAAATTTCTCGGGATCTTTCAACAAATCACGTGCCAAAATGTATCCACCATGCTCATCACAGGACTTGTTGAAGTCGTGGATCCATTTCCTTTTCTTTCTACGTAATTTAAACCATGCGTACTTTAAAATTTCATCCTCACTCGAAGAAGTCATAGTGCGAACTGGCCAAGTGACGTTCGTCTCGTTGCAGACGTGGTGTCGCTCCAGTGTGCGGGGGCTTGTCTGAGGCATGACTGAAACAAAAATTGACTATGTCTTGACGCGTGTCTTGACGCGTCGGTGTGCGGCCTACCTTACACCCATCACGCATGGAAGAAGGCACACCAAGATATGCCTTTACTAGTTGTTCACAGAAAGCCAACAAGTTAATTTTTTCATTTACAATTTTCTTGTAAATAAAGTACGCATTCCACATTGATATCCGAGATTCCAAATAAGAGAGATGCCAACTAGCGGTGGATTTTGGAAGTAGAGCTCCGAGGATAGTGAGGTGATGGTGATAACGGAAACATGTTGAGAGTTCGTACGCGTCGTTCGGTTTCGTTTGTAATTTTTGGAAGCTAGCTTCTCTATTCATTTTTATATTATCTTTAGTATCTTAATTAATATTAACTTATATTGGTAGAATGGACCATCCTCGTAAAATAAGAGAGATAGCCTGTAGGACTGAGAGGTATAAAGACTCGTTTTTCCCTAGAACGATAGCTGAGCAGAACAGAAGTTACGAAAGGAAATCAGCCGACGTAGAATGATACTATACATTATTATGCGCTTTACCTTGGTGCTATTGCACCCCCTGCCACACACCATTGCGGTGGCTTGCAGGGTGAACTATAGATATAGATATAAATAGCATTTCTTCTACGGTCACAATATTAGAAAGTTTCCTAAAGAGCACTGTGGTATGGCCTTCCAAAGAGGAAATTCTATGCAACATGCCCAAATGTTTTGATAAATGTAGAACAGTTAGGGTTGTTCTAGATTGCACAGAAATTCGGGTGTCAAAATTCAAATGTTTAAAATGCCACATTTTGTCTTATTCCCAATATAAAGGGTCACACACTGTAAAATTTCTTATTGGAGTTACCCCAGCAAGCCTCATTAGCTTTGTTAATGCTGGATATGGTGGAAGGGCCTCAGACAAAAAAATCTTTGAGGAAAGCCAATTGCTTGACCTCTTAGAACCTTTGATAGATGATGTCGTGGTCGACAAAGGATTCTTAATTCAATCTGTATGTGAGGAGAATGGCATAAGGGTCATTCAACCTCCATTTTTAAGAAAGAAGAAGCAGTTCAGCAAAGCAGAAGCTGTGCAAACCTCACAAATTGCCAAAGCGAGGGTGCATGTAGGGGGCAATTGAAAGGCTAAAAAATTTAAAATTCTTTCAGAATGTATTCCTGTAGCTCTTTTACACCTTGATGATATTATGATAGCTGTTTGTGGAATAACAAATCTCTCTCAGCCAATACTTGCTGAGGACAAATTTATATAATGTACAAATTTATATAATGACAAATTTATAAATATTCATGGAATTACTATTTGTAGAGAATTTTTTATTGTATTCTGCGCTACTGTACAAATATGTTAATAAATATTTTTTAAAGAATTAGTCCTGTATTTGATACTGTATCCTGTACTGGATTCTGAAATTGAGATTTTATACTAAAATGCATTGAAATGTTTTGTGTGACTTTGGAAAGCAAATTTTTGTAATAGCAATGTTAAAAAGGATATGTAACAATGGAAATTTAAGACATATATGATTATTTTCTATAGAGATAGTGAAGAATTCTCTCATAAATGTCTCATGTATTTCTAAAAATATCTGTTATAGGAAGTCACTATATGAAATCGTAGTTGAAATAGGGTGAAAAAGAACTTGCCAAAACTTTCCACATATTTTTCATTCAGATAAAAAATAAATAATCATTTAAAAAGCTGATGAAAGGTTTTTCCTTGTTAAATTTCATGTTTTTAAGCACTTTATGCTTGACTGTTATTTCTATAAATTAAGATGTTAAGAAAATCCTTCGTTCACTGATAACAAATACTTATGATTACTGCAATTACCTTATAAGTATATAGACAGGATAATTAACGATGATGAAAAGAATCAAATGTCCATTAATAATAACAAAGAATTTTATACATACTGAATCTTATATTTAAATAAGGACTTTTGGCAGAGAAAACTTCAAGAAAGAGAAAGTCCAATAGTTTAATATAATTGTATACATAAATCTGTCTAGTATGACATACTGCATGAATTTTAATTCTCCTCAGATTTACATACAATTAAAAGAATGATATTGAACAATTTTATTCTAAAATGTTTTGCTATTATTCATTACTTCAAAAACGATTTTATAAATCTTTGTTATAATTGCAATGCACCAAAAATATATTACAATGAGAAAAGGGAAAAGAGATATCAGGAAGAATCATTGAACAGAAAATAAAGATGTAATTCAACTTCAATGAGATCATTCCTTTCAGGTACTCATAACATTTCAGAAAATGATTTAATCTAGCCATTTCAAACCCAATAATGCGCAACTTATTTGTTTAATTTTACTAATTATAATAGCAGATATTTTTGCCATTCAAGTATAGAGAAAGGCTTGAAAAACGTTTTTCTTCAAACATACCCAAAATTGATAATAAAAATAAATAATAACCAATATACAAAGATTTAATGAACCTTCATTACACCATTGGGAGAAATAATGACAAAAACAAAACTATTACACAACGTGCCGTTCCAAATACCTCAGTATCTCCTCAAACCCTGGATAGACTTTCTCGCTCATATTTATGGACTAAACGCGAATGTTTCCTCTCCAACGATCACTTTCTATCCACTACTACAATACTACAACAACCACTATCCTCGTTATGTCGGCCATCTTGATAAATGACATCAGTGACAACAGCGTTGCCATCGGTTATTTCAGTCTCCTATATCTAATAAATGAAATGTCACGTTTTTATACCACCGAATCGTCTTTTGAGGGAATGAGTAATAACTCGTCATTTGGTCATGCCTCCTAGAGTGGGTTGAATGAGGATGGCTACTGCCGTCTTGCCCCTATGCAGCGCATACATGACGGCTATAGCCGTCTTGTCCGCGAACATGTTAATAGTTCAATTTTGTGTTATATGCCTTGAAGCATTGTTGGCAGCAGTCTAATGAATCATTTAATCCATACTTTTGGCATATGTTACATCCTCTCAATGGCCATGGATTTTCTCGTCTTCCATTTGAAGTTTTTGGTCTAAATCATGGCAATTTTCTGAATTTATCTTTCTTATGTCTCAGTACTAGTATCAGAATTTCTTTATAATAATACCAAATATACAATTTTTTTATTAGGCTGGTCTTCTAATTAAATTTTAGTGGTACATATATAATTTTGTTAAAATTATGATGACTTTATTGACATTCTTAATAATTCAACCACTAATTTCATGGAAAGAAATTTATCAAAGAAAAAGCTATAATTTTTTACCTGCTTAGATTAGTTTTTCTAACTTACGTATTACCATTTAGTAATTTTTAACTTAATGTTAATATACACATAAATGAGAGCTTAATCATTTACTTTTTGTAGGATTTGATGCCCTTGAGTACCAAGAACATATTGACTATGACCTGTTGCAATCCACAAATCCAGAGTTTAATAAGGCAATTGTTAGAGTAAACATTTTCCATGATCACAGACAAACTATACAGGTAAATATGAATGAAAAAGTGTGGAGATTTATTAGCTGTATTGCTATAATATTGAAAAGTATTTATTTCCCATTGTTTTTATCTTATAAATGAAATTTAAATTTTAAGCAATTAGATTAGATATGGTGTATATTTGGGGCATTCTTTTTTGAAATTTTGCAGATTTTTCATACTCATTCCAGGCATTGCCAAGGAGACTCTTATTGTTGCGGATTTTATTTCAAATGAAAATTTTTTTTTAAATATAGATATCTTATGCACAGTGCGACCTCAGTCTAATATTTTATGATTTTTTAAAATTTTGCACTAATCAAATTTTATAATGTATCCTAAATATTGTGATATTTCAGCATAATATTGCATCGTCTGGTGGCCAATTTCACTCTTTTCCCTGTAAATTTCACGGATCTAACACAAAAAATATATCTCCTAAGGCAGAAAACATTTGAAAAACAGAAATAGAAATATGATTCATGCTTCGTGTTTCTTTGGCATCATTGGATCGTAAAGAATGTTTTTGATGATTTATATTTTTTAAATCTATAGTTTTCGACAATTACTTTATTACAATGTTAATTTACCGTATTAACATGACATTATAAATGATAATAAAACAATAACACAATAAATGATAATAAAACAATAACACAAAAAATTATGTAATTTTGATCTACATAGGAAAAAACATGTGGTACACACGGAGGAATCTTAATGTTTGAATGCATATACCTAATGTATAATAATATATAATCAGTGATGAGCTGGAAAAAAAATTAAGAACTGGCTCTAAAAAAAGGGGGGTTAGGAAATTTGGAAAACAGTGGCAGGAGGCCTATATGCCAGGGGTACCATATCACTCTAGTTTAGTAACACCGTTCCGCTAGCTTAACAAGTGTTCCGTTTGTAATATATTCAATTTCATACACTGTTGGTAATTGACTATCAGATAGGGCAAAATGTACTTGAAAGGACAAAATCAATAAATTTTCATATTTTCTAAAAATTTAACAATCGGCTCGCAAATTCTGAGAAGAATTAACAACAGGCTTGAGCGAGCCAGCAGGAGCCAGCTTCAGCTCATCACTATATATATAAATTGCAGAAAACCCAACACACACTACTATGGGTTTGGTCTATAAGTGGAGCTTCAAGAGCATCGTCGATCAGTGCATGACTTTGTTGGAGGAGCACAATGACTTCACACGAGTGAGTGCTGTGAAGCGGGGCTGCGACAGGCTATTTGAATACCACCAAGTTTTACGTAATAAGCGAAAAAAAGCTAAACAGTCGACTCTGGACTCTTTTTTTAATCTTCGTAGGTGTTCTGAGAAATATTTTGAAATTATGTATGTAAGCTTTTTTGTCTTACTGTTTACTAGGTAATTTTATAGTTTGTTTAATAAATTACGTTCTAAAAGTCGGGTAGAAATGTTTTATATTGAATGTGGGTCCATAAATACCATTTGGGAAGTTATTTCCCTCTGGGCGCCTAAAGGTTATGGTGCCCCTGCAAACGTGGATTTTCGCTTAACACGGAGACCTCAGGAACGCATCCCCCGCATTAAGAGGGGCTCACCTGTATATTTGAATAAAAAGAAACGAAGAAAATTAAAAACATAACAGTTCGTGATCATTTACTGTGTAGCATTAATTTCCTCTCTAACATGACTGTTAAAATGCAGATTCCTGACTGACTGTGCATAATAAATTGTCAATGCGCACACACAGCCATGCCCTCAGCGAGGTTCGAACCCGCTAACCTTACATTGGGAGCCAAATACATTAAAATCCTATACCAGGGAAATGCATTATTAGAGTTAAATGTGAATTATTGAGATCAACTTATGCTACACACTTCTTAATTTTTTATAAATTAATAGAAAATAAATCGCGCAAACATGGTGCAGATTCAGCCAGTTACATACTAAAAATAATAAGAATGTAATAATAATACAATGCTGTAAAAGATATGATAGTGATTATTTTCAGATAATATAATTTATGCAATGTATTAAAATTTACTGTGCCATATGTGTCGTGATGATTTTGAATGCTAGTGATTGCTGGGTTGCATTGTCTTTCAGTTGTTAATAAATGTTGCTAAGAATGTATTTGTCTTTGAAATACCATATTCTTAATGGTAAGATTTATTTAAATCAGAGAATCTAAGAAACTTTTCTACCTTAAGGGTGGAGTGAAATGTGTTTGATGTCTGTTACTTCAGTATATCCACCCAAGTGATGCTAACCGCTTGGGTCAAGCTGAACTAGTAGTGGTGGACGAAGCAGCTGCTATACCTCTTCCATTGGTCAAATCTCTTTTTGGACCACATCTCCTGTTCTTAGCATCAACAATTGATGGGTTAGTAAATCCTTGGTCCAAATTCTTGGATCTGTCACTGTCTCACTGCAATTTATAATTTTTTTCTAAGAAATTTTATATTTTCTATATATCATTTTCATTATTTATATTTTAATCCATTATCCAAGTTAATACAGTCCTTTTGTACATATGTATATCTGCTATAAACTATTTCACTTGAATTGAAGAGAAGGCTGCTCCCCATGCCATATAATTCTGCTATTTTCTTCCAATTCAGTTATGAAGGAACTGGTCGTTCCCTAACTGCCAAGTTGCTGAAACAATTGAGGAATGAATCTGTTGCTTCAAAGTCTGCAAAAGGCCCACCAACTGTAGTCTCTCTTCCAAGTGCTGGCCGAGTACTTTATGAGGTATGAACTGTTTGCATTAATGTAAAATTGTATTAATATTTGTGTGTGAAATGTTTCATGTTAGTAACTATACCAGCTGTTGAAATAATCTGGAGCACTAATTCTTGTGTAATTGCAGTAGTTAAAACCAACTTTTTTGTTAATACATGAATGATTATTTAATTTATTTTGAAATTACATATGGAAATCGAACAATGTTGTCACATTTGCTGATTAAATTAAGTAGTTGGTTATATTTTACAGAAAACAGTATTGTTCTCAGCTCATTATTGCTGTCCTTATGAATTGTTTTCTGTTTTTAAGCAATTCATCTTATTATTTTACATTCTGAATCCAGGTGGAACTCAAAGAGTCTATTCGTTACCGTCCAGGAGATCCTGTTGAATATTGGCTTGGGAATTTGCTCTGCTTGGGGACCATATACGTGCCAAAAGGTCTTCCCACTACATCTTCGTGTCCTCCTCCCGAGTTGTGTGAGCTTTACCACGTAAATCGTGACACGCTCTTTTGTCACCATGCTGCTTCAGAAGCTTTCCTCCACCGTTTGGTGGAACTGTTTGTAGCTTCTCATTATCGGAACAGTCCTGACGATCTTCTGATGATGTCTGACGCACCTGCCCACCGCATATTCTGCCTCCTGGGTCCAACTCGTCCAGACTCTCGTGCTATTCCAGAAGTATTAGCTGCTGTGCAGGTATGTCTCGGTTATCCAAATATTCTTATAAATAAATCTTTACTGTCATGTTTGTGCACCGTTCTCAGTACATTTATGTTCTAATTTTTTTGGAGTTCATTGTAATTTTATCAATACGTTGACCCATTTTGTAATAATTGCCATGTAAAAGTAAGTTGTGATTATTAGAGGATTAGAATTAATGATTTCATATCATTTACTGCTTTTGTAATTTGTTGAATTACTGCTTAAAGAACATGCTTTATCCAAGCTAGATTTTTATATGAGGGGTGATTGGAAAGTAAGAATACAAGATCTGTATTTTGCAAATGACATCTTATTTTCAGATGCTTATAATGTATGTTTATACTTACATTAATAAACCATTTTTCCATTGAGTTCCTTTGGTGGTTGGGATAATTGCCTTAACGTGAAATAAAATTACCTATACCAATAGCATATAAATCTTGCACTAAGCCAAAAGCAAACTTAATGTTGAACCTCATAATCCAAGTAAAATTTGAGACCAACAAGATATTTTTTAAAAGGTCCAAACAAATGGTAGTCACTCGGGGCAAGATCAAAAAACCAACAAGGACGTCCAAGAACTTCTCAACCAAACTGTATCAACAACTTATATTCTTACTTTCTAATCACCCATTGTGTATCCTTTTAATCATGAATTCATATATGTTAATAATATGTTTATGATTTTATTGTGGTAATTGAGCATAAATTATCCTATTTAACCTATTTACGCAAACATTTTTTAGACCAAATCTGTTCTGTTTTTTGAATTAGATCTGTCATACAAAAAAAGTTGATTTCAAACAATATCAGCCAATAGTAACATTGTATCTATGTTAATGGGTTAAAAGCAACACAGGAATAACATATGAGCACTGACTACTCTGAGCTTGAAGATGTTAATGAATTTTATTTTTATCACAATTCATGTTATCTGTTAAAATTATGGGGTAATAGACTGAGGGATTACTGGCTATAGTCTGTTCACTATCTAAAGTCTCTTGGCCTTCATAGAGCAAGTAGCCAATCACGAACGTTTCCCCTTCCATCGCCCCTCACAACTTTCGCGCGGGAGGTCAGATACCCAATCACGAACAGCAACAGCAAGGAAACGGCGGTGGAAATGGCAGCACAGACCGATGTGAATGCTTCGAAATCAAGAGTAACACTGAGCCCAAACGAACCGTCTCCTATTGGCTGCTGCTTAATGTAACATTTTTGAATTGTCTTCATTGTACCTTTTGCTTCCATAGCTTTGCCTCGAAGGGGGAGTGTCTCGCAACTCAGTGGAGTCCGGTCTGTCCAGAGGGCAGCGTGCATGGGGAGACCTCATCCCTTGGACGGTAGCTCAACAGTATCAAGATCCCGACTTCCCTTCACTCTCAGGTGCTAGGGTAGTGAGGATCGCAACACATCCAGACTACCAAGGAATGGGTTACGGGAGCAGGGCACTCTCTCTCCTGCGCTTATATTACAGTGGAGGAGTGATGTACATTCCACCTGAGACGAAAGAGGAGGTGGAAGAGAAGGATAGCAGCGAAGAAGAAATGCAGGAGAAGGAAGATGATGAGAGTGAGGAAAGGCTTTTGACAGAGAAACTAGGTTAGTTCGTATTTTCTTTTATGAAAGTCATTTGAAGTTGCGTTGAAATGTATTTTTATTTTCTTGCGACCTCTTGCACTTCCGTTGAAGAATTTTCGTTGTTGCTACTAATGATTAAAATTTTCCTTGATAGAACCCAGGAAGTCTCTGCCTCCATTGTTGCAACAGTTAAGTGAAAGAAGAGCTGAGCAGCTTGATTACTTAGGTGTGTCGTATGGCCTCACAGCGCAGTTGTTGCGTTTCTGGAAGAGAGCTTCATTTGTACCTGTTTATCTAAGGTGTGCCAAGTCTTTTATTTTTCATGGTCAATATCCTTTGTTTATTCATATTTTTTTGTTTGTATGACTTTTGTTAACCTTACAATTTGAAAAATTATGACTCCTTCATCAAAAGCAATCGTGAAAGTTTTCATCAAAATGACATGAAGGTATATTATATCGAAGTAGTTTTTATATGGAATTTGTCTAAATATATATCTCAATCTTCATGATTGAGATTGGATGGAATTTCAGTTGTTAACTCGGAACTAATAATGTAGGTATTTGTTTAATGATTTCCAGACTTATGTAATGTGCACACACCTTTTTTTTGAACTAAGTATCTGGGAAAAATAAAAACTTACTTAATACCTGTGCTGTAATTTTATATTGAAACATCAGATATGCATATTAATCAAGCAGTGCATAATTTCATGCAAAAATTGGCATGAAAACAATTTATGAAAGAATTTGATTGTAACGTGAAAGTATTGAAAAGTATTGAAAAAGTGCTATCTTTACTGATCCGGCCTTAAATATGTAAAAATCAATGACCAGAATGGCAGTATATGTTGGAATTCAAGTGGTCATACAGTAGAGGGAAAGTAAACTAAAAATAACTTTTTCAATAGAAGATATGATTCCATTGAGGGAAATTGATTTATTTGGGCCTGTATCCTATTACTTCTCTTAAATTTTATGGCCTTTGAGTAAAATTAATAGTTTCAGTGCTTGTAGTTGACCAAATTAACACATAGAAAGTCTCAAAATTATGTATATAAATGATATGAAATTATTCATGTGGGAAAATATGCAGCAGCATGCAAGAATTTTCAAAACCAAGGTTGACTCTGTGTAATTTTCATAACCTAAATTTTGATGGAATTTTGGGGGAAAAAAGCCTAGGTATTACATGAGCAAATGTGGCCATTGTTCAGGAAATTTGAAACAAAATTCAGATCTATGAAGTCCTGATGAATTGCATTTGTTTTCAGACAAACTCCTAACGACTTGACTGGTGAGCACACATGCATAATGATAAGCTTGCTTGATTCCTTGTCGGAGGACGAGAATGGAGATGAAGGCACTGTGGTTGAGGCCAAGAACAGAGGGGAAAGTTGGCTTCGAGAGTTTTGGATAGATTTCCGTCGTCGGTTTATTTCTTTATTAGCATTTCGGTTCCGAAAGTTTGAGACGGCCCTTTCTCTCGGTGTGCTACAGAATAAAGTTTTTGGCAAGGCATCAACTGGTAAGTGCCTAGCAATTGCTCACTTTCACTTCCTCGACTATTTCAATTTCCCAAAAATCATTTTCCTGATAAATATTTTATATTTCTGAGCAGAATATTGCCATCCTGAAAAAATTGCTTCTGAAAATTATATTTTTGGTCACAGAACACAATAATAATAAAGACAAAGTTGTATTTATTCAGATAAAAAAAATTATTATTCATAAAGGCAACAAACAATTGATTGTCCTATAAAGTAGCCAAGTCGTCATAATTAAAAGGACACATTAGCAACATAAGATGGTGACGTCCTGTTTGGAAAACAAGGTAAATTAAGTAATTAGATTATTGATTTAATATATAATTTGTAAGGTTTTATAATGTTGGATTCTCTGAAGTCCATCCATTTGGGATAACAACTTAGGAAAATCCGTTTTCAGGAAAACCACTTGCCAGACGATGATTTCAGGATGGTGATATTATGGAGGATGATTTTCAGTGAAATGTTTGGGAAAATTATCATTCTGGAAAGTGATACCAATCCCCTAGCAATTATAATAAGTAGAATAGATAATAACATTGCGACTGTCAAATATTAAGAGGCAGGTCTTGGATTAAAAAATTTTAACTATTTAATTTCTATAGTTGACACAAGCTAACTTGAGCTCTGATAGTTTGTCAAGGGATGGGGACAATGTAGCCAAGTAATACAAAATCTGATGTGGCCAACACATGACTTTCTTCATGTTTGGGGTATAGATATTTAAATTGTTATGAATAGCATTATAAGGCAAAATTATTATTTCATATCATAAAAGAATACAGTCAGCCTTATTGCCGTAAATTATATTTTGAATATGTTTACAGAATTCATGGTGGTGGCACTGTTGACTGGAAATTTACAAATAAGCAAAATATCTCCGAAATGGATGGTTCTACGAAAATTTGTTTCAAACAAATCTTGGAAGAAATATTATTCTCTACAACTTTGGTCCTCACGAAGATTACCAATAACGGCGTTTTTAAGGAGAGATTTGATGGAAACCGAAAAAACCTATTATTTATAATTTTTAAACAATAACCGCTATGGAAAATTGTTTGAAATAAAAGATGTAGGAAATTATATTTTCTACATTTTTTGTAATGGTCAATGTATACAATAATGACGTATTATCGGAGAAACATCGCAAAAACTGAATCAGGTTTCGAATAAACCTTGACTTCCGGTTAAGCGGTATTGTTCAAAAACTAATCAGTTCTTTGTGCTCATGCTATATATATGAAATTTGGTATTAATATGACAAGTACTTTTTGAGTTAGAGCTCCCACAATCACATACATCCGTTCACATACACATACATCATTCTGAAAATAGCCTAAACGTGTTCTAGGGACCTCAAAATGTGCATTTCTGTTGAAATCTCGAAGTCGATTTTTTTCGTGATCACAATACTTTCCCTATACTACGTATGGAGAAAGTAACAAGAAAGGACCGAGAGGAAAGACAGTGCACAATGTGGTAAATTGCTGTTCAGTGATTGGCTGGAGCATTTTTTGAGAGCTCTCTCTCTAATTTTTATGGTTCTCAGAGCTCAAGTATAATATTTGATACAAATGATATTTCTTCAATTTCTGGGATTACAATTTATTGCATGGTGTTGGAATAATTGCTAAATTTAAAATTTTGTTTTTGGTATATTTAAAAAAAAATTGTGTTTGGCATTTTTATAATTGACAGGGTCCATGACTGCCGATGAACTTGACATACACCTCACACGTTATGACCTTAAGCGGCTTGAGACGTATGCATCCAATGTGGCTGATCACCACCTAATCACAGACCTCCTTCCCAAACTTGGTCAGCTCTACTTTCTCAACCGACTTGCCGACACACATCTGTCAGCCCTTCAAGCTGTAAGCATGTTTCTCTCCTTGAGTCTTTCATATAGTCTGTTTCAGTGGTTCCCAAACTGTGTCCTGCAGGCCAAATCTGGCCCACTTGAGTGTCTTCATCCAGCCCGCCATGAGTTTAACAATTAAAGGATGCAATAATACAAAAGGAAAATAGAAAATATTAAAGCAGTATATTTTGTTTTTACCACTCTAATCCTATAATGGATAAATGATTTAAAATAAATCAGGTAATTTTGACTTGCAACTAAATCCTTAATTTCCTCAAGTTATTCTTAAACTCTATTTTTGACTGGGTGTGTCCCACAAAGAGTGGAATTGAGCTATGTAGTCTGCAATGAGTGCAGCAATGGATTATGTGGCCCTCAGGCCGAAAAGTTTGGGCAGCCCTGGTCTTTTCAACTTGGAATGTGTTAAATCATTTAACAAATGAATAATAAAAATTGCTGTGTCTATCAAAAACATGAAGCTTTCTTCAGTTTCTCATATTTTGGCATAATTTAAGGAGATTAATGTTGTCCCTAAACTGTTAATTCTAATTTTTCAACTACAAAGTAGAATTAAAACTTTGGCATGGATTTTGAATTTTGATCATAGTTGATTTCACTTTTCTGTGCCAACAAAATTTCAAATCTGCATTGTTAAAGTATTGTTTGATAAATATGGTAAATCTGTGACAAAGAAATTAATTCCCAACTTACGACTCTAATGCATTCCTGAAAATCGCATTGTAAGTTGAATATCAACTTCCCATAGACTTACATGTTATAAATTGGGATACATTCCAGGATCTTGGAAAAAATATGTACCAAGCTGTATTTAGGCTATAAATTAATAGTTCAAGAACCATTGAGTGTTATATATAGTATAATAAACATTTTTAAGTCTTAAAACAATCAAGTCGTACAAGTCGTATCGTCCAACTGAATATTGGCCGAAAGTACGTACAAGAAAGTAAACTCGGAGCGCATTGAATATCGTATGTCCAGGGCATGATATCATATGTCGATTTCGAGGTATCAGTGTATTAATGTCGTAAGTCCGGTTTTATCATAAGTTGAGAATCGCCTGTATTATTATAGCTGATTATTCATCAGAAACTTATTAAACTAATAAAATACACCTGATGGTGACTTTTTAAGGTGAAACCTGCTTTGTGATTTTTTAATGAAATAAATCGGAATTATAACAATATTATTTCTTGTCTTTTTTCATGGATCAACTCCTTAAGAGTTAAGCCTCAAACTGTGAATTATACTTAGAAACAATAATACTTCAACAAGGTTCCTTTATTCCCTCACATAAATTTTCAGGCCATTTTGTTGGGCATGGGACTTCAGTGCAAGACGGCAGATGACATAGCTACAGAGCTACAAGTGCCTGCTTCTCAGTTGCTTGGTCTTTTCAACCGCATCGTTAGACGTTTGGTTACGTACCTGCGATCAGTAGTGGAACAGTCTGTGGAGCGTTCCATTGTGGGCTCAACCATTCCTGAAGTTCTTAATGTGGATATGTCTGGTGCTGTTGATCTGGAGAATGAGTTGGATGAGGCTGCCAAAGTAAGTTCTGTGAACCAATTTTATTTTTGCTTTTGTAGGGTGCCTATGAAGTTATTGTTATTGTGTCTTTTGTTTCCTGAATCTTTTGGTATATGATAACCTTAAAATTAGAACCTTCACATTAATCCGTGGAATGAATTGGCAAAGACCGCTCCCAAAATACATTTTGAAATTTATCTCTGTAAATGGGGCTGATCACTCCAAAATACCATTGTATACGTTGCTGTAAATATCAATGTATAAATCAGTGTATATATGTTGAAAGTGTGATAATTATAAACTGAATTCTTCACGTGTGCATATGATATTAACAAGATTTTCAACTTGAACTTTTTCTTAATTTTGCTCCACCAATATGTCTGATAGTACTTTGAATCCGATGAAGTTGTTGGACGTGGTTTTTAAGGTAGTCCTGATTCATATTTCCTTGGCTTAAAGGTGGAAGTAGATGTAGATATTTTGCTAAGTTTCTTAGGCTGCTAACTATGCTGTGTGAATCTTGGCAAACCATCTGAATGTCATGCTACATATCATATTGCCATTTCAGTAAAATATATTTTAAACAAATAACACTTTCTTATTTCAAAATTTATTTTATTTGGAAATATAGTTTTTGTTTTAAGCATTCTTAAAGGTGGCTGCCATCTTGGATTTCTCTGCTGATGAAAAGGTTAAGTTCAAAAAATGAATTATTGAATTCACTTTATGAACCATGTAGAATAGAATGATCTAATGGATTCTTATAGTCATGGAATGAGAATTTAAATCAGATGCACTTTCCTGCTACAAATTAAACACCTTCAGTGTTAATCCAATGGTCATTTTAAACTAAATTTTAAAATAGTTTATTTGGCATAATATGACTATTGGAGTTTGTCATTTGCACTTATCAATTTCTTGATTTTTAATGCCGATTAATGAAAATAATATAAAGGAATTTAAAACAATTGAGAAAAAAAAAATTTTTGTTCCCTACCACATAAGAAATTACATGGCATAGAAATTTATCGGCTTTAATTTTTTTCCACAGGAAATTAAAAGTAAACAGAAAATGGAATTACTGAAGCTGAAAGGACAAGATTTGAATCGATTTGCAGTTGGAGGCTCTGAAGAGGAATGGGGCCGTGTTCTAGCATCTACGAAACCGGGCAAGGGTGGGCACATCTCAGTAGAAAGGTAAGACAATTGATTGTATATTTATCTTTAAATTTAGTTTGATATGGAAAAAAAGAATACATTACTTTGATGGGGAATTCCAGGACTGCTGCTGGCCCAAGTTGCCGAGAAGGCAAATTGTCTGCTTCTCTTTCGCGAGTCACTGATAGTAAGATGCATCAAGACGATATGTGTCAGTGATGCATTATATCATCATGTACCACCACCAACCAACCTTTCAAAACAATATCTTGTATCAAATGTTTAAATCTGTGATCATTCTGCTCAAAACAAATTTTTGTGTGTCAGTAACTTTGTTTAGCAATTGTTTTATTCTAGAAAGAATTTTGCAAAACATTTTTTCTTCCAAATGTGTAAATTTTTGTGAAGCTGTTGGTAAATCTTGAATTGAGTGCTAGTCACTCATGTCTACTTTTCGCAGTCCAAAAATGATTGTTTTGTAAATACTATTTTTTGGATTTAAGTTTTGACAATAATGTTATGATAATGCTTTTAATTATAGGAAGGACAAACGACCAGCTAAGGAGCTGAATGAAAGTAGAGAAAAAAGTGGAAAGAAGAAAAAAAGGAAACATTAGAGAATGAATGTGTTAGTAATAATGTTTATGTGTTTTAATACATATGACTATTGTTTTATAAGTATTTTTATTGTTCATTGCCCTAATAATATTTTTTGCCATTTATCCTAAAATTTCAATTCATTTTCAAAAATATCTTAGCAACATGATTTTCAAAGTAGCTGTCAAGGTAATTTTTACTTTCTCCATAAGAGAAAGTATAGTATTCGTGAAAAAAATCAAATTCGAGGTTTCAATGGAAATCCACGTTTTGAGGTCCCCTGAGTATGTTTAGACTATTTTCTCGATGATGTCTGTATTTATGTGACAATTTTGTATGCACTCTAACTCAAAGACTATTAATCTGATCAGCACAAAACTTTATATTAAAGATTTTTGGTACTTGATGAGTAAGTGGCTCGCACTACCTAGTTCAACGTTTTTCCGCTAGGTGGTACTTCTTATGCATGCCGGCCTGCCTCCTAAGAACTTCCTATTTTGGTCATTACATGGCACTGTGTGCATTACTCACTCAGACTGTGATGTTTCTGTTTTCTCTTTCCCGACAGAATGGGATTTTCCCAAGTGCATGCGACAATAGGTTTTTCGCTACTCTTTTGTTATAGGCAAAGGAAAATAGGTGGCTAAAGTGCGATATATCCCCTCCCCTGACTGTTGCATCACAAATGCAGTCTATTTTGTTTGCAAACCGGGACTGAAGGATAGGTTCCATTTAAGGCACCCATTTTAACTTTCGCACAAAACGTAATTGTTCTAACAAAGCTTGCAAGCCTATTTAACATGCAAACCGGGAGTGAGGGATAGGTTCTATTTAAGGAACCCGTAATAATTTGCACACAAAACGTAACTGTTACTCCGCCCGAAATGAGAATGTAAAAAACATCGCATCTAAGCTATTAATGCACACAGTGACATGCAATGGCCAAAATTGGAAGTTCTTGGGAGGCAGAACGACGCGCATAAGAAGCGCCATGTAGCAGCAAAACAGTGAACTAGGTCATGGATTCCCATACTGATGCTCGCAAGCTTTTCTGTGCTCTTTGGAAGCCTGATGGTGCTCTTTAACAGCCTGTCTGTGCACTTCTACGGTGCTCAATATCCCACTTATTAGAACCAATAATTTAATCTGCTCAGTTGATTTCTTTCTCTGCTTATTCAAAATCATTACGAATAACTTTTGATGTTGGTTTGATTTTATTCATTATCATTATTACTCTCGTGGAAGCATAGTGGTGCTCTTTAGATGTTCTAGGATGCAACTTGGTGCTCGCTTGATAATCTAGAATACGACTTGGTGCTTGCTGCATCGAAAAGGTTGGAAACCCCTGAACTAGGTAGTGCGAACTAACAAGTACCAGATTTTTATTAGTAAACTAGTGTAATGCCCATTGAAATATCAACGGAAGAATTATAGATAGATAGGTAGATTATTATTATTGTAATTTAAAATAATTAATATCCCACTTCTACATATGAAATATTTTGTCATATACAACATTTCTAGTGAATATTCTGTTGTTGATGTGCTATCTTTAGTTACACTTAAAATAGTTGCTTCTCTTCCCCTCTCCCCCCCTCTCCCTCCCCCCCCCCCTCACACCCTCTCTCCCCTCCCCCTCTTTCCCCTCCCCCACTCTACCTCTCTCTCCCCCATCTCTCTCATATTAAAAGCATTCAAAGCACATTTATACCCATAAGGATTGAATTAACAATATGATATAGAGAAAAATTCGACAAAGTTCCGAGGTCAATTTACATGCAAACCCCGTAAGCAGATCGAATTTCGTAAAAAAACGATTTTTTTGATTTTTTCTCTTAGAAGTTGAAAATCTAGGAATAGAATAAAAAACTATAATCTTTTATACGCCAATCAATCCAAGTCCGAACCTTATCGGATAATATTTAGGTATTTTAATGAGCGAAAGTATATAAGCTGACACGTCGAAAAATGTATTTTTACATGCTTCCTTGTGGGAAATAGAAAATGTCTCCAGGAATCGAACCCGGGTCTTTTGATCTCAAGTTTAATACGTTAAAACGTATTTTTATTATATCATAATGCTATCCTGAAAATCACATCAAATTCGGTTCATTAATTTGTGCGATATTAAGCTTCAAAGAGGGTTACGATGACAGAGAGATCTGGGATATTATCGTAATAATGAAGATCTGAAAAGGTTTTGGCTGAAACTGGTCAACCGGAAGTGAAGGTTTATTCATGTCATTTTTCCATTTTCATCAAGTATCTCCTTAAGAACTCAATTTACCCAAATATTTGTCGGTACAGTAAACCCTCGATTTAATGGACTAAGGGAGAAGGGGTGTCCGTTAAAGCCGAATGTCTGTTAAATGTCGAATGAGATTTTTCGAGCCCAAAAACACACTCGTACATGGAAAAACCTACTTTACTGATAGTACATAATGATAATTACTCTCTAAAATAATAATAAATGGTTAATTGAATATTTAAACTTTTTGTTACAAAATATCCCAAACACTAACACTCGTGAAGGTCAATTCACGCTGATGTGAGACGATGCTTTACGCACAGAGAGAACTCAGTCAAAGCTGAGATAGCCACTTTGTTTGAGTCAGCTGTATTGCATACTCTGTACATTACAGTGTACTAAATTGTCTGGGCTGATTCGCCAAGCAATGCCCCGTTGTTTGGGGCGAAGTCCATTATTCCTGAAATATGCACAAAACTCTGATCCAGCAGATTTTGTAGGTTAAATCCAAAGTCCGCTAAACCAAGGTCCATTAAATCGAGGGTTTACTGTATAATAGTTGTGGACAATGTAATTTTTTACAAGTTTTGTTTGTAACATGTTTTCATAAACTCAATCGTTTCAGTGAGATTTAGATTTTTTGTCTGAATTTACATTGAGTACATTGCTAGTTTGTTCGATTGCAGCGCCACGAGTTCGAAATGGGAAAAATGCCAACTACATTACGATCGTGTATGTAATGATAGGTCGGAGGGCCGAATATGACCAACGAGAACACTTCTTACGGCCTGTAAATCCATGATGAAAAAAGTTGTCAGTAAAATGTAGCACTGGCAATATCATATTTTTCAGTAAAAGTATGGCCTCAAAAATTGGTAAACTGGATGTGGAGGTTTATTCATGTCATTTCCCCATTTTTTCCAAATAATTTCTCTCGAACTTCGTCTATGTAAATATTTGTCATTATCAAAGATGTAGACAATGTAGTTTTGTATGAGTTTTTTTGATAAGACAGTTTGTTTATCAGATATTTTGATTATTCTTGTGAATTTATATGTAAGTGATATCATTGTTTCCGTTGCGATGATAAAATTTTCTAATTGTTGATCGCAATGCATACACTTCTAAGAGTACTGTATATTCCGGCATATAAGTCGACCCGGCATATAAGATGACCCCTGTTTTTTTTAATGAAAATACATGATTAGGCATATGTTCACTGTATAAGTCGACCCCTACTTTTTCACTTAAAAATACTTCTCATGAAATCGTTTTCAGACAAAATCAAAGTCATGTACAATCCAAGTTTTAACAAAACAGAAATAAACATAATAATAAAAATATATATAGATACTGTTTAGAGCCCGTGCTATTCTTCTTCAGCATTCCATGTGACAGATGTTGTAATTTCAACCAATATGAAACTGTTAGTCTTGGGGAGCTGGAACCACTAAATAAAGTTCCCTGTAATTCGATTGATAACAGCTGCTAATGATATGTGCTATCTAAATGAACTATAACCTAATGATCACAATCGATCTCTACGGTGGTGAAATTCAATAAAATATCACATATGTGCTCCTTTTTCCCAAAATGTCGGTAAAAAAAAGTGTGTCATACATGAAGATTTCTGACCAAGTTTTAAAAATCGCGAGTTTCGAAGCAACACACGTCAACGTTTACATTCGCAAAAGACGAAGAATTCTACAAAGTTTATGCATATCTACACAACCAAGAAATGTTTAGGGTTTAAATGCGCAGTTTTTACTGCCATTGGTTCATCTTCATCATTGAGATGACGTAATATTTTTATAATATTAAAGCTGTACCTTTTAATTAAGGTTTAAGTTTATTATTGTTGCTGAAAAAAAGCAGTTCTGTCATTAAAAATTTACTACCTACAGTTCTGCCGGAATAAGTTGGTATCTGTATTTGCCAAATTCATCGTGAGACGCTGGCGCTCCTTTAACCCAGGAGGGAACCATAGTTCCCTCTAATTTTTTTCATCCATTGGCGGAATGAATATCGCTATGCATGCCTACATGACAATAGTGTGCAGGTGTGCACCAGGGTTGATGCTCTCCTGTTCCGATATAATCTAAGATACATACAATCGTGCATGCTTGAAAAATTTAGTGTGCGGCACTTCAAGAACTGCTGCGTGGCCATGCAGCTTAGAGGGAACCATGGAGAATATGGGGAATCCCCACACTTTTTTGATATTTTTCTAATTTTCCACCGCCATAGACATCAACTTATTAAAGCACGAATTTAATTTTTTCTCCTTGAACTGTTCCAAAAATATGGGTGGATTACATGAGTAAATACAGTATTAAAATTAATTATTATAAATATTCAAAAATAAATGTGATAAAATGTAAACACTGAAACAGCTCATTCAAAATAGCGATCATCTCCACCGAAAGAACAACGATCTTCTTAAATATCGATGTTATTCATCTGTAATTTAAGGTTCACATTTTATGTTTGGCATATAAGTTGACTCGTAAGTTATAGGAAAAATTTTTAGGTTTCAAAGTCGACTTCTATGCCGGAATATACAGTAATTTTAATTGTGGATCAATATTTTGTTATCCATAGAAACGGCTAACAATTTCATTTACTTATTATGTTTTCAAAATAAAGTTTATTGAAAATGTTTATAAAGTATTCAGGAGTATAATTGCAGATAATGTTGAGAGCAATAATATTCATTACTCTGTATGGAGAAAGTCATGTGCTGGTCACATCAGATTTTTTCTCGAGAGACAACAAGCTACAGAAAGAAATGCCTAGAAATGAATCATAATAAAATAATGTAAATTTGCCTGTTCCTTCTCTCTAGAGCAATGATAGGCCTTTCCATAGTTGAAAATTTCTAACAAACAAAAGTTTCTTCAAATACCATCCCAAGTTTCAAGTTTTCCGGCAATCAGCAACTCTAGAAGAAAAAGACGAATGTACCACATATAAACTATCTTTTCAAGTAATGTCTTCTACAACGGGAATTTATTTTAAATATTAAGAAAATATTAAATGAGCATGAATGGACAGTTAAGTGAATCCATGTTTATATATGATGAGTTGAATTATGCAAATCCAAAAACAACTAAAGGTTTTGATGTGTTTAGTGATGGAATGTTGCATATATTACATAATAGTACTTTAAAGTCAAATTGCAATTTTTCCTAAAAAATTCAGAAATATTAAAGTTAAGAATGTGTCATTAAAAAAAGCTTCCAATAAAACATGTAGATAATCAAATTTTATTGCTATTTCTTGCACTTGAATTATTGGTAAGGTAAAGTTATTAGGGTTGCATAAGATTAAGGATAAAGTTATTAGTCACAACTTTATTTTTATTATGCGTAATTGTGTAGCTTTTTATTTAGATTTAAAAAAAATATTTTTCTCCCTTCTTGACATAAATTTAACTCAAATTTCAACAGATCGCACTGAGGGAAACATTTTATTCAGAATTTTCGTAGCATTCATACGTTTTGAAGTCAACAAATTAAGCCAATAAAAAATTTAAGCAAATCGAAAACTTTTTAATTAAAAGAATTTTAAAGAGGATTTGATATATTTTTATCCATTATTTTAAGTTTAAGTTCTTATAAAAATAGAAAAATTGTCTGATTGTATTGTTGGACATGGCAACCACATTTGAGGTTTGACAAGCAGACATCCTATTATTTTATGGCTGAACAGCTTAAAACTATAATTCCTTTTCTACTACTGCATGCAACCATTCTTTTGATAGTGCAGTTGCTTGTTCTTCAAATTCAGTGAGTTTGGAATTTATTTGGAATTCGCGTATGCTGCCAAGGTGCATCTGTCTTCTTTGTAAATTTCGAAAAAACCTTTGATAAAATTGTACGGCCTAAGTTAATGGAAGTGTTGAGGAAAACAGGAGTAGATTGGAAGGATAGATGTTTAATCATAAATTTGTATAGGGACCAGACTGCACAAGTAAGGGTAGCAAATGGAGAATCAGTTTGTGCGAGGAGGGAAGAGGCGAGAGATAGGACTGCTCACTCTCACCGGCATTGCTGAAGAAATGATAAGGGAGTCTCGTAGACAGATCAAGAAATGGGTAAAAGTTGGAGGGAGCCTGGTGAAATTGGTCAGGTATGCAAATGAAAAAGCACTGGGTGAGTAATTCTGAAAAATGCCTCCCGATGTTAGTTCCTTAAATGAAAAAGCATTCAGGATGAAAATTAATAAGAAGACAATGAGATTTTCCAAGAGTAGGATTCTCAGATCAATCTTACAGTGGATGGAGAAAGGCTGTAACAGTGTTTATTTAGGTATTATTCTGACTAAGGATATAGGAAGTATAAAAGATATCAAGACAAGGATAGCAAGAGCAACGGAGGCATTTATGGGACAAAGAGAGTTGTTGACACGAAGGCTGAACAAATATATTAAAAATTTTATTAAAATCTCTGATATGGGTGTGAGACAAGACAATACATCTACATAATACACTTCAAATCACCAGATTGGTGAGAGGCAGGGGGTGCAGCGCACCAAAGCCTACCTAATAACTTCTCTTGCAGGTATAACTTCCTCTTTATGATATTGTGAGAGAATGTGAGCAGATAAGAGGCTCTTGAGATGTGGGTATGGCCTAGATCAGAGAAAATTAATTTACTTACTGGTCCTATAATTGCCATTAATATAACCACCTTAAGAAAAATGCAAACTATATGTTCTAGCCACTTGAGGGATAGAATTTGATGGCTGCATATTGTAGGTATTATGATTAGGATGGTTAAACATACAGTAAAGATATGTCAAATCTTTTTCCCCATCCCCTGACCTACCCTCTTGTGCCCCCCTCCCCCCAGGGTGGTATGCCCCCCACAGTTTGGAAACCACTGCAGTAGGGGAAGAGAGGACCTTCATTAGAGTAATGAGGAAAACATGTAATGGATGGTTCAAATTTTGAAAGGTAATGGTCTGCAGAAGGTAGGTGCTAGAAAGAGGCTGGACAAGGGGTACCTATATTAGATGCATTAAGAGTAGGAATTGGGTATGAGAAGACTTGACAACACAGATCGAGTTGGGTGTGCCCTAAACCTACCATGAGGTGGAATTAGGATGAATGAATGAATTTAGTTAATGGGCAACCTTACAACTTAACCTTGGGAATAAAATTACATCGTTACGACATTGTCGCTAGGTTCTACTTCACGCACTAAGCGTTGTGTCGGGATGAATGCGTTAAAATGCGTAGCGCAGATGCTAACCTGCTGATTGCAGGATTTGGCGGCAGTTGTCTGCGGCGAAATGAGTCAGCAAAAGCACGTTCCGAGACATCCCCGTCAGCGTTTCTCGCTTCCAAGATAAGAAAATGCAAAAGGTCCCTCACGACACTCGTGAATTCTATGAACGAACTCGAGAGTTTTTCTTATACAAATGAAGGGCATCCGTACGACCACGAGAGAAACGAAAATCCGATTCCACCACTTACTCGGTTACAACCGCAAAAAAGATCGCGTCTAGTCAGCGTTCTGTCAGCAGTTCTCGTCGCATATTGTATACCCGGGTGATTTTTTTACAATTTGTGTCATCTATGCGCCGCTCTAGAAGCTAAACGGCATGACATAATCTGATGGAATGTCTTATTTACATGAATACCCCGAAAGCCGCCAGATGCGTTTGGCAGGGGGTGTCACTGCACCAAATGAACTCTGTCTTACCGCGTCTGGGAAAAAAGATTGTAGTATTTCTCGGTTCTAGCGACTATTTTCTCGTACGCTTTGATCTAACATTACGCTCACTAAATACCGATGGGTACAACTATGCCGCGTACGTCTTCAACGAATTCTGAGCTATTAGGGTTCCATACTGCGCATGAGTATTCCACGACGGGTCGGATTAATTTATGTTGCATATATCCCGGAATATAAGTGTTTTTGAAATGAACCGATCGCTCAACAATGGACGATGGTTCATTCTTGTCGAGTTACTCAAAAACAGCTGCATAAATTCTAAATTCGTTCTGTTAATAGAGTTTAGTATTATAAACACTGCTATATAAGCTATATTTCTCAAATGCGATTATGTAGCGCCCATTTACATTATAACTAGGGTATGGATTTTTCGGGTTTAAAAAAAATCCATTCGGGGGGTAAATATCGGGTTTTATTATTTTTCTTTGCATTCGGGTAAAAATCGGGTGTAAATATGGCATAAATTTATCGTGGTCTATAAATAATTTCAATCTGGGTAAATATCTGGGGTTAACATAAGATTAATTCGGATGATTTAAAAAATATTAAAAATTTTAAATGTTAATTTAACAATTATTTTTATGGTTTACATAACAATAACATTTGCATGGCGAGTTTTTCTTCGGTAACATTACTCCTTTCTGGAGTTTGCAAATTACGTAAATAGAAAATGAACGCTCAACATCACAGCTACCCGTGGGCATACATAGTAATGTTAGGGCAAACTTGCCTAATTTAGGGTATCGGGTACCACAATCAACCCAAAACTTAATAATATCCTCATCAAAATAAGACTTTAAATCTCTCAACTATTTGTCCGCAAAAGTATTTTTGCGAATAGCGCTCTCACCGTGTCGATGTATGATAATAAACTAAATGGCTTACTAACCTCCGATGAAGGGATATGGCTCGACACGAGTACAGAATGGGTGGACAAATGTAGAAATTAATTCTAAAATCTAGTAAAATGGATATTCGATTTGCTAATGAATAATTATTAGTAGGTATATGTAATATATAATACTATGTATATATTTCAGTTCAACGAACATCACAGAGCTCATCCAAGTTCTTAGATGCATAAAAGCATTAAAATAAAAATATTAATCTAAAAAGTTTTGTGTGAAAAAATTAATGATTTCGGGGTTTTCCGGGTTTTACCCGAATTTCAAAAAAGCCGTTCGGAGGGTAAAAATCAGGTAAAACCCGAAAAATCCATACCCTAATTATAACGTGTAGTTTTGCCCCCAGCTACCTCCAAGCTCTCCCCGCGACATTTTTGCTACGTGTCAAACCGCACGTAAATACGTATTTATGTAACAAATGAACTTATAATGTGGACTAGGATCGTACTGATATGATTTTTAAATACACGATAGATGACAAAAAATTTCCCATGATATTTTTCTCTAAAGTTTTTAAATAAAACACCCTGACCGAGGCTTCGTTTATACATATTTGTATCTGTTGGAGCAGCTACGTTGAACAGATGATAGGCGCTGTTTCCAGTTGACACATACTTTGCTTCGCTGAATCGGCATAAAGCATGACATAAACTGAGCGACATTACCACGCACTGACTAGTTTGCCTAGACCAGGGGTCGGCAACCTTTTTCCTAAGAGGAACCACTTTTTCAAATTACGTATAAAACGTGTTTAGTTTTCTGCAATTTCTATTAAAATAATTTACGAAGGCAATTTCTTTCTTGGAGCTTTTATCAGGGAGAGTTGCTGTTGAGAGCCGCACGCAAATCCTTAAAGAGCCACTTGCGGATCAGGAGCCGCAGGTTGCCGACCCCTGGCCTAGACGGAAATAGCAAAAAAATCTACTTTCTGCTAAACTTTACTTCTTTCACCTGCTCACCCAGATTATACGGGGTTTGAATACATTTCGCGTAAAATGGAGAGAACATTTAAAGTACCTCTCAAGCTTCTTTCTCCAAACGTTGTCACACGACGCTACTTCATCTGCGAGACTTCCAGTTTGCCGCAATTACAATGACGACGCGTCTTCGTTTTAGCGACTTCCTAATTAGACTTGACTCATTATATCGATTTTATATTAACAACGAAACAGCAATGTAGAGTTTAATGTAAGAATATAAACTTACAATTAGTTCGACTATACTGTTAAAAAAGAGTAGCGTCTCTGCCTCTCAAGTAAAGAGATTCTAATACTACCGTGTTTTAGGCACTGTTTATGAGCGGAGAGGCTGAGCGATATCACGGCCCCGTTTTTTTCCTATTAAAAAAACTGGAGCAAGAAAGAAAATTAAAAGCCTCCGCCATTAGTCCAACCTAGAAACGTTGACGAACTCTGCAGCAGAGCATCCCCTGACCAGCTTTATCTGTGCACATTTCGACACGGTTTTTTCCTCTTGTCTGTGTCCCTCGACGCGTGACCTTTGGAAGCGGCACGTGACGTTTCGAATCCAGAAATCTCACGCTTTCGTATTTTCTACAGCGGAAACATACCGCGGCGTTGAAACAAACCGTATATAACCAAGTTTTACGGAGTTTTCCGAAGAAAATCGCGATAAAATAGAATGCGATATCGTACGAATAATATTTTTACTCGATAATTTCGCTATCCTACTCCGTAAATGCAAACTCGCATTCTATTTCAATCCTAACGAGCGCATATAATTTAGGCAAGTGATTATGTCAACATGGTGATCATCCTGGCAATTATACCGGAATATTTTCCAAATTTTTGAGGCAATTTAAATGGTATTCGGAACGTATCGCGTGCAAAGATGAGTTAACTTTTGTCCGGCATTGATCGACAGAGTTGTTTTTTTTTCGGATGTGACCACGATTACATCTTTGCGTTGAGTCGTTAACTTTAAACACCTTCCCGTATCTATACAGTTAAGTGTAGTTTAGAATGTAAAACGTGTTAACTTTTTATCGTTTCATACGTTAACTCACGGGTATTGTAGATTTCAATGATTGTGTTGTTTTTTTAAGGCGCATAGATAGCTCGCGTGATAATGTGCACACTAGGGAAACCTTATCGTTAGGGTGCTCTTATCGTCATTTGGGACGTTCGCAATTTAAACCCCAATTAGTTTCGGGGTTAAAAATAATGTTTTTTTTCATAACCTGTTCGTATATGTAGACGTACGCGAATATATTCGGGCTCATAAAGAAAGTTACGCAAATAAATGCCTTTCCCGATATAACTCGGGTAGATGAGCGGATATATTCGGGCACATAATGAAAGACGCTCAGAAATTCCTTGATAGAGTTATCTCGGGAAGATGAATTTTCAAACGTTACAGGATCCCCTGGTTATATCGCGGAAATCAACGAAGGGATTAATAATAACTTATCGGCTGAAAAACAGGAGACGATGAAATGTCGTCGACTTCCTCGTTCAATTTCTCGGAATGGCGATATATTCTTTCCTTAAAAAAATTTTATCGCCTCAATAAAATACGAACGATCCAGTGGCAAGCAGGCATTTTCTCCCCGTCTCATCGCCTGCATCACAATCTGAATGAAACCAAGTGGCAAACGAACGTCCGTATACTTTTTGAAGTGAGTTCTTTTCTGTAAAGTTTATCAGTGAGATGTTTTTCTTTTAATTTGGCCTACCTTGTCGCAGGTCATTACGATATAGCTTTACGGGTTAAATCTTATCGACTGTTGTTCAGGAATCAGTGAAAGACCTTACCATTGTAAGACTGGATGATAGAAGCACAATAAAAGGTGAGGCTGGTAATAAAAAAAACTTCATTCTGATAACTCTATGCCAGAATTTGGAGGTGCGTCTGCATCTATGGCAGCAGTGACAAATTATAATTTATATGTTTATTAATTAAAATGTTCTATTGCACAGCTAAAATGATAGATATTTAAAAAAAACAGAATTACATAGTAAAGTTTGAGATTTTTGCTCCCCACCCCTTCCAAAGCAAATTAAATTTCTGGGTGCGCCACTGTCCACCAGTGTACTACTTAGCCCTTCCTCAACGTAAATACCTCAATTTGAGAATGAAGAATTAGACTGACTTGATAGCTTGGCTGGTTAAAACAGGGCTTTTCCGGAAAACTTTCGATAAGGGCCTCAAGGAAGGGTCGATTCGAGATCTTTTGACTCAGAATTTAGGTTAATTTGTTGCCAAGACAACCAAAATCAACTAATGGGATTTAAAGGTTATTAAATTTAAAGTAAGTACATCCTTAGAAATTCTTACTTAACCTTAATATTTTATAAGGTGTAATTTTGATGGGCCGAATAACATACTCGTATTTTCTGTTATTACTGGGCGGCGGAGAAAAAAGTCTGAAAAAAGTTTCGTTAAAGCACTTACTCGGCAAGTGGGAGATCCTGGTTGATTACCGGTCAGGTTCAGATTTTTCTCCTTCAAGTTCACATTTGTTTAGTCTTTTAACTATTTTTATAGCATTAGTCGTGCAAATGAAAGGTAATTCTTTTATCAAGAAGGAAAACAACCAAAACTTTATATTTAAATGATGAATTTTAAAAGTAATATTCTGCAGGAAGACCAGTGGGGGACAGTGGCGCACCCAGAGGGAGGGAGGCAACCGGGCATTCGTCCCCCTCCCCCAAGTCAGAGCCACTATATTGCAGAAAATTGATTTTTACTTTCTCGTACGAAGTATCGAGAAAGTATTGTTTTCGCGAAAAAATTCGACCTCGAGAATTTTACGGAAATACACGTTTTAGGTGTCGCTGAATCCGAAAAAGTGGTTTTCGCAATGCCGTCTGTCTGTCTGTTACTGGCTCTGGAGCCTAGACGATAGAACGAAAATGAATGAAATCTCGTATTTAGGCATTTTATCATACTGAGCAGGGTATACATAGAAATGGTTGACATTGATCAATAATTAAGGGTAGTTTATTCTACGCATTTTTAACAACAATCCGATTTTCTCGAAAACGGCTCTGACGATTTTGATCAAATTTCGTAGAGTTACTTAAGTTTACGTCTCCAATAATACTGTATAATTCATATTTCTCAAAAAATTAATATAAGGCTAGTTTATTCTAGGCAACTTTAACAATAATTCGATTTTCTCAAAAACGGCTCTAACGATTTTGATCACATTTCGTACAGTTACTTGAGTATACATCTACAATAATACTACGTATTTTATTTTTCTCAATGAATGAATATAAGGCTAGTTTATTCTTGGGCAACTTTAACAAAAATTGAATTTTCTAAAAACAGGCTCATACGATTTTCATTTTCTAAAGATAACTAAACGACGCATTAGTACGTATATGAGAAAGTTTGTACAATGTATGTTTTACCGATTTTTTTGTAACATTCCGATGAGAATATTGAGGATTGAACAGGTACAAATTAGAATTGATGTGTTTATTAATTAAAACGTTCTACTGCACAGCTAAAATGATAGATATTTTTTAAAAAAAAACAAAGAATAACATAGTAAAGCTTGAGGTTTTTGCCCCCCCTCCCACCCTCCATAAGTAAATTTCTGGTTGCGCCACTGGTGAGGGAGGACATATAAAGTGAAGCTAGTCTTTCCCTACCCCCTCCCAAACTTAATTGCATTTCTGCCTATATACAATGTCAGTTAAATGACGGCCGGACTCAGGCCGGAAGTGGTGGATAAAGGATATCTCCCACCCAGCCCGCATTGCGCTAAGCGAGACATGCTACCTACGAAAAATTCAAGTTATATATGTATTACTCGAGGATCCAACAAATCAAACTTTTTCGTTTTCCGCCTAGATTCAGATAACCTGTGTTCGGCTGAACGTGCATCAGCAGGCATTTTTATTTTAACGAATATGGTTGCCGTTTGATTGTTAGCCGAAAAAACCGACGTTATCTCTGATTTGAAGTCATCTTCTATCGACGGAAATAAAATTACGAATGATACTAGAAAAGCAGATATATTTTTTTACGAAGAAGTCATCGAGGAATACCTTGATAAAATAATAACTGAATTAATTTTAAAATATTTTTTTGATTTAACTTTTCAAGACTTTATAAATATGTATATAGATTAATTCAAACGTTGAACTGGATTAATTTTAATTTTTTTTTATAAATTTAATTTTTCAAGACTTGATAAATTTGTACTTAGTTTTGAGCTGAACTTTGATATAGAGAAAAACATTTCCTTATTACAACCTACAGCTTAAACCTAACTTACCCACCGATGATCTACATTTTTAACGTTCGATTTAACCAGGAAAGGTTCCGCTAACTCCGGTCAATAGCCAATAAAAATCCGGTTCTTATCTCCTCCAAGGTCTTTTCCTTTTTATCGTCTGGTTTCCCTTACATAATAAATTTCCATGGCACATAACTCTAGCACTTTTTCCTTGCCCTTTCAGCATGGTGTCAAGATTGGCAAATCGAAACTGATCACAGCAAATGTTCCCTTTTGAGTTTCTGGAAGGGCAAGAACAATGAATTAGACCGGGAGTACAGAATTGATAGATCCAGTGGCGTAGCTAGGCATGCGCGGGCACCCACGCTAAATTTTTTCCGGACCCCACTATAAGTGAACGTATTCCGTATTTTCAGGAGAGAAATTCGCCGAAATTTAAAATGCGTTCTTCGTTTTTTGGGCCCGCTCAAATGTCGATTGACCCTCACAATAATGAAAATATTATGTAGATGAAATAATTATTATCGTTGATCACTAACGAGAGAACCGACTTCCATCACCACGAAGACAAAATCCCAAAATGAGTTAGCTATGGGAAAGCAGTATCGTGACCAATCACCAGACGCAAATCCAGTGTTCAGAGCAGGCTAGGAAAATCGCGGGGCCCGGTGCAAAGTGTGCGCGCGGGGCCTCTTACGCGTCAAAAAGTTTTAATAGTAAATTTCAATAACTAAAGCAATCGCTCTCACTATGACACATCGATATTTTTCAGATTTTATTTAAATGCATGTACTTTTATAAATAAGACAAATGTTTTTTATAGGAAGGGCGGGGCTCGGTGCAGTCGCAATGTTCGCACCATCATCAAGCCGGCTCTGTAAGTATTATGTTCCTTCGGTCCAAAGCGCCCGAAACCGTCCGTTATCTCATAACCGAAACAGCATCGTCTGCAAGAGTTATGAGACGCTTATTTGTAAGGAATCTGTCTATACTCTTTGTAAACAGTCTAGTCATCCTAACCACATGGCCCTATGCTGCTTAATTAAGGTTGCACAGAGAGGGTGTCTCTTATCTTGGCCTATTTCTCTTGTATTCCTTCATCGTTTTGTATTTATCCCGTAAGTGAGGATTATGTCGTAGACTACTTATGCCTATACTGCTTCCTTTGGGTCTACGGAATGTTTCTTCTTTTTCATAAGAAAGATGGTTGAAAATTGTCCCGGAAAAGTTAAAGAAATTCTCAACATTTTGGTCTCAACATTCATTCTCTTGCGGGCCCCCGGACGGTATCTACGCCACTGGATAGATCGAATATCCAATCTGCGGAATAAGTTAAATATTTAGGAGTCACCATTTGTCGTGATCTACCGTGGAATATGCATATTCGAAGGACCGTAGGCGCAGCTAATAAGAAATTGGGCTTCGTAGGCAGAATAGTAAGAAGTAGCACAGAACAGGTACGAGGAACGTGTTATTTATCATTGGTCAGATCTCGGGTCGAATACATTTCCAGCATATGGGATCCGTACGAAAAGGGACAGATACCTGAGTTAGAAAGAATCCAACGCAGAGCAGCCAGATTCGTAAAGCAAAAATATGAGCAAACATTAGCGTCACATCACTCTTGAAGGAGTTGAATTGGATGTCGCTAGAGGACCGCAGACTTGGCGCTAAGTTGAGGTTTTAGGAGAAATTTAGGTCGGAAGTTCTATTAAAGGAGGTCTAAGGAATATTAGAGGCACCTACTTACTTAGGTAGGCACGATCACGAGGATGAAATACGAGAGATCGACTGTTGGACAGATCGATATCAGACTTCGTATTTCCCAAGGACCATACGAGATCATAACAGGAGAGTAATTCCTACGAGAGAAGTTATTAGGTAAGCTTTGGTGCGCTGCACACCCTGCCACCCACCAATCCGGTGATGTGCAGGGTATTATGTAGATGTAGATGAATAGATAAGAAGAACTTAAAAAAATTAATTGCGATGGCAAAAATAACAAGTTAGTAAAGCACTGCGAAAGCATATATTATTAAGGCGATATTTTTACAAAACAATCTAAGATTCAAATTTCAATGGTACCACATGTAGCTCTCGTATGCAGTAACTTATCCCGAAAATTAGGTTTCTCTAGGTTGAACCGTTTAAGGGATATGGCCCGCACAGACAGACAGACGAAGTGAATACATAAATTGATTTTGGTACAAAAAATCGCTAATAAAAAGCGCAAGGAAGGCCGAGAACTTATTAAATGAAGCATGAACGGTAGACTTAAGGTGAATGAGTTCGTTTTTTTTTAATCTTAGATTTTTCCCGCTCCTGGTAAACCTGTTTGCGAAAAGTAAGCTTTAGGGGAATACGCACACGTGAAAGCGCACCAACTTGGAATTACTTTTATTTTATTTTAAAATTAATGGACGAGGCCGAGACTTCGTGGAATTCCATCACAAGAGGATTGGATGAATTATTTATACAAATCTTTCCCGTTATTTTTCTTTAATGGATATATAGCTCGGTATAAAAGCCTACAAATAACGAGACTGCCTCAGAAACATTATTGCTGTTGGAGAAAAATGAGGGAATAAATATGCAATATTAAAATGATTACTTGTTACGATGCAAAATACATATAAGTAATCTCCGCTCTATTCTCATAGAAAAGTGCTACGTTTTCTGGCGATATTTCTCCAAAAACTTCGACAAGAAACGTAATTACTTAGGGTTGCCAACTGTAAAGTCCCGTCCACACTGGAGCGACAAGTGTCAACATTTCTGTCGACAGATGTTTCAGTATTGGAAACCAGCGGCGACAACAGGAAACTTAGTGTCCACAAAGTAGCGACATGTTTCTGGTGGCATGCAGGAAGCGACACACAGGGACATGTTTCTCGGTGTTCCTTGAAACAGTGTCCACACACAACGCAGGCCCGGCGCGTGCACGGGTGCAACGTGTGCATTGCACACGGGCGGCCAAAATTTGGGGGCGGCGACAAAGAGTAAAGCTTGTAAAGCTTTTTAGTTATGAGCGGTTTTCCTTTTCACCCATCTAACAACATATAGCAACCAAGCGTTACATCCTCCGCACCGTCTCGCGAATGTCTGCTTTTATTACAATCCCATCCGAAAATTCTTAAGAGGTTGGTATTCCTTGGCGTCAACATTAGATGTGAGCGTAAATATGTTATTATTTATCGTAGAATTCCGTTAAAAAGACGCTCTTGATCAGCGCATTCACCCGAATATGTTGCTTGAGTCACAATCGCACCAAGTTAACAACATAAAATAGTTTAAATTTTATTGCAAAAGACGTGGTCGGCTAGTGCCCCCCTGCTGAGACACCTGAGCACGGATTTGAGGATGGGCCTCGAGGTATGGTCCTCTAACCCGAGTTAATTTCTGCGAGGCATCTATCGACGATAGTACAGAGGAATTATGGTGCGTGTTCAGGGATATGATGCGAGAGGGTACGGATAAATTCATTCCACATAAACTTAAACGTGATGGAGCGGAACCAAGATGGTACAACCAGAAAGTTAGATGCGCTCTTGGCAAAGAAAACTTCACGCTCGCTTAAATATCAATTCTTCAAAAGTCACAGAGGTCAATGATACGGCATCAATACAGAGGCGCGCGGTCAAGAGCTAGAGTAACAATGCGAGAAGCATTTAATGATTACAAAAAGAAAGTTTTGCATAATAATTTGAAAGAAAATCCGAAAGCATTTTCGTCGTACGTTAGGGAGGTTCATGGTAGAGGCCCCACCATAGCGTCATTAAGAACGGAGGCAGGTGATGTAGTACACGATAGCGCGGAAAAAGCGAACTTGTTAAATGAACACTTTCAGAAAGCGTTTACTTCGGTGAGCAACGAATTTGAGGAACCATTTTTGAATGATAAGGGAAATTCGATGGAAGATTTGATATTCTCTGAAACAGGTATCGCGCACCAGCTAGAGTCGATTAAGCAAAATAAGTCTCCCGGGCCGGAGGGCATACCCGCGCGTGTGTTAAAAGAGCTAGCCTCGGTAATCGCACCTTACTTGAAAATAATATTCGAAAAATCCGTTGCACATGGTACCGTTCCAAAAGACTGGAAACTAGCATACGTAACGCCCATCCACAAAGGTGGTGATAAAGAGAACCCCGAAAATTATAGACTGATTTCCTTGACGTCATTATCGTGTAAGATTCTAGAACATATAATCGTTAGCTCTGTTCTGCGTTATTTAGATGGTCGTTCTTCGCTAAGCAAAAACCAACACGGGTTTCGGAAAGGTAGGTCATGCGAAACGCAGCTCGCCCTGTTCGTAAACGATTTGTTGCAATGCGGAGAGAAAAACACTCAGGTTGATGCCATTTTCATTGATTTTAAAAAAGCGTTTGACAAAGTACCCCATAATAAATTAATAGGAAAACTAGGAAAGTACGGCATAAACCCGAATATCGTGAGTTGGGTAAAAGACTTCCTCTCCAACAGAAAACAGATAGTAGTTATTGATGGGAAATCTTCATACCCGGTAAACGTCGCATCAGGTGTTCCACAGGGAAGTGTCATAGGCCCACTACTATTCCTGATATATATATATACGATATCTGCTCGGTAGTTCGCTGCAAAATAAGACTTTTCGCAGATGACACCGTTTTATATAAGGAGATAATGAGTCAGGATGACCAAAAATCGCTCCAGGAAGATTTAAACGCCCTTTCAGCATGGTGTCAAGATTGGAAAATCGAAGTTAATCACAGCAAATGTTCCCTATTGAGTTTCTGGAAGAGTAAGAACAATGAATTAGAGAATTGATAGATTGAATATCCAATCTGCAGAGTATGTTAAATATTTAGGAGTCACCATTTGTCGTGATCTATCGTGGAATATGCATATTCGAAGGATCGTAGGTGCAGCTAATAAGAAATTGGGCTTCGTAGGCAGAATAGTAAGAAGTGGCACAGAACAGGTACGAGAAACGTGTTATTTATCATTGGTCACATCTCAGGTCGAATACGCTTCCAGCATATGGGATACGTACGAAAACGGACAGATACTTGAGTTAGAAAGAATCCAACGCAGAGCAGCCAGATTCGTAAAGCAAAAATATGAGCAAAAATTAAGCGTCACATCACTCTTGAAGGAGTTGAATTGGATATCGCTAGAGGATCGCAGAATTAGCGCTAGGTTAAGGCTTCTGGAGAAATTTAGGTCGGAAGTTCTCTTAGAGGAGGTCTCAGGAATATTAGAGGCACCTACGTACATGGGCAGGCACGATCACGAGAATAAAATACGAGAGATCGACTGTAGGACCGAGCGATATCAGAGCTCGTTTTTCCCAAGGACTATACGGGATCATAACAGGAGAGTGATTCCCACGAGGGACGTTATTAGGTAGGTTTTGGTGTGCTGCACCCCCTGCCACCCACCAGTCTGGTGATTTGCAGGGTATCATGTAGATGTAGAATGACGGTCGAGGGATCAGCGTCGCCGTCAGTTTTCAATGTGGTCCCAGTTAGTCGACACAAGCCGAAAAAATTATAGTCATTTTTACCTTTATGTGCACTAAATTTTGCAGTTAAACCCAAATTAAAAATTATTATGTATATTAAATTAAATTATTTATTTATTATACAAGACCCACAACTTATTGTGAAATTTGTATTTTTATATGTAAACAGACATTTGACTGTAAAAATATCAGTAATAAACAATTGAAAATGTGTACATTTTCAAAAATATTTTTTGTCTTCTCATTAGGAAAGAATAAAAAGAGAGAACCATTTGTTAAATTTATGGAAGTTCTATTTGATATGAGGGAACCGGTTGTTAAATTTTTGGCAACTCACCACTGGTTATATTTCGTCCAAGATACCATTTTTTGTTCATTTCAAAGAAAAAACACTTAAAAAGTGCATTTCTTCATTAAAATCCACATTTTCTACGCAAATGCTCTGTGTCTCTTGGTATGTTTATGTAAGGAGAACCATTAGAAAATTAGTAGTTCCACTACTGACCCGGAGAAATTGTTGTAAAACCCTGAGCCTGGAGAAACATTGCTTCACCCGGAGTATCCGGGTCAAAATGACCCACTTGGCAACCGTATAATTACTCTTGTGATGATTTATTTCAACAGAAGACACGTTTATTTGAATCTACATTTTTTTATTCGGCAGGGCCAGCTAATGAAAAGCAAAACGAAAGAATAGTAAGTTTTTTTTGTCAAACATTCCTCAGTAATAATTGTTTTTACTTCCTCCATACGTAGTATTCGCGAGAATAAACGAATTCGGGATTTCAACGGAAATACACGTTTTGATTTATATTTTCACTATTTCCTCGATGGTGCATGTGGGGGATGGAATTTTGTGGACGCTCTAACTCAAAAACTAAAAATCGGATCAGCACAAAACTTTATATTTACGATTTTTATTAGTAATGTAAGATATATGGGATTGTGTTAGCTGAAACTGGTCAACCGAAAGTAAAGATTTTATTCGTGTGATTTTCCGTTTTTTTCCAAATATCTCCTTCAGAACTGAATTCATGTAAACATTTGTCATTATCAAAGTTGTAGAGAATGTTTTGTTTGAAACATTTTCTAATAAAACCGGTTGTTTAAGAGATATTTTGATTTTTCGTCTGAGTTTATAAGTACGTCGCCAAGTGATACCATTGTTTCCGTTTCTATAATATAATTTTCAAATTGTTGATAGCGATGCGTACGCTGCCAAGAGTAATTTTCCTTTCGCATCCATAATTTGTTATCCATTTATCCATAGCAACAGCTAACAATCTTGTTTACTTATTGTTTTTTAAATGTGAAAATGATTTAAAGTGTTTAAAAATTATTCACGAATTTAGTTGCTGATAAATATTTTTGTGAACGCTTTTGTCGAGAGCAATCATATTAATTATTCTATAAGGAGAAAGTCATGTGCTGGATACATCAAATTTTTTTTACGCCGACACCATAAACAAAGAGTAAATATCTACAATAAAAACCACTTTTCCATAACGTCCAAAGGATATAGCGAAACATGTTTCAAATGAGCGCAATTGGCACAGGAAATAGTGATAGATATTAGGTAGCACGTCCCACAAACGCAACCGTAGTCGGTGCCGCCTGGCTTGACCCCTGAGGCCCAGAAAGAGAATTAAGAGCGGTGGAGCTCTCAAATCGTCCTCCAGTCACACACTGAACGGCTGCTCCTGCCTTCCCTCCAAATCCCTTCTTGTGCACGATTTGGCAATGTCACCACCCTCCCTTGCTGCTAGAGTACAAGCCCCCACTAGATTATTTAATTCTAAGTTTTAGTATCAAATGGAAAAGTCGTTGAGTCAGTGCCGTAATCGAATTTAATACAATAAGCCTGGATTTGTAACTAATTGTAAGGGTGCCGGATTATTGGACGCCATAAGTTCGGAAGGCTGTTGGATTTACAGGCGCTACATATTTTTAGGATGAGGATTTAGACAGGAATGTCGGCCGTCAGATTTTTGGGCGTTAAAAACGTCCAAAATTGATACGTATTAATATAGGTCGCGTAAAATAGGCTTCTCTCGCAATTTTGCTATTGGTAAGAACAAGTCTGACATCTGAAGCTCAACATCTTAAAATACTAGCACAAAACATTCGCAGTTTAATAATGGGTGCCTTAAATCCAGATTCCAAAAATATAGGTAAAAAATGTGACCCCTCTATGCTAGGTCACACAGTAAACGTGCACGATGTCTGCCGCCCACTTACTCGGCGCCTAACTGTACAGCGCCTTATCTTCCTGTCAACGTAATCAGTGCGGTACATTAAAATTCTGCATTTTTATAAAGATTATAATTGATTTCCTAAGCACAATAACTTGATCGAATGTATTAACAGATAGACTAATATAAGAGTGATTCAACTATGTTTTATGAAACAAATTTACTGGATTTAAATGTATCAAGGAAAATGGAAATGATCGTACCAATATTTTTCTTTCGCAGCATCATTCAGATCAGATGGCCGATAATCTCTAGCGCTCCTTTTTATCAATGTATAAAGAAAGATTAACTTAATGTTCAAACATTCCGCAAACATGCCTTTACACATCACCATCCCTTATTAAAACTTGCTTTACCTGCATGGTCGATTATATCGATTATATTCTTACTTTCGATATTCGGTCATATTCCGAGATCGATAGTATCGATACAGTCGCTGCCATGGCGGTATTATTTTAGTACGACATGTCCGTTGTCGGGGAAAACTTTGTTAACAGTTTTATGGCGCTCAGGACGCACTTTTGTAGTTTCTGAATGCTATGTGATTTTTCTCAGAACCATAATGCATTTAAGATCAGTTTTACCTCTGCGAATTTTATTTTATGTAATTTGTGTGGTAGATCGCTGCTAACTTACAAACTATGTTGTCCTGATTATTATTAATGGAAATTTTTATTTTGTGATAAATTTTTATTACTAAGTGAAGTTTTAGTGTCTTATAAGGTGTTTAGTATAAAATGGATTCAGTTGAAAATACGGAAACAAAGGAAAATGGTGATGAAGATTCGGCAGAAAACTCTATGTCAGAACCTGATAAAACTTCTGATGATGGGACGAAGGATGACGCAGTTCCATCTGGATCTAATGCATCTACAGGCGAAAACATCCAAAGGAATCCATGGAGCGAAGTGAAATGTGTATTTTGTAAACAATTGCTTTCGTCAGCTGATCGTCCTAAGCTTTTAGATTGCTTGCATTCTTCGTGTAACTCTTGTATTAGTTCAAAAATAAAGGAGCTGGAGGAAGGTATTGATGAGATCGTTGGTAAGTTTAGCAACATTATAGCGCTTTTTAAAAATAGGTTGGAGTGGATCTGCCATTCGTTATTAATGTATGATTGTATCAGTTAACTCTTTAGAATGCCCTATCTGTGGGTTGTCATTTTTGCCGAGAGATGTGATTGACAATCAGTTTCTTGCGGAGACATCATATGATCAGGATGACGAGATCAAGCCAAAAGATGTTATTTGTACAAGTTGTGCGGAGGGAAATCCGGCCACAAGTTGGTGTGTCAACTGTTCGGAGTTTATCTGTGATGCATGTGTTGAGGTAAATATGCATGCTGAAGCATTAAAAGAAATGATTTTTTCGTTTACAATATGTATTCGTTTCATTCAGAAATTGTCATCAATATTCAACTTTATTTTTATAGTTATCGTTTTATATCAAAAGAAATTTCTACAAGAGACAATTAGATAATATTATGATGTTATATTTATCTGTTTATCTAAATGACAACTCTTTTACCGGTATCTTTTTAATGTGTTACTCAGTTATCTGTGTGTTCATATTAATAACTTTGCAATGTAAATACCAATTAAATTAAAAATTACTTTTTGTGAACATTGATTGATATATCCAAGTTTATTGCACAACAGTGTTCATGCTGGATTGGTTATAAATTTTATATTTGTCTGATTGTATTTTTATTCTTGATAACTCGTTTTAGAGGTTCTAATTGTCTTGTTTTTCTGCAATTACTTAATGGTAAATCCAATATTTTTACATTTTTTATTTGGCGAGTAATGTTTTGGGAAATTGAAGATTATGTGGACATGTTTTTTCCTTTATGAATAGGCCCATCATCGACTCAAAATTACAAAGGACCATACAATCCAAGCAAAGGACGAGCCAAAAATTGAAAGAGAGTCCAGAGCCTCAAGTAGTGTTTCGCAGAGTGCAAACTGCCCCATCCATATACAGGTAAGAACTTTCTTAAATCTGAAGTATAATTAACAAAATTAAATTGCTATAATGCTCTCTGCCCAAGTAGGAATATTATTACTATATATATTACTCTTTTGGCAGGACATTTGAAGATTGATTAGCTCTAGTGATTTCAATTGTGTGTGATTAAATATAATGTTTAGCCTGATGATGATTCTTTATGCTTGAGTTTTTATGTGTATGCTCTCTTCTAGTATCATTTTTAACAGTGTTGCTATCGCTACCTATACAGCCACACTTCATATAACAAAATTATTCATTCCATGAACATTCATGATTATCCAAATGTGACATTTCAGTAAAAATAAATTCTGCTATGGTTTAACTGGAAACCTGCCTGAAGACCCAATAGACCAATAGTTCCCAAACTGGGGGGTGCGAGTAACTTCCAAGGGAGGGGCATGAGACCATTGGGGAAAATCTGATTTTGTCAATTTTTGCCGAAAAACATTATTTACACTACCACAACCATATTATAATTGTTAATTAAAGTACATTTATTATATTGAATTATGCTATGTTCATTTGAAAATTTTCCATTTAATCTCATGTTTTTATGCATATTTTTCATTATAATGATATTTATGCACAGATACATGCAGTAAAATAATTACGAGTTGGTTGATCAAGAACAATAACGCAAATTTGTTACAGAATATTTAATAAAATATATGAGAAAAATTGATTACAAAACATCCAATAAAATGCAAATGAACAATAATATTAAGTATGTACGCATGTACCACGTTGCATTAATACTAATAAAATGATTGGGGGGGGTGTGAGGGTTTAGTGAAAACTGAAAGGGGGACGTCATGTCAAAAAGATTGGGAACCACTGCACTAGCCCATCATTCACATTGAAAAATAAATATTTTTGCAGTGTCTTTATCTTTACTGAAACATGGTGCATTAATTTTAGTACAAGAGTAAAATATGTAAATTTAGTTCACAACTTGCATTGTACAAATGGAACTAAACTTTTATTTGCAACGGAATACAAGCTGTCAAATAAACTTATTACATATGAGTTAGCATTGAGCCTTAATTTAATTTGTTTATGCAAGGCAGGAAGACTGCTTTTGACAGGAACAATGCACATAACTGGCATAGCATCTGTCATCTGTGTCATGGCTGCACATTATCCATGTTATAAGTGCAAATAGGGACATAAACCTGAAACATGATTGTGTGAAATATTGTTAAGCTAGTGATTGCTGTACTTTCATTATGCTTCAGAAACTTGCCTCGTCAAATTTTAATTGTCACTCTCACTACTTGCTTTAATTTTACCACAAATTAATGAGGAAAATGCTGTTCTTGAAACCTTAATTATTTTCTTAATTTAACTTGCAATTAATTGTTCATTTTTTACATATTAACACTAAATGAAACATTACCGTATCTGCCCGAATAGAAGCCGACCCCGGATTTAAGCCGACCCCCCAAAAATTTCCACAATTTTTTTGACAAAAACGTAAATTTCGTAGATTTTATGCTGAAGTGTGCCGGGCATTCATGCACATCTTAGAATACATTATTCGAGATCGAAGAAATGTGGGGGAAATGGTTTAGTTGTTGACATTTTGAAATATTACTCCAATTAATAATTTTGCGTTGCTGAATAATGTTCCACATTCAGTGGCAATAATTTTATTCATGTTCATTTTCACAAAAGGTCAAATATAGTAACAGCGATCTTGCCAAGATATTTTTTCATCCAAGTCTATTTCCAATGAAATTATCATATACATTGCCTTAAGAAACTGCATTTTTATAATTATACACGTTCCATGTCAAGTTTTACCGAAATTCATACAGTTGAGCGTTCAAATCCGTCAACGCATTTTGCGTTATCGTCTATTTACGCCAAGATATTTTTATCGTAGGTCAAATATTTACTTTACGAAAAATATAGTACTATCATTTGAACGCGAAGGCAATGAGAGACATCAGATTTAACCATAACCCAAATTTTTCTCGGACTCGCATTTAAGCCGAGGGGTGATTTTTTCATGATAAAATTTGACAAAAAACATCGGCTTGTATTCGGGCAGATACGGTATATTTAGGATTTTGTGGTTCTATAGCAATTTAAGAGAAAAGACATTTATAGTTAATCTGTATATGTTACAGTGTCAGCTTAAAATATTTTTCCAAGGAGCGATACTATTGTAATTGTAGCTATCTCAATAAAAGTCAAATAATTCTAACCAAAGTATGTACTTAAGTTCCAATTTTATTGATACATTAATTTTGCAAGTCATTCTAAGTAATGCACATTTACATGATGAAAAGGTTTCTATTTTTAATTTAGCATCTTCAGTTGGTCCACAATTGAACAATTTTGAAAAACTTTGTATTTGGTTGACATTTGAGGTAAGCTAAGTTTCTTGTAATCTCATTTTAAAAAATGCTTAACGTGATGGGTTGTAATGTTCTTTTATAAAGTCATTTGCCCTATTGCAATTACAGGAGAAGCTAACATTGTTTTGTGAAACGTGTGATCGACTCACATGTAGAGATTGTCAGCTCACATCCCATAGAGATCATAAGTATAAATTCATCCATGAAATTGCAAATGAGACTAGAAGTGTGATAAAAGGGTTACTGGGTGAAGTTTGGTACGTATTTTGGTAAATTTCTTTGCTCATTTTGCTGCTTTTCACTGAAGTATTCTGCACTGATTTTTTCATAAGATTTTATTCTCTCTCTTAGAACAAAATCTGTAATGCATTTTTGCTTTAAATTTTCCCCAAAACTGATGTAAAACTGTATTTATGGGTGAAAGGATTAATGTTTTGCGGAAAAATTGGTTTTAATAAAGCTTATTAGAATAACTGCTGTTAAGTGAAACTGGAAAATATTTTCCTCTTGATTAGTCATGCTAATTGTGGTTTTTTGAGATAAATTATTTAACTTTTTTAGCTACAAGAGAGTATTACTTACGAGCGCCATAAAAGTAATAGATGAACGTCAAGAAGTCATCAGGAATAGGAAATTAGCTGTTGTAGCAGAAATCACCGACATGGTTGTTAAGTATGTTGATTTATTTTTTACCTCATCCTTATTGTAATTGCTTTAGCACCTTCCCCTTATATTCTCAAAATAAATTTTAGCTTTAAATTGGTTTGCGGTAAATGGCATTTTTCTAGGAAACACTGTATTTTTCCAAGTACCATGAACCCCCAAATAAGATGTGCACCCCATTTTTTTGAAGCAAGTATTTTATAAAACTCAAAGATCGAATTTATTGAACTGAATTTCTTACAATTTTATAATATTGTTTACATTAGTTGTCAAATAATTGCTTTGAAATACACTATTCTTCATCCTTGGCCACTGTATTTGGGCAATTGCCTCTCTGCAATACAAGAAGCAATGCTTTTTCAGCAAAAAATAATACCAGGATGAAATTTTGAAATATGCTGAGGTTTGGTCTGCGTTTGCAATTTGTGAAAGAATATACAATGTTGCTTCCACAATCCAATAATATACCTCTGAAAAACCAACAATTTTTCATCATAGGCATCAGGTAGCCCTTGTGTGATCTATTGTTAAGGTGGCATCTAATATCTTCATGTGTGCAGCACTTTTTGCTACTCAAAAACAAAGCTTCAAATATGATGCGCAACAAGTTTTTTGATGTGAAAATTTTAGAAAAAAGTGTGCATGGTATTTGGATAAATACAGCATATGTCTGCTTATGTAAACATATTTGCTGCCTTAGGCCTTTATGCCATGTTATCTATGTTCTGAGTAAGCTATTATAGCATATAATTTTTACTATATCATTTTACTTTCTAAAATAACATTATACATGAAGTATTTGTGGAACATGTTTTTATATTCGGTTCACTTGCCAATCCAGTCATTAAGCCAAATAAAACTACGTGAATTGCTTAAAGATATCCCTTGGTTGAAGGTTTAACATGTTCAGTTTTACCATTAACATGTCTAATCTAACATAAGAGGTTTATATCAGATGTACTGGTGGTGTAGTGGTTAGCGTGTTGGCTTTCTGTTACAAAGTTCCAGGGTTCGAACTCCGTGAATGGAGGTTTTTCACAAAAACAAAAAAAAATATCGGTGCCTGACAGTAGGCAGCAGTACTGTCAGTATGATATAGAGATGAAAACAAATTATGTTGGCTGGGTCTATATACAATAGAGCTGTAGGCGTGATCGGGACCATTTGAACGGCTACAGTACTGCGATGTGAAAAGCAAGAGAGAAACTACTGCATTAATATTCCCTAGTAATGATTATATGATTGGACAATGTGGGTGGATTGCAAGAACAGTGTCTATGGCCGACGCTTAGCCGAGGTCTACCTAAACCCGATCTAGCCATTGGCTAACTTTTGCTTGCAAGAACGATGTTTTGTCTTGGCTCAGAAAGGCTGTGGCCTAAGGCTAGACAACATCTGACAACGTCGAGAAAACAATTGAACTTTAGTACGCGAACATTGTTTTGTTGTTTCAATGGATTTAGTGAAGCTACTACAGCACAACATACAAACTCTTTCAAATATATAGTAGATACTTTTTCACTTACAATTAGCTTTTCTTAACAATTAATCATATTTGCTTGTAACAATCCGTTTCCGAGTCTATTGCATTCAGATATAACGATAATTTTATTTCCTATCATATTACTTTCGCCAAATCCAGCTTCATTTCTTGTGTAATTATGCCTATGAAATGTTTACATTTAGTCTTGTAAGCAAGAAACCCGTGAAAAAGCAGTTGTCCATGATTGAACACTGACTCGTAAATGTACACCAGATACGTGAGCCCATTTACGTTAATAAACATTATAATGTAGAATATAATTATTTTACTTACAAAAAATGTAAGATTCCAGTATTCAGTAGACGAAAGAAGGTTCAATTACTTTCATCAATAAACGCTTCCTGATTAATAATCAGTATCTATTTATGTTGCTATCCATAAACATCGATCATTTCGTTACTTAAACAAAAGTGCAAATCGAATAACGCTAAACTTTCGTCTATTTGTAAGCTTCATTGAAGCTAATTGAATCAGAGGTAACAATGACGGCCGCCTTGGCAACGCCCGGAAAGAGCACGAAAAATCCACAAAATTTCAAATCAAATAGCGTATTTCTGAAAACTTCGATCGTTTAACATGTAAACTTCGCAGGAATAAGAGAGTATAGAGTTTTATTCGTTGAATAAAGTAAAAACGAAAAAAATCGTTCCATATTTACATATTTTAATGCTTGAAGGAAGATTACCTTGCAAGTCAAGAAATGGATTCATACGTGTTATCTTATGGAAAAATGTTAATCCCCTATATTGGCAGAAATGATTAATCCCGGTTGACCAAACCTTGACCATTCACTAAGTTAGGATGTAAGGAAGAATCGTACCAAATTTGGTTATTCTAGCTTTTATCGTTTAGGAGGAGTTCCATGAACAAACACACAAACACATGCTTCAAAATACATTATAGATAAAACTTTTAGTTCACTTTAAATAAGCAACTGAAAGAGTTATTTCCAGAAGGTAAGTTATTCAGGGAATACATGGTTGAAAAATAAATGCCAAATACTTTCCAACAGTCATAAGAAAGGAGTCTTCCAGGAGAGCTATTGAAAAATGAATTACGGAATTGAACTTAAATGTTGGATTGTATTCCTACCTGTAGGATTTCCTACTTGTAATTGCCTACTTGTAGGATTTCAGTAATGTTGTTATCTTCGTCCTCAGTTCTAGAGTTCTGACTGGCTTATATTAATGTCCACTACTTCAAACTACCCTTAGCTGTTATACCAAAAACATTTTACACATTTGACTTTTCAATTTTGTGTATATCACTCATATTAAAATCTTCAAGGCAATATTTAAATTTCAATGAAAACCATTTTCAGATTTCTATTTTATTCAACTCCCATCCACTTCATACTTTGTGATGTTATTTAAAAATGGGAATAGCCATATGAACATGTTAAACTGTTACTATTATTTATTCCAAGTTAAATGTCTCTAGCTTGAAGTATGCTGACCATTGCATCCCTGGTTGTGGTAAATTGAACAACTGAGGTTTAGTATTGAGAATTGACCACTCAAGATTACAGTTTCTGTGGAATTGAGAGTTGCCAGTGTAAGAGATTTTTAATATTAGGTGGGATGTAACATTCTTATATTTTATTAAGAAATTGGCAGTTTTTTGCCTCCCTTTTCAGTATTTGGATTATTCAATGTAGGTTCATTCCCTGGAAATCTTAAATATGCAATTGTTTCAATGAGAGGATGAAATCTTTCACACAGTAGTTTGAAATTATATTTCAATAAATGTAGCAATAGTACTAGTATTAACATTCAGAAGAGTGATAAGTAGTAAAACTGATTTAGATAGAATTAAACCATTTATTAACTGTGTAGAATAGAATTAACTCCTTTCTGCATGATTTATCATACGTGATACAAAATGAAAATGTGTATATCTCACTATCCAGATACATTATAACTTATTTGAGATAATTTTTCCAGTGCATTACATTCTGAGTTAATTCATGCTGCAAGGTGAAACAAAAATTAAGACTAAGAAATTTGAAAAATTAAAACTACTCTTGATGATCTGAATATGGACATTATGCATTAATACTAATGACATCTCATTTATAGCTACCCTTTAAACTCAAGAAAAATGCACGTTTATAATGTGTTGCCGCCATCGCTGCCCATCAGCATCATTTTCACGTGCATGAGGTACCCAAACTTCATCTCCATTAACTTCTTCTTCAACATTATATCCTTCCTGAAGAGCAAAATTGCAGTTGCGACAACTATCTTAACTGTTTTTCTGATATTGGTTCGTAAACCGGTGGAAATGCATGGAAATCTTTTTTTCCACATACCAAATGCCCTCTCAACACTGCACCTCGCCTTCCTATGTGCTGTGTTGTATCGCACTTCAGCATTCGTCACAGGATTTCTGAGTGGCATAAGCAAATATCTTTTACATGGATACCCACTGTCGCCTAACAGGTGTCCTTGCAGCCTTCCAGATTCCAACTGTTCTTTGACAGTGGAGCATCTAAATATTCTGCTGTCATGGGTCGAGCCAGGCCATCATGCCACAACATTGTACATTTAATGAATAATAGCCTTTGCGATTAATGTATGCTTGGGCATTCAATCTATTCGGGCAGCATATTCTAATATGGGTGCAATCAATTCCTGGAAAGCTATCCCTGGAAAAAATTTCATTGACACGATTGAATTGCTATTGACTCATTACACTAATTAAACCAAATTGAGTTATTTTCGAAAATAGGTAAATATACTACACTACATTGCTTATGACTGGTAAATGTAAATCAACCACAAATACAAAGTTCATCAGGACATCAAACGAAAGTTTTTTCATTTTGCTTTTTTACATATCAATATTTCAGTCTATTTAAACATATTCCAACATGTAAATACCTTGACATTCTTGCAAAATCTGCCATTACACCCGGAAATTCGTTCTCGTTTGGTAATTTTATAATATCTCCTTTCAATGCCTCTATTGCCCGAGTCACGTTGCCCACAGCTCGACATACAGTTGACTCGTGAACACCTGCCATGTCTCCAACAACTTGATTATAACTTCCGGTGGCAAAAAAGCGCAGTGTCAACAACAATTGCTGCATCGGGGTCAATGGATTTCCTCAGTCATCTGGCGGTGAATGAATTTCGTTGCTTATTAGCAATAGCAAATCATGCGCCGTTGCTTTATTTAGCCTAAACCGCCTTTTAAAATCCTTCTCGTCGTATATTTCGAAGGGATTACATCGATCCCACAGTGTTCTTCTTCTTCTCCTTTCCACCTCCATTAGCTCTTCCAATTGGTATAATTGTGCTAGATGAGCAACTTGAAGGGCTAAATTATCCATTGTGAGGAACTCGGTTGTAATTCACACAAAGATGTCTAAACTACCTCGAATACCAGTCTCAAATATGGCATCCAAATAGTGATATTAAGCTGTGGCTTAGACCATGGCTCAGACAGAAACTCGTATCTGCAAGTAAATACAGAGGTTTAGACGAGGTTTCCAATGAACGTCGGCTAAACTCCGTTCTTGCAATCCACCCTATGATTTCTCTCGAGATAAAATATTCTGGAGGTAAAATAGTCCCCCAATCGGATCTCCGGGTGGGGACTGCCTTGAGGAAAGCATTTGTCGAAGGTAACTTATGCTTAGGTACTTGGAATGTAAAAACCATGAGGAAGGCAGGAAAGCTAGAGAACCTGAAAGAAGAAATGAGAAGAAATAGGATTGATATCATAGAGCTGAGCGACGATAGATGGGAAGGAGAAGGACAGTTCGACTCGGAAGAATTCACGGTAGTTTACTCTGGAGGAAATAGTGGGGCAAGGGGAGTAGCTCTGGTACTTAGGAAAGATATGATGAAGAGCGTGACAAAAATAACAGCAACGAACAATAGGTTGATGGCAACAAAGCTAAAAGCGGTCCCAGTGGACATGTTGATAATCCATGCTTTTTTGTGACGGTACGCATCGGTACGGCATACCGGCACCTTTTTTCAGAGTGATGTTGACACCCATCTAAGTTTGGTACATTTTCATTTTTTTAATTCTTTAAAACCTAAAGTAATAAATGGGTTTTATAAATGTTAAACATTTTGATTTTAATTAACAACTTTGTTATTAAAAGTTCATCAAAAATTCAATAGAGAAGGGGGAAGAGGGTGCAGGAGGAGATGAAAGGGGGTGGGAGTACCAGCACCTCTTTTTCTACAAAAACAGCACTGCCTTTACCAATCAGTTTGTATTCAGAAATCAAGGTGCTGGAATGGTTGGCCCACAACACCTGCAAAAGAGAATTCATGTAAAAATTCACGTTATTAAGGGGAGTGTGGCCGAGTCTGGTGCCAAATAAGAATGTCATATAATGCATTTGATTTTAAATAGTTGATCTCTCCACTACTTTCATATACAATAATTAGTTTAATTTTATTTCAGACTCACAACTGCGCTCAACAGAAGAGGAAAGGTATTAGTTCAATGTCTAACGGAAATGTGTGATTCAAAACAGAACACTTTAACTCAGAAGCGGGCTGCTTTAAAGAAGCTTTCATCATTAGCTGATCACTGTATTCGTTTTGTCGAAAGTGCAATGAAGTATGGTACTGATACTGCTGTCCTCTTCAGTAAAAAGTTAGTAGAATATCAATTCATATGAAAATCTATTGTGGTGTGCTTTTGCATTAATTCAGTCATTGGTACTGTTGATGCATAGTAAAAAAGAACTATTTTTCTTGTAGTGTATCAGGTTGAAAATTACTTTTCATGAGCTTTCCTTGTAACCAAATCAAGTTAACAAACTATTTTTCCTAAAATCTTTTTTAATCATGTGGTTTTCCATTTTTCTTGTATTAAATCCTTTTACACCTTTGGAAATATCCTATTGCTTTCAATTATGATCACTTGTTGTTTCCATTTAAAAATTACGTTTTTGTTAGATACATTAATGAGTACTGATTTACATTATCTTTTTGAAATCAATTCCAGATCTTTGGGGGGCCATCTCCAACGCATCAAAAGTTATAAAGCTGATATTCCTAATCCTGAAATGCCTGTACGTATAAATTTTATGGTGGAAGGACTTGCAGAATTAGAAAGGGGTAAGGATACTATAAACATCATATACAACATACCGTATTCACCTGAATCTAAGACGACCTTTTTTTCCAAATTTTCAGCTGTAAATATCAAGAGTCGTCTTACATTCGAATACGAAGTATATTTAAGGTTTTAATCAATGGTTTTTACAACAAATGGTATATTAGAGTAAACAATTCACAACAGCAAATTCAAGTACGTACATAAAGAAGTGAAATAAACAAATAGTAATAACAATAAGAAAAACACGACGGGAATAATAATTATTTAGACTAATAATCATCGTCGACGATCATAACACAGACGACGTACTTCCATCTTGCACGTAATGGCAACCGCAATGTCAAAACAAATGAGAGCGGAAATCATTGGGATTCCCCTTTCAAACGACGCACCGCGATTCACTAACAATAAGTGTGACAGTAATTTTGAGTTGTGCATTCTTGATTTAAATGCACAACCCTTAAGTTAAAATGACAGATCATGTTGAAGTACGTGGCACGAGTGCAAAGGGAAAGTTAACAAAGGAATTAGACGGAGTTAAGATACAAATTTTAAGCTGATCGTGATAAATTACGCCGAAAAAACTAATAACTGTGATGCGAGTAGAAAGTTCGGTGTATCTGAGGCAAATGTGCGTCGATGGAAACTCTCAAAACAGGAACTAGAAAAAGCCAAAGCCACAAGGAAGTCGCTCAGTGGTCCAAAATTAGGCCGATTTCATGGCACTGAAGAAGAAGTAGTCAAGTTTGTGCGCACCATGAGGAAGAACGGTATGCCTGTTTCGACTGAAAGTATTATACTTAAAGCTAATGAAATTACTAGAGGACTTAATATATCATTGCAAGAATTCAAGGCCAGCAGAAGTTGGTGCGTGAGAATGATGCGACGAAATAATTTTTCTTTACGGCGACGAACTTCGCTGTGTCAGAAATTGTCAGAAGACTGTTGAAAAACTTCTCGCTTACCAGAAATACGTAATTGGACTTAGAAAAACCAATAATTACCTTTTGGGCCAAATAGGAAATGCTGATGAAACTCCGGTTTTCTTCTACATGCCATCTAATTATACTGTGAACGAAAAAGGTGCGAAGTCCGTCCTAATTAAAACTACAGGCAACGAAAAAATGCGAGTCACGGTAATGTTGGCGGTTTTAGCAGATGGGACTAAATTACCACCATATGTGATTCTAAAGCGGAAAACAATGCCTAAGAAACATTTGCCAAGTGGAATAATAGGTGTCAAGAAAAGGGGTGGATGACTAAAGAACTAATGAGAGATTGGTTACATGTGGTGTGGAATAGACGGCCAGGAGCTTTACTGAAACAAAGAGCAATGCTTTCACTGGATGCATTCAAGGACACTTATCTCCTGAAATTAAAAACATAATGAGTGCGATGAATATTGATCTTATTGTAATACCTGGAGGAATGACATCGCAACTTCAAGTTTTAGATGTTGCTGTCAATAAGTGTTTTAAAAATAATTTAAAGGTTTTGTATTCTGAGTGGTTACAGAGTGGAACTCACACTTTAACACCAAAAGGAAATCTTAAGAAACCTGAAGTTGCAATGCTCTGCCAATGGATCAAGGCATCGTGGCAACAAATAAATGCAAAAGTAATAGTGAAAGGATTTAAGAAATGCTGCTTATCTAATGCCATGGATGGGAGTGAGGATGATGTTTTGTGGGAGACTGATGATGAAGTTGAGAGTGATAAAGATAGTGAGCATGAGGAAAATAGTGAAGGTTGCATAGACAGTGATGATGACTAACACAATAAAATGATTTTATGCAGCACTTGGATTGAAATGTTTTTTTGTTGTCCTGAAATGAGTGTATTATTTCAATGTATTTACTTTATTTTTAATGTTATCTTAAAATGAATGCTACCATTTAATTTGTTTGAAAACCTGAATGGTTCTATTTGTGATGTGATCTTATGATTTTAAAATGTTAAAAGACATTCAAGAAAAGTATAAGAGAAAATAAATATTTCTCAAGATTTATAATTTTTGTAGTAATGAAGGTCAATTTGAGCTTTTTTCTCTTTTGGAATCATCAAAATGGGGGGTCGTCTTAGATTCAGGGTCGTCTTGGATTCGGGTGAATACGGTAAATGGATATTTATTAAATGTAAATTTTTGCATGATAAAGTATATAAAAGTGTTTTATGCTAGCAAAATGCTATAATGTCCAAAAGTTTGCTTTCTTCTTGGTAGTTATTAATGGAAATAAGGTTAACACACCTGTGTACACATTAAGCCAATTCCTATTAAAAATCTGCAATTAATAATAACATTGAATGATAGCAATTTTGGAAGTATGTAGAAAGCTGTTTAGTTGAAAATATTGGTCAGCATTTTTCCCTGCTTTAAAATCTGGAATTTCATCCTAATTTGAAAATATAAAATAGCAAAAGAAAATTACTTTTTAAAACATTTTTATTGCAATAATGCTGTATTTATCCCTTAGTTGAAATTCCCATGAAGATAATTTCAGTAAAATTTTGTAAAGTAAAGGAATAACTTAGTATGACAGCCAAACTTGTGAACTTTATACTAATGCATTCATTTGCATGAAGTTTTTCATCTACTCTGACCATTTGGTTCTCCATAACAGGTGTAATACAGTAAACTCTCAGTTATCCGGAATGCCTGGGGAATTGGATTTTCTGGTTAAGTGAATATTCTGGTTGCTTGAGAGTTTTATTGCATAGTCCTCAATAAAGCATTTGGATATCAAAATAAGGAACATGCAGAATTATACATTCACTTTGCAATTGTTAACCTGTAGATTGTATATTCTACTTACAATTGTTCTTAAATAATTCCTTGACATTCAAGGAAATAATGAAACTCAAATATATAAGTATTTAACACGTTTAATTGCAATATTTTAATACTTATTAACTACATTACATCCTACAGAGTTTCTCATATGCCTAGCTTCATATTAGCTTCTCTTTTGTTCTAATAACAACTGGAGGTAAGGGTTAAATTATTCCAACCTTTAGGATTTTCTGACCAAAAAAATTGTTTCCTTGTCCGAGAAAAGGAGAGAAATTATCCACACCCAACACAATGTATTAGAAGAAATTCTTGAGGCAAATCGATATTAAACAAAAGAGAAGTGAATAGTGACACACAATCATGACACCATTACATACAGTGCAGTTAGTAAATATTAAAATAATGCAATTAAAGGTGTTGATAGTTATGTATTCCTTAACTAAAGCTTCTAAAAAGTTAGAAAATTTATTGGCAGCTTCTTGGTCAGCTGATTTTTTATCACCCGAAACCTCTAGACATCTGAACCCATGCCTCATCTTAAAACATGTTAGACATCCACCTGAAAATCTTTGGCCTTTTCAAACAACATTAGTCCAGAAATAGCGGCTCCCTCAGAACGCTTTATAGAAAACCATTCATAAATAGCAATATCCAATTGCTCAAGTTTCTGCTTATGAAGAGTGTGCCGATATTCAATTCCTCTAGTTGTCGCAGAAGACGTAACGAATTTCAATAACTGTGATTTCTGTCCCTTAATGTCATAAATAGTGGAAGAACAGACATTGAACTCTTTCATTAAAGCGTTGCAATTCTCACCTTTCTCTAAACGTTTAATGATATCAAGTTTCTGGGTTAAGGTTAGCACAACCCGTTTCCTTTTATCACCTTTAGCACATATTTCAGTTTTAGGAGGCATTTAAAAAGGATGTGCGAAATATTTTATTTAACACAAACACCGAATCCAAGCAACATCCACAATTGCATATTGTGACTGCCAAAAACGTCAATTTTAGTGGTAACATTCCGAACTAGATGTAATGAAAAAATTGAAAGGAAGGAATGCCGGTTGTTTGAGGATTCAGGTTGCATTAGTGCTGGATAACTGAGAGTTTACTGTAACAGGATTTCCTTTACTTTCAAAATATAACATACTAAGGACCTGTTGCCGCAATTGCAGCAAGCGGGTTTTAGGTGTTTAATTTAGTACCTTAATGTAAACTGTATTATTAGTAATTATAACAACTTGCATTCTTACTCCCTCTTGATTGATAATGTATGATTCATAGGAACAAAGTTCTTTTAAATAGTTATAATAAAAACGTTACTTAGAAAGCATTACAATTTTCAAAATAATATAAAAGTTTTAAATAAAACTCAATTGAGAATTCAACAAAATTTTATAGAATAGTATTTTATTTATAAATTAAAATAACATGTATTAAAATAATTGAAACATTACGAAGTTTTATGAATAATTTCTTTGTATACAATATTATCAGTCATGGTTTGTCTTGAAGCAACTGATTTTCCTCGTCTTTGTCCATCTCTAATTTGAATTTTCAAATTCTCACCTTTAGTCACTGTAGAGCACGCAATATATAACTGTCCATTACCAAAACACGGTTCAGGAAAATATATTCCAACCTTGTCAAATGTTTAGCCCATCACCTAACGTTCTTTGTCATTTAGATTATCTACGAAGAGAAGATAGTCATGTAACTTTCAATATGTTTAAAAAAGATAACGTACATCCCTATTCTCATCTAATTTTAAATTTATGTGTGAGCCCATTAGTGTTAATAAGCATTATAGATGTATAATATACCCTTACAAAAGGGTAAGATTCCAGCATTCAAACGATGAAATGAAGATTCAACTGCTTGATTAAATCATTAGAAACACTTCCCATACACAGTTAACAGAATAATTATCCGTAAATATTTACGTTGCTATGTATCAATAATTTCGATGCTCAAACAAAAGTTTGAAGCAAATAATGCTATTCTTTCATCTATTTGAAGATTTAATTGGCACTAATTGAATCGGAGGCAACAATGATGGTCGCCTTGGCAACGCCTGGAAAGAGTACGAAAAATCCACAAAATTTAAAAAACAATTGCATATTTCTGAATGCTTCATCCATGTAACATGTAAACATCGCAAGAATAAGATAGACTACAATTTTATCCTTCAAATAAAGCAAAAATGAAGAAAGTTGGTCCATATTTAGATATTTTGATGAATGAAGGAAAAAAATTTTGCACTTTGAAAAATCAAAAATCCAGCGTAAACTTATGGGAAAATATAATTGTATCCTGGATTCAAACCTGGGACACATCAGCAAACGAAAATATATTTCCAGGGGCCTCCTAGCTAGTAGAAACAAAACACTGTTTACCACATATCTCTACGATGAATGGTTCTCAAGAAATATGCCGCTGTAATGCTTCACAAATGTATGCACTGGGTTCCATTGCTATGACGTCATAAGTTATGTTACTGACTACTAAAATATCATTAAGATAGCTGTCATGTTCTTATGATAGATGCAGTAGATTTATTCATTTAATTTCATTGTATATATATATACCTTGCTTTCTTGGACTGAATGGAGCAAGAAATAATCCTTCTAGGGAAAAATGCATATTATTTTGTCAATTTTGAAAATAAGATTTATAGAATGATAAAAACTTATCAATTCTAAGCTGAAAAACTTGCTATTGCTAATATTTAAATTATAACACTTCATCTTTGTTTTTTTCCATTTAATAAAAATATTTTGAAAAGTTAGATGCGTTTTAGTTAAGGTGTTGTAAAAAAGGATAGAAAAATAATGAATTATTATTTATGAGCAAATGTATCAAAAGAAATAATGTTTGATTTATAAATATATTTTAGTAAAAATATTCGGTAACAGTCAATTTTCCATAATGTTCTCCTTCTAAGAAATTCTTTTGTAAACATTTCAGCTCTTACATCTCTTGGGAAAATATCTGTCGATGGAAGGCCCCCCATGCAAGTAGGTCCAACAGCACCAGCAGTAAACATGCCAGTTGCCCCAGCCCCTGGTCATTATCCAGTTGTGCCAATGAAGATGGAATTATCTCCTCCTCACATGAACCCAGCTCAAAGCTACAGATCTTCCTCCCCTCATTCTCCCCATCATCCTGTCCACCAAGGCATAATGCAACATGGTTCCAGTGGTCAGTCCCCCATGACGCACATGCAACATTCACAGCAAGTGAGACCGTCATATCCTCATGCAATAACTACTATGGCGAATCCACCTCAAGGCCATCCCACTCAATTATCTTCATCCCATTCATCTAATCACGTACAACCCAGTGTTGCTGTTTCTGGGATCCATAGACAAATACCTGTGACCCAAAGTATAGGTCACCCAGTAATAGTCACGCAACCCATGCAGGTCAACCTTAATTGCCCACCAGGCCTTGTTCGTATATCACCGCATTATAATCACATATTCAGACAGAAGGAACAGCAAAGGGTGCTTTATCAGCAGCAGCAGCAACAACATCAGCAGCAACAGCAACAACATCAGCAGCAACAGCAACAACATCAGCAGCAACAGCAACAACATCAGCAGCAACAGCAGCAACTTCAGCAGCAACAGCAACAACTTCAGCATCAACATCAGCAGCAACATCAGCAACAACATCATCAACAACATCATCAACAACATCAGCAACAACAACATCAGATGCAAGCTCAAGCTCATCTTTACCCTAGGCAGCAGCCTACTACGATAGGAATTCCTACACCACCTGGGACATATTCTGTGAGAGGGCCGGTGACCCTAACTCAGCAACAGGTCACATCTTCCACCCATCCGGGCCAAAGCACCGAATTGAACGACCTTAATCTGAAAGGTTTGCTTTCTCACAATCCATTAGGTGTACAGACACAGCCAATGCCAGGCAGAGTGATATCCCAAAATCCCATGGCATCCACTATTCGGGCACCCAATGTTCTAGTTTCGAAACCTTCTATGACTTTACATCATCGATCTAGGCCAATTCTGGGTCACCAGGTGACGCAAGCCAACAACATTCATCCGTATCACCAACCTCCGCCTTACCCCAATCCACCTCCTCTCATACCTGTCAGCCCTGTTGTTAGGTCTAGTTCATTATCTCCATCGTTCAAACCGGCTGCATCGGGAAGCATGCAGCACTTGTGGCACATTCCCCAACACGGGAATAGTGGCCAAGAAACTGGTATGGGTGGGGCAGGAACTAGTAAAAGTGATTCTGGATTGTCAGATGGGCTTCCTTTCAAGATCACGTTAAGGGCGCCATACAATCCTCAGCCAGTAGGTTCTCCGGCTGGAGATAGTGTGAAGGGACATCAAGTGACGTCTTCAGATCCAGAGAGTACTCAAAATAAGGAGTTGGCCAAAAAAGATGATGCCAAAAGCCTAGACGAGTTCTGCCAGGTTGGTATTCACGTATAATTGAAATCTGTCTTTTGTGCTTATCTTAAAATTTCCTTTAAGTGTCGAAACTTTTTGGTGGAAGATGATTATTATATTGTTGTTTGCTTCTTTTCCCAAATATTTCAACAATACACATTGTTAGCAGGAGTGGCCTAATTTATATTTGTGTCCTGGTTGAGAATGCATTTCAGCATCCCCTGAGTAAATTTTTTTGAAAATATTGTGGTGACCAATTAGAACGCCACATCAATCTCTAACTAATTGCTATATTTTATTGACAAATTATAACAAACAGGAAAACAAATAGACTTGAGATGCACACTTGTCTCGTAGTTTGAATTACATGAATAACATAGTATATGTTATAATTAGGTATACATGACAGAACGAAAGGCAAGCAGACTTGAGACCTAAAACTTGTCTCGCAACGTAAAACTTCATGGGTATTGTTTATAGTTACAAGGTGTCCCCAGGAATAGTTCATCACACACGGTTTACGAGGAAACTCTTCTTGTTGTCGTGGTGGTTTCTTCTCTCTCTGCGACAAACAGCAAGCGCGTAGCATAGCCCGACACTCGTTCAGCTCTCTAGGAGTATATTCTGCCGGCAAAAAGCCGTGTCGCCCCGGCGAAAGCGGCGGTCACGTGATGGCAGCCGATGAGGGGAAGTCTGGCGGGTAATTTGAACGGGCGACTCCTTGATTTGGTATTGGTTAATTGCTTGAGTAGATTATATAACCGTAGGAAGAGGGAGGAATGGGAAATAGGGGTGATATTCGCGCTATATAAGGCAAGTAGCTATGTGGCCACGCCAATAGCAAGGAGAGCCTTTAGCGTTTCTGTTCGGCGATAACGAAGGGGAGCGCTATTTGATGGGCGGGCGTTATTCATCGCGTTTTTTCAACAAGTGCTTCGTTAAGTGCGTAGATGTGGGGAAAATTGCTGCAATATTTTAATAGTGCATGTTAATTTATTCATTGTCCCGTTTAAAAAAATGATGTAAGAATTAAAGGAGTGCCATTTAGATTTGAGCCCTTTCCTGATATGTCACTTGCTAGCCAGCTTTAATTTACATGTAAGTAATGTATTGGTAGATAGCCAGGATAGGCTTCCCCCAAGGCAGCTGCATGGCTTGTTGATATCTTGGTTAGGTATAATCAGTTTGAAGTTCTAAAAATTCATTATAACATAGGCGGAACATGTAAGATAATGATGTCTTTTAAAAGAATTAATAGTTTTCAAATCTTAAACATTTCATGTCTATGTTGATTGTGACTATTGCTTAAGTTTTAATGTTTTCTAATATTGTCTATTGCTGTATCAGTTGTCATAAATTCTCTAATTTTTTAATAATGAGAATTCTGTGTTATGTAAAAAATGTGGTATTCTATATATCAGGTGTTTTGCTTTGTAGTATCACTCAAAGCTTGACAAGCCTTCAATGTATTCATTGTTTTTGTTAAAGTTTACAAACTTTATTTAGTTTGATGATTAGATTGTTTGTAGCTTTCAAGATTTTTGATGCCTCTATATCAGCATTTCTTAAACTGGAGTCCATGGACCCCCCGTGGGCCCCCAGAAGTAGTCCAGGGGTATGTGAGTAATGTTTGAGAATTATTAATAACAATTAAAAATATAAAACATGCAACGTAATACAATTACAAGTGCACACAGGATTAGAGGTCTGCACGGGCCAGGCCCGGCCCATGGGCTTAAGCCTGGCCTAGCCCGTGGGCCGGGCCTGGGCCGGGTAAGGCTGAAAAGTAATGGGCTCGGGCCGAGCCGGGCCTGGGCCTAGACGATTTATCTGACGCCATTCCTGTTCGGGCCGCTTCGGGCCAGTTGAGGACCCAGTGGACCTCTTTCATATTTGCGTCACTGTGCATTGTTTCGTCTTCACTGTTTCTTTTAGGGAGAGTTCTCCATTATCTCCTTTACAAGCGACACATCTCCCAGGCCGCCACTAGAGCACCCACGAATTCCTACCAACCGACCATCTCTTAAACAACTACTTACATATATCACTATCATGAGGGTTCTGTTTGCCTGGGAGTCTTATATCTGAAGCTTCATTCCCTACCCTCCCTTTTGTATCCGCCATTGGTCGCCAGTTCGCTCTGGGTAGCAGATGATATTGGTCTTCCGTACTGATAGACATTGACATAATTTGTATTATTCGTACATTTGGGCATTTAAAATAGTTCGGGCCTCGGGCCGGGCCTGGATGCAAAAATGGGGTGAAATTTCGGGCCGGGCTTGAACTCAATTATGAATGGGCCGGGCTTGGGCCAAAGATTTTGGCCCATGCAGACCTCTACACAGGATTCCAAGTACAGGCCATTCCCGACTCACGATCCTAAAGCGTTCCTGAAATTTGCATCATAAGTCAAATATCAATTTCCCATAGACTTACATGTTATAAATTGAGATATGTTCCAGGACCTTGGGAAAAAATATGTACCAAGCCTTATTAATGCTATAAATTAATAGTTTAAGAACGAATGAGTGTTATATATTGTATATTAAACATTTTAGTGATTTTAAACTATCAATAAATTAACACCTACAATGTGGATAGGTCATATCGTCCAACTGAATAACAGCTGAAAATACGCACAAGAAAGTAGACTCGAAGAGTATCGGATGTCGAATATTGTATGTCCAGTTTATTGTATCAGATGTCGATTTCGAAGTATCATTGTATTTATAATGTAAGTCTGGGTTTATTGTAATCCGAAACATTGTTAGTCAGGAACGGCCTGTGTACATTACTTTTAGAGATGCTACAGAACGATGGTGGTTTTCTAAAAATGTAGGAAAAATAAATATACCTGGCCCTCCTATAACACGGGTTCTTATAATGCGGATTCGCTACAGCACGGTTTGTTTTTTACTACCAAAAATTCATACAACGCGGGTTACGGTTCACATCAATGCGGTTTGGTCAGACTTGGGATGTAGAATTCCCATTTGCTGAGTGAGGGAGAGACGAGCTGGAGGGCTCTTGCTCTTCGTACCTTTTAAGTTTTCTTCCTTTTATTATTATTCGTGCATTCGTATCTTCATTTCTTTTTAATATTCAATACATATTATGGTTACCTCCATGAAGATATCCAGGACTACACTAACTGTAGAATCAAAGTTGGGTATTATTCAGCGACTTGATGGTTGAGAGACAGCTGCGTCGCTTGGGCGTTTATATAACGTAAACGAGTCAAGCATATGCACAGTAAAGAACAAGTTAAGAAAGTGTACAGTGTATCACAAATGGGCATGTTTCGTGCAATGGAGTATTAGAAACAAATGATATACGTGTACGTAAGAGAAATAGCGTTTTAAAGTTTTTTCTTAGACAAAATTTTCTTCCAATTTAAAAATATTGCATGCACACATTAAGAAATTAAACTTATTTTAGTGAGATTATATTAGCAACAATGATGAAGTAATCATGCAAGAAATTTTCGAAGTTCAGCTTGAAGTAAGACATTCTTGTTTAATTTTCTTGATAACGACTACTCCTACGATAAAAATGTATAGAAAAAGAAATACAGGCGACTCCCGAGATTCGACAGGGATGCGTTTCTGAAAATGTGGTCGAATCTCGAATTGTCGAATGTTGAATGCCGTTTTTCCATAGACTTGCATGTTATAATTGGGAGATATGTTCCTGCATCTCAGCTCACGCGAGCCGGACCAGGCCGTCTGCAGCACAACCCTGCATACATCTATCTATACATACAACTATATATCACAGCAAAATTAGTATAAAAGTTATTAAAAAGCACAAAATAACTTTCAGCCTCTCCAGTTAATTTAAGGTTATGCAAACCTGCCATCGAATTATGTGAATTTATCACGTTCTAGAATTTCCTCCTTCTGTTTCACATAAATGCTAATAGTTGAAAGGCACTCTTTTATTTGATTCACTTGCATTATCACTATTACATTTCCTTTTAGATATCATGTCACATGATAAATTTATAAATAAATCAATAAAATAAATAAATTTAAATATAAGATTAACAGAAAAAAGAGTGAAATCAGCGCAAATTCAAACAATTAGAGCAGAAATAACTATGTCTACACTGAAACTAAACCTCACGTGGCTGGTCGGGACTAAAATTACTTCGCATAAACTAGCTCCCAATTCGATTGACTGCGTCGAAATCTTGAATTTGTCGAATCTGGAAATGTCGAATCTTGGCAGTCGCCTGTAATTCATTTAAAAAATTTGATGCTTGCTTGCAAGAAATTATGACAAGTAAAACCTTTCACAAATGTCTTTTATATATTATCCCTTGGTCAGGACAAAAATTACTTTGCTAAACTAGTTCTCAATTTGATCGGCTGGATCGAAATCTCGAATTTGTTGAATCTTGAACTGTCAAATCTCGAACTGTCGAATCTCGGGAGTCGTCTGTACTCTACTTTACTAGTACTACAGGTTTTATTTAAAAACTATTTGAATATGACCAATACTTTACAAGATATGATGGAAAGTTCATTTTTATCACCAGCAAAGTGGTACCCCTGATTGGCTTACATGATTCATTTACATTACTTTCTTATTGTTTTTGACTAAGTCCTTAACATCAAATTTCATGAAAATCCGTTCAGTAGAAGCCGAGAACGAACATGTGGATGGACAGACTGATGCAAATGGGCACTCACGCTGGAAGTGAAACACACCTAAAAACGCAGAAAAAATTAGAAGTTCTGTGGCTCAGTCGTGCTCAATAGCTTCAAAGAAAACGGCAAAAGTGAGAAACCCATTTTTGGAAAAGATTTTGGCTATCTAGGTGGAAAACTAGAAACAAAAGAAGATGGCGATTAGCTCTAACACCATCCATACAAAGGCGCTGAAGCTTAACGATCACTTACAGAAAGAAGAGGCAGGTCCAACTGCCAAGCAATTCTTATCAAATAAAGGTTGGTTTGACAAGTTCAGAAAACGCCAAAATCTCCACCTAAGGGTGAAGCAGCTAGTGCTGATGACTTTGCTATTTATAAATTACTAGACGAGTTTAAGGCTATTGTGAAAGATGAAAGGACACAGCAAGTTTTTAATGCCGATAAGACTGCCTTATTACATGAATGTGCATAAGAGAGATTAGCTTTGGAAATTTTGTTCTGGATAAGGATGCATGAAAAGGTATGGAACGCAACCCCAATTTCATTTAGGTACATACAACAGGGTTCACGTAACGCGGATTCACATTACGCGGTGCTTGTCCAGAACGCATCCCCCGCATTGTAGGAGGGCCGAGTGTAATATATTAGCTATAAATATAGATATGTATATAGTTTGGGGGCCTGCAAAAAAATATTTGAATGAAAAGAGGTAATCAGATCACTAGAGTCTAAGAAACACTGCTCTATATAAATGGATTATGTTTGTAATTCTGTCATACAGAAAGATGCCACATTTTTGAGGGGAGAGGAAGAATTGGAGGGCAAGAGAGAGAGAGAATTGGAAGGAGTATGGGTGAGAGAGTGAAGGAGAATAGAAAGTGTTTAGTTTAAATTGTATATTTTATTCATGCATACCCATAATTTTTATGGGTAATTACCAGAGATGCGAAGTTCCAGTTCGGTTCTGACCTTAAAATTTACTAACTCGTTCCATTCCAGGTTTGGTTCCGAATGATCAAGAGAAGGAAAGGTTCTGTTCCAGTTCTGAAATGGTTCCTAGTTTTAAAAATATTGCTTTTTATTAATAAACTTTTACATGAATTACAACTGTTTTCAATTACGCCAAAAAATGATGAAAAATTCTTAAAAGTAGTGTGACCAACTTTCTTATTTTCCGCTACTTTAGGTTCAACCTATTGAAATTGCATTTTTTACGCTTTCAATTTCTTTATGCATACAAAGATGGTAATATAATTCAGTGTTTATTTGAGTAGTTTTAGTGATATTTAAATGATTGGTTAAATTAATATCAGGCATTTCCAGGAGAACCTCTATGAATTTTGTTGAAACAAAATTAATTTGAGGATTCGTATTTAGAAAACAACACGGTTAAAAATAAATTTTTTATGGATAATGTTTATATTGTAAGCTCTTCAGAGGGATGGAAAATAAACTTTATAACATGGATCACACAAGATATAGTTTTATCTTGTCTATAGAATCAAGACAATGGAATTATATTTTCATCTTCAAATTCAGTCAGTCAGAGAAAGTATATGTTTTAAATTTTATAAAATATTATTGTAGAAATCATATAGTCTGTTTTAAATTTTAAAAATGTAAAAATATTAATAATAATTTATTTATTGTTAAGGAAACCATTCCGGAACCATTCTGGAACAAAAGTTTTGACAGCATTGTTCAGGTTCCAGTTCCGATACAAATTTTCTGTTCCGGTTCCGGATCCAGGAACCGGAACCATTTTGGAACCGTTCCTTGTTCCGGAACTGGAACTTTCCCAACTCTGGTAATTACACTAGTTTTAAAAGTTGACAACTTAATGTACATTAATTACCTCTGGAAATTCCAACAATATCATCAAAAGATGATTCACATATAATTAATCTTTTAATACAATGCAAAAATATAAATACCCTACTGCTTTTCTCAATAATTAGGCAAATAATTTTGGACCTGGAAGGTTTAATTTTAACTATGCCTATTTATTAAGTTTGAATCTAAAAGTTATTGCACTGGTTAATTGCCAAATTAAAGAAATTGGCATGTTTTTTAAGTTTAATATATCTTATGCTCAGTGTGTAATGAAAGTTCGGGGTATTTAAAGTTTTTTCTGCCTATATAACTCTTTTTGAAGCAAATTCTTTTCTGGAATGTTTTTCAATGAGATGTTCGTTTTAATTCAGCCAATCCTGTCGCAGATCATTATCTTTATGAGTTAATTCTTTCCTTTTATTATTCAGGAATCAGTGAAAGACCTTATGGCCACCATTGCGAGACTAGATGATGGAAGTACAACACAAGGTGAGGCTGGTAATCAAAAAGAAACTGCTCATTCTGATACCTCTATGTCAGAATTTGGGGGTGCGTCTACATCAGAAGCAGCTCGGGTTGCTATGGCAGCAGTGAGTGGGGAACAGCAGGTCCATGTGGATAGTTCCACTGGCTCTCCATCTGGACCTGTTGTAAAACCTGGAGTTCATGCTAAGAAAAGACGAAAGGTTCACAAAGGTGAATTTTAATATTTTTGTGACTGCTTATCGTTTCATGCTTAGGGCAGATTCTCTGTCGTTTGTTGCCAAATTAGGAACAGTGGTCTTAGTAGTTTGTGGTAGTATTGGAAATCCTCACTTCTTGCATTTGTATTGCATCTTATCTAACAAGAAAATTCCTGCTCCTGATTTTTGGATTGCACTTTTCTTTCTGTTTCATACATGGTTGTTTTAGGGTAATGCACATATCAATTGTAGAAGTAGTTGTAGTATTGCATTTATTTTTTTGTGTTCATGGATGTGAATAATTTCTTGCAGTAGTATGCCAACCCCCAGCATGTTAATATATTTCAATTGACAGGTTACTGGCTTGTTGAATTTGAAATTTTGCTTTCATCAATCTCCTGTATTTCTCAACCAATAAGATTCACCACACAATAGAACAAAAAAATTTATTTAAACTTGAATTAAACAAAAACAACTTTGTAGATTCGAAAATAACTATTTATATCGTATTTTATTCAATCAAAATTTTTACGTCTGAGATTCAGGTACCAGTTTTTTTTTGCATTTCATTCGTAATTTCTATTCCAAAATCAAAATCGCCTTAGAAGCTATCACTTTTGATACTGGGTGAGTAATTATCTCTTCTGTTTCCTATGCATTGTACAAATTATATCAATATCATTTGTATAATGTCTTGCCATGAAGTGAAACCTTTGGTTGCAAATTCCTCATATTAATGCTATACTATGAATTATCAGCTTCTTTGGCACATTCTATCATTTATAGATGCTTATCACAAAATCTGATTGGGGCAATTTTCAGTTTCTCAATCTTCCAAGAGCAAACACTGCTGCTTCTCCTATTATTGGTGGCAGTCTTTGGACTTGACCTGTTCATACATTGATTTTAGGACCAGATTACCTAAAGGCAGGTCAGTTTCGGCAGTTTATTTGGAAGACATGGCATATCTTTTTTCTCAGTATAACAATTTGTTTTGGTGATTTCAGGATTGGTGAAGTATTAAGTGTAAGGGAGAAAAATATTTATCATTATTAGCTGCAATGCATGTTACTGCTACGTTTCTACTACAGGTATGCCTCATTTAGGGCAATTTTGTTATAGCTTAGTTGTCATCTTAATTTTAATTTTAATTTTTTAAAAATAAAGTTTCTAAAAGGCTCATCATCATCGGCATAGGTATTCTGTCTGTAGACAGGTCCGTGACTATTCATGGTTAAACCTGGTTCTCCAGCCCCTCTTATTACGAGCCTAAATTTATTCTTACTTACCTTCACTTTTCTGTTCCAATGATACTCGGTTATGTTTTACACACTAATTAGAGAAATTTGTTGTTATTTATACATTTATTTGCTTTATTTCTGTCTATTTAACTTGTTCATTTTTACTATGTTTTAGCATTGGTTTGCTGTGATTCTAGTAATTTGTAGTGATGCAAACATTGGAAATTTTACATTTGTTAACATTACAGTTGTGATGGGCAGAGTTGAATTTGTTTTGGGTTTGGTGAAGTTCATGATTGAATTATCAGGATAGTTTTGGATGGTGACAGTCATGAACCTTATTGGTTTTGGAGTTCATTTGTTTGTCCATTTGCCTTGAGCAGGATATAAAACACTCTTGTTAACAGTCTATACGAGTCAGTTACTATGGTAAGTTTCATTTTATTTATGCTGCTATAACAATGAAATCCTAGTGCAAATACATACATTCAATTTGCTTTTGAAAAGGGATAAGGATCATATTACAACTACTTATCAGCAGTGAGATGTGTTGTAAATGAGTTTCTATTGATTTTGGGTTTTACATTTTGTTTAAATTGCTAAGTTTCTGATAAAATACAGTGTCACATTGTAGTAATGCAGTTTGACTGCTAAATATGCGGTTAACAATTATATATATGATCATGCATATGCGTTAAATGTTTCGGAAAGTTAGCATCCTAAAAAAGTGCTTTTGGAATCTGCTTTTGCTGTTCGTTTTTAACTAGTTTACTTTTGCGTTGGCCATTCACCATCCAACTTCTTCGGTTTTGACGTAATTAGCTCAATTTTGATGCGCCATAGTTATTTTTCTTCATTCCTAGTGCCAAATAAATATTTCACAGTAAATAGGAAAAAATAATTTAAATTGACCATTAGCAATAATAATAAATATTAAGTGCACTGTGACTGAAAGAGAAAAATTGCTGTCGCAGTGGTGGGCTAACTTTTCTGCATGGCGGGCTGCATTAGTGGCAGTGAACCATTCGGTGGGCCACATTGGAAATGATCAATGGATTTTAGTTAAGTTGTAAGTTACCTAGAGATTCTTAGGCACCATATGCGTGGAAAGTTAGAATTAGCTTTTTAGGGCTAACATTTCAGTATTAAAAATTATGGATGCGTTCCTAAAAACGACGACGTATATCGAAACGACGTAAATCGGAAATGATTTTCCCATAGACTTACCATTATAAAGGTGGGATGCGGTTCTGGAATCAAATTTTCGGGCTTGCTATTCTAAATTAAGCATCACTTGAATGCATATTAGAGACAAAACTTAGGTAAAAGATTTATTATGAAAACAGTACCTAATAAAAATATAATCTATGCTAATGAGAAATGATTCTCCTGTAGACTTAGCATTATAAAGGGAGAAGCATTCCCGGAATAAAATTTTCGAACTCGCAAAACTAACGTGTCAATTGAATGCATATTAGAATAACAAAAATGAAAGGATTTAGTATGGAAACGTAATAGAATAAAAATATAGACAATTAGCATTTACCGTATCTGCCCGAATACAAGCCGATGTTTTTTGTCAAAATCTATCGTGAAAAAATCACCCCTTGGCTTAAATGTGAGTCCGAGGAAAATTTGGGTTATGGCTAAATCTCGAAGTCTCTCATTGCCTTCGCGTTCAAATGATAGTACTATATTTTTCATAAAGTAAATATTTGACATACGATGAATATATATAAAAATATCTTGGCAATATCGCTTGCGTAAATTGACGATTATGCAAAATGCGTTGACGACTTTGAATGCTCAACTGTTTGACTTTCTGTCAAACTTTACATGGAACGTGTAAAATTATAAAAATGCAGTTTCTTAAGGCAATGCATATGCTAATTTCATTGGAAATAGACTTGGATGAAAAATATATTGGCGAGATTGCTTGCGTAAATTGACGATTACGCAAAATGTGTTGACGGCTGTGAACGCTCAACTGTTTGAATTTTGGTAAAACTTTACATGAAACGTGTATAATTATAAAAATGCAGTTTCTTAAGGCAGTGTATATGCTAATTTCATTGGAAATAAACTTGGATGAAAAAATATATTGGCGAGATCGCTTGCGTAAATTGACGATTATGCAAAATGCGTTGACGGCTTTGAATGCTCAGCTGTTTGAATTTCGGTAAAACGTTACATGGAACGTGTATAATTATAAAAACAATTTCTTAAGACAATGTAAATGCTAATTTCATTGGAAATAGACTTGGATGAAAAAATATCTTGGCGAGATCGCTGTTACTATATTTGACCTTTTGTGAAAATGAAGTTGAATGAAATTATTGTCACTGAATATGGAACATTATTCAGCAACGCAAAATTATTAATTGGAGTAACATTTCAAAATGTCAATAATGTCGAATAATGTATTCTAACAAGGGGAAGGCACTACTGACCCCCAACCGATTTGGCCGAAACTTCGTAGAGATAATGTCCATGACGTCCGATTAACGAAAATATATACATATCAGGGCCAATACTCAGCCGTTTTTATTTTATTAGTAAAAATAAGTTCATATTTTCCGAGCCATTACATAACTACCATACACGGTAACGTAATTCCTAAGAAGTGGCGCTTGCGTAGTGGGTAGCGCGCTCAGCTGAAAATGTGAAGATCTGTTGTTCGAGTCCATGTTCGGAAACTTTTTTTCATTTTTCCCTAATATCCATTTTCCTCAATTTAAATGCTTATTTCTTAATAACGCTAAAATAGTATATTTTTATTTTTTAATAGTTAATATTTTTAATATATTGATGTGCAGTTTTGAAGAATTATTTGTAGCGGACATAGCGGTTGGTCATCCTCGTCAATAAATTTTTCATTGTAAAGCGATTTATTAGTTTCTCCTCCCCATGAATATACAATGAAAAGAAACTTATTGTCTTGCACGTATTGTTTCACAGTCATGGCATTGTCGATAAATACATTGTAAGCATTTAGAAAAGGATCGGAGAGGAGCGATTTCAAGTGCTACAATATCAGTATTGCTTCTTTCATCAGAGCATTGTAAGTTATCTAGCATGTTTCGAAGTGTATTTTTAACATACTGCTGTTTTTGCTGTTTCAAAAATGGAATATACTGCTTCAACATCTTCAGCGGGATATCCTGTAACGAGCAAAAATGTTACATCTTTTACATCTCCTCCTTTGGACGACGAAACGGCGAAAGACGTGTTGAACACCGCCATGCATTACTGCATGAAGCTCCTCCGAAAAAATGGATTGATGTCGGATAAAGAAGTACCCGAAAGTGAATGTGGCCGTAGTGTTGTAATGGCGGTTGCAAAATGCAACTTACCTACTGCAAAATCAATGCGAGATCACAAGTAGGAAGGACATGGTGAAAATTCATGCGTTGGTTCATAACCAGCTGTCGGCCACAAGGTATGTGAACATGCTTCAATATGCATGGTTTGCTTCAAAATTGACTGACGAAAGACGCATCTTTTTCAATGTTAATCAAGTATCTTTCCCGGAATCCCTGCGAACATTGACATGCGACTGCGGGGAACAAGCATTCGTGAAATGTTCGTGGTGCTTTAATCCGTATTGTTTCCATTGTTTTTATGATCAGTACCACCCCAGAACCTGTGAAAGTGCTGTCAGACTACCTACTTAAAAACCAACCGTAAAGATAAACTTTCATATCGATACCTGATAATTAAATGAATTAAAAACAGAATTGCTAACCGTTGATATAGGGGAAACACTAATGAACGGCGGGGGTGGAGGAGGGTTCAGCAAAAAATAAAAAGAAAGTGAATGCATTAAATATGTAATTAATGTTATCGCAAACCGGACGAGTTTTATTTGTCATTGCCCATAGAGATATTATCATTGTGATTAGAAATTTTATTTAGAAATAAATGGGTATTTAAACTTAAAGCAATATTAGAAAATTAGGTAATAAATACTTTAAATGATGAAAGTGAAAATGTGGGAAAAAATCAACAAAAGTTTCGGAACAGGGACTCGAACAACAGATCTTCACATTTTCAGCCGAGCGCGCTACCCACTACGCAAGCGCCACTTCTTAGGAATTACGATACCGTGTATGGTAGTTATGTAATGGCTCGGAAAATATGAACTTATTTTTACTAATAAAATAAAAACGGCTGAGTATTGGCCCTGATATGTATATATTTTCGTTAATCGGACGTCATGGACATTATCTCTACGAAGTTTCAGCCAAATCGGTTGGGGGTCAGTAATGCCTTCCCCTTGTAAGATATGCATGAATGCCTGGCACACTTCAGCATAAAATCTACGAAATTTACGTTTTTGCCAAAAAATTGTGGAAATTTTTGGGGGATCGGCTTAAATCCGGGGTCGGCTTCCATTCGGGCAGATAAGGTATTTACCTTTATCATACACGTTTTAAAAAGTCAATGATGGAAGTTTGAGCAGCCTTTTGCTTCTTCTCTTGATACAGCTCCTTATAGCAGCGCAAATGTTCAATCAATCCTCAGTTGAATTTGCTGCTTCGTTCAATGTTTGGGTCATCTTCAACGAGGATTGCCATTACCTTCTCGAAGAAGCTGAAGGCTTCAGACATCCCTTCAAATAAAAGTAAAAGTGCACAAATGAAAGAGACAAAGAGTCTAAAATTTCAAGCAAACTGAGGCCTAAAAATTCAGTTTTATATGATGCGTGCAAGGTCTTTTTGAACGAATTATTGACCTATGACCTTGTTCCTATGAGAAAATTAGTTTTGACTATCGTCATTTCGCTAATCGTTGGGGATTCCAGGAACCAATTAACAACATAAAATCCATTACTTTATTTGTTAATAATAATTAACAACAGTTATTGAGGTTCTACTGCAATTTAAATTGATCATTAGTAATATTAATAAATATTAAGTAAGCATTAATAAATAACTTTTTCAATGATATTAATGTGAATTTAAACATTTTTTGTTTATTTGATTTAAAAACAGCAAACCGTGAGCCATCACAAGCTGATCCCTTATTAGATGCAGCAACTGTCAATTTTTCAGCTCTCTCAAAATCATTTTATCTCTACCGTATATACCCAAATAGAAGACGACTCTGATTATAAGACAACCCCTCATTTTGAACTCCTAATAAAAGGAAAAAATTTATTATGCACACAATGACAGAGGTTTATTATACCATTGACTAATGAACATAGAACCAATTGAAATAAGCAACTTTGATTGGAATTTTCAATTGAATATTTTGGAACATTAGAATTTCTCATGCAAATTAGCACATTTTAATTGTTATTTTCACTTTCACTACTGGAGGAATAGTTGCATCATCTTCCTACTCCCACAGAATGTCATCTTCTGATCCATCCAAACTTTTAGAAACACAACACTTCTTAAATCCATGGACTATTGAAGCTGGTGAGATACTGTCCCATGCAGTCTTAATCCATTTTCCCTGTAGAGCCTCTGTTGGTTTTTTCATTTTACCTGCTGGAGTCAGAGGGCAATTCCCTGACAGCAATCATTCTCCATAAACGTGCCGTAGATGACCTTTAAAGGGCTTATTGATGACCACATCGAGCAGTTGTAGTTGGGAGGTCAAGCCTCCTGGTATGATCTCCAGATCAATGTTGAGGTGTGATATTTTGGATTTCACATCATCAGTAAGATGTCCTTGAAAACCATCAAGAACTAGCATTGATCTCATCTTTAAAAGAGCACCAGGTCGTTTATCCCACACTTCACTCAGCCACTGAATCAAGTCACTAGTCACATAAATGAATCGACTGGATTCATCACTTTGAGCCAATGACAATCCATGTCACCCAAAGTCCCAATGAAAGAAGTTTGAGACAAGGTTCTTGGTGAAGTGAAAAAGTGACTGTGAGAGGCAGGAGAGAACTTTTACCAGCAAAGAATAGTTGCCCTTGTTTCCAGGTGGCATCAAGCCCTAGAACTGAATGGGGTTTATCTAGAAAAATGATGTGTTAACAACAAATTTAATAATACTTACAGCAAGTATAAGTTTCTTTTTTCAACAAAATTTAATTCAGAAAAAAAATGTAGGGCCCTCATATACATCTTTTGTATTATATGCTTAAGTAAGGAGAAAGGTAATTATATAGGTAGCAACAAGGTGTTGGAGGAAGTCCAGTGGACACTTACCAAAAGTGGAGAGCTGCCGAGGGTGCTGAAGATACACGAAAAACAGAAACACATGAAAAGCAACACAAATTTGAAAGGATTTGCATTGCTGTTTTAGCGTGTACTATTTGATTGTTGATGTCCTGATCACTTATATGACTTTTCTCTATTATAGAAACGAAGTGCAGTAGAACTCCCGATTATCCGAACCCAGTTTTAATTTGGTGCCTGGTTGCATGTTTCTTAACCTTTATGATATGGGTTTCGGACATTTCCAAATATGATCCTTCACTACGACATTGGGATTTAGCCCAGGGATAAAAGAAAATACCTTTTTGTATTTTTTCCTCTTTGCCATAAAATACTCTCCAAACATCACCTTAATACTCTCTTTTGTGTAAATATTGCCAAATGTTTGGTTTTTGTTGTTTCCATTTCTAGACCCCATTCTGCAACACTGTCCAGTAGATATTGAATTCATGGTGGTATGCATAACCTTGTGGAACTGTTCCATGATGAACAAATAAAACAAAGTTGTATTTTCCACTGTATTACTATCTCATTGTGAACTGAAGGTGGTGTCTCATATCGAAACCCGGGTCGTGTTGGTATATTGAAGCCGTGGAAAATGCAGTTGTTATTTTATTTGATCATCATTGTCTCATAGCTTCTGCATAAAATATTCTAGAGCTTCCTTATCTTATCTTATGCAATGTAAAATAAATGCAAGCACAAAACAAGCTTACTTTGAATAACTTTCCTCAATAAATTGCAAAAAAATGTCATTTTTATTGTTTTTTTCTTCCATCAAGAAAAATGAGATTTACCTAATTAAATGGTTTTTAATACCAGGTCATCATGAGCAGAATAACTTGGACTTTGATGGTGGAGATGGCAGATCACCTATGAGAGATGATCCGAATGAAGATTGGTGTGCCGTTTGCATGGACGGCGGGGAGCTTGTATGCTGTGATAAGTGTCCAAAGGTTTATCACACCTACTGCCACATACCTCCTCTCAAAGCAATCCCAGGGTTAGTTCGAACTTTTTGTCTTGTGTGTCAGTGTTTCAGTTATTGTTGCACCAGATAATCTCATGTAAGCAAGGAGGGGAAAATGTTTATTCCCAGAATTATATATTTTTCAAAATTCATAGGAAGCTCTTCTGTGAATCTCATTGTATAGAATCATTTACTTTAAGTTAAGTAGAAGGTCAGTGTGATTATTTACTCTAGAACAACTTTTTAAAATTATCTCTAAGTCTAGCAACGTAAAACTTCATACCTGATAATCATTTCATGGGATCTGATGCAGTCTTTTTTACCCTCACCTTTAATGGTAACAGACAAATTCGTCAAAAACTAATTTATTGAAAGCTTATTCGTCAAAAATCAGTTTGTCATAATTTCAAAGGAGAAATGTTAATGAAAACAATTGGCGTTCAGACTGATCCCTACAATCGAGTTTAAATGGAGGGAAATAACATGAGATTTATGACTAACACTTCAGATCGCTAGTATGTATAAATTCTTTTAAAATAGTATTACGATTATTACAATTTTACAGATTATTTTATAAGTTTTAGTTTTTTTATTCTAATAGTAGTTCTTAAGCAGGGCACCCACTAGCTCCGCTCCGAATTGTTCAGGTCGGATCAGTTCAGGCGTATGTCCGCCCATTAAATCCGATCAGAACGGAACACATTCATCCGGTCGGACGAAAATTAATAACTTTTTCATTTTTATTGGATTTGTATGAAATTTTTTGAGGATTTTTTTAGAGCATAACATTTATAAACAATACCTTTTATGTTATCTTATGTGAAGCACACTCTTTACAGGAGAGAAGAGAAATACGAATTACGTATATCATCCCCATCACCAACCAGCTAACACACACCTGTGCTTTCATATATCTTTCAGTATTGTGAAAACTATAAATGACATTGATATGCCGTCTTTTTCAATACAATATTTCAGTTTTTATTAACATTTTATGTCTTCATGTCTTGACTAAAAATGTGAAGTAAATTTTGTTTCGTTTATTTTTAAAAGGCATTTCATAAAGCTTATAAAGTTTTGAGTTGTACAGTAGTTATTCATAATCATTATAGAAGTTACATGGTGAAAATTGTCCTATTTCATTCAGTAGAAACGGAGATATGATTTTGTATGTATCAGAATGTACGCGTAATAAAAAAATTAAAAAGGTTAAAAGTTTTTAAAAGGATATTTGCTTTATCCAAGTTACCATGAAATTTACAAGAAAATATAACTTCAGTGAATCATCTATTGATTTATTTTACTAGCATTCACTTCAGATTAACTTCTTTAAACAGGACATCCACTAGTTCCGATCGGAACGGATCAGCTGGTTTGGACTTTTCAGTCGTCATGGATAGTTCAGATGAGGAGGTTATCGCTCTGAGTTTGGCATGCTATGAATTAGAAAAGCTTCCCGCAGATTTTGGTAGCACAAGATTTTTTCCAAAAGAAACCAGTATGTGCTATATTTGTAATTTATAGTAAGTTTTAATCTAAGTCTATTTCACTTCCCTAATCATCTGTGCGGAGCATATTTGAATGCTAGTTATATCTGGACACACTAATGTGATTACCCGTAAAAAAATGACGCATATGCTTAAACTAGATATTACATGAAATAAAAGATTTGCCAAATATTAATGAAACCACTCCGTAGATTCACTAGAAAGTGAAAATAAGCATAAAATTCACCTAATTGATTGTTCCACAAAGTAACAATTGTTTCGGGCTTATAAAAGGTCGATGAGACTATATCGATTGATTTCATATCTCTATCGCACAAAACCCACCTATTTTTGTTACACTGTACACTTTCCTAAGTTGTATTAATATAGATTATCTTCGTTTCCATCGCATAAATACAAGTGATATTTTTTAACGTACTTTAGAAGGCCTGCCACTTGGTTTGTGGCAAACCAGTTCTAGTGTTTACGTTGCATTGGTAAAAAATGGCTATCCAGATTTACGTCACACCGAATGTGTGCTCAGAGGTGAATCAAACCACAGATTGTGATCACTCGGATATTTCAGCCTTCTCTCGGCCTTCGGAACGCTTCCAACTTCAGTCAAAATATTCTCCGTTAGCAATTCTTGCCTGACCCAATCGGATCGGAAGGTGCTGAACCGATCCAATCGGACGTAGTGGGTGGAGCTTCATGCATTTACACACGTTTTTATTTTTTTCGCCTGAACCGACCCGATCTGGTCTGACCAGATATTATTATGTAACTAGTATAAGTGCCCGTGAAAAATGACGGGGATGATCGGTTATTTTGAAATAAAATTGAGGCAGTCTTCTTTGACCTGAAATCATACCTCCTGCTGAGATGGTTCGAAACCCTTGCCCCGAGTATGTATTGTTCTTCAAAAGCTGACCTAAGACCCCTCTTGCCAGGTATATTTCTGTTTCAGAGCGTGACAAAGGGACAGATTAAGGCTTTTATATATTACTGATATTAATTCTTTTGTTTTCAATGAATTCACCTAGTCATTGTTTATTAAATGGTTAAATGTCCCAGTTATTTTTATACCATGAGTATTTGCATCCCGTCATTGTCTTTGTTGGGACACATTGTAATATTTTTGTCAGAGATTATGTCAAGATGTAATAAGATTGCACAACACAGGTGCATAAAATAATTCATTTTTCTCATTTTTTTTTTCAATAATAAAATGGATTACATATATAGGCCTTCTGATGCATGGCAATGTCTTCTTTGCACTGGACTGGATGAAATACTTGCTACGCCATTGGGTTCCCGTCAGGGTGCATCTGTACGTGGTCTGTGTCTGAGGGACCTCCGACTTGCTCGAAGAATTCTTCTTGAACTTTACTGTCAATACGAACCAAGTCTTGCTTTCAGAGAGCTACCAGGAGCAGAGGTCAGTCGGTGATGACATGTCTGCGTTAATATATGTTTAATGTCTGCTAAAATAAATATGTTCATTATATTTTTCTTATGATCTAACCTGATAGTGTGAAGGTTATTTAGAGGTGATAAAGAGGCCAATGTCATTGGACATCATCCGAAGTAAACTGGATCCTGAAGACGTGAAGCATTACCGTGACCTCGGAGAGTTTGTGGACGACATACGCCTGGTTTTTTCCAATGCTTACACATTCAATCCAGTGAGTATACTTTTGTTTGTAATTCTGAGTTTGGTTTTACTGTAAGATAGAGTATTTTTTTCATTTTTGATAGTGTTGCTGAATTGGATAAGTTGAGGGCTGGTTATTATTATTTGTCATTTGTTGATATTCCTGTTGCAAGTAGACAAATTGCTGTGTATGACGTACAAATAGATAATTATTCAAGGACTGCTGGAAATGCCATTAGGGTTCCAACATGAAATTTATGAGGAAAATTTTCTAAGATGTTGTTTTTAAGAATGCTACTGCATACTCTCATATACATTTGAACAAATGTGGACAATTTTTACCAACTTTTATATTAACTTTGAAAGTAGTATATATTATTTATATACAGGGTGTCCAGAAACTCACGACGAAGCTTTTATGGGTGGTTTTCTCGGCCAAAACGAAGATGAAAATATTCTTTGACAAAATGCCATTTGACACTTCTATTTAGAGTAAAACACATTTAAATACAGGCAGTCCTCGACATCCGTACAATTCGCCCTTTCGTACATTATAAATTCACGCCCATATACCAACTTTCGTACGCCGAATTTGGACTTTTGTACATCAGCTGACGATCAAACATTTCGAGCTATCGCATAATGGCGCTGTCTGTCAGCAAAGCCAACACTTTTAATAAATTAAAGTATGCTGTGTAATAATATACGTATTATATGTAATGTAAGATTTGCGTGTAATGTTTTTTAATATTGTACTGAAATTTGACAAGATTAATACCACTGTAAAGTCGGTTAATAATCAATAAATTATTATTCAGTCTCGGCAACGTTACCATCTTTGTTTGTACGTACAGCAGTGTTTCTTTGTTTGTGCATTTTACACCTATTATTTTATAAACATGAGTGATAAACGGAAAACTGAAAGTGCTAATACAAGTGGAAAGAAATGTAGGGCTCATAAAGTGAACATGATTGGGACAAAGATGGAAATAATTAGGTGTGCCGAAAGCGGCGTATCTTTAGCTTCAATCGGACGCTCATTGGACTTAAGCCGGTCGAGTGTGTGTTCAATTTTGAAGGAGAAGAACAAAATTAAAGAATATGTACGAAATGCAGGAAATATTTCGTTGAAGATTGTGTCTAAAAGGTGAGGTGTAGTGATGGAGGAAATGGAGCGATCTTTAACATTATGGATTGAGGATCAGCATCAAAAAAACATTCCAGTGAGTCTTTCAATAATTCAAGATAACGCTCTCAGCTTGTATGAAGATTGGAAAAAACGCTTAGGAGAAGGGGCTGCTGATACTCCGGAATTTCAGGCAAGCCAAGGCTGGTTTGATAAGTTCAAGAGCAGGGCTTGTTTACATAACATTAAATTGACTGGAGAATCTGCTAGTGAGAAACAAGACCCCGAGATAGCATAGATTGACACCCCTGAACCACCTTCCGTATACCGAATTCGGACTTTCGTGCATCAGCTAAATGACGAACGAATATTTCGAGTGATGCTGGTTGCCAGCCACCAGGCCATCAGTTTCCACATCGTCGCCATCTTTGTCTGTACAGTAGTGTTTATTTGTGCAATTATTTAAATATTTTATTGCATTTTGCCCTATCTCTCTATATTATAAAATTGATGATTGTGTCTAAAAGGCCCCTGCTCAAAAAACTAAACATTTATACCATAATTAGAGATTTTATAATATTTTTTGGATCTCTGGTAATGGAACCCCCCCATAACATGTTAATCTATGTTCAACATCCGTACATTCGACTTCCGTACACGTTTTCAGGAACGCATTATGTACGGATGTAGAGGACTGCCTGTATTAGCAACATGGAACATTGCACATACTGGTGACAATTACACGAAGCAAACAGGACCTGCAATGCCAGGGACGTAAAAGTAATGCTTCTGCTGTAGCGCAATGGTAAAGATTTTGCTTTTGAAGCAGAGGGGTTAACTTCAATCCCCATCCACACCGTTTTTTTATTTTTATTGATATGAGATGAGGGTTAATTTTAGAATACGGTACATATCTCATTTGAGCATTTATTGTAAAATAATGTAGAAATAAATATATTTATGTTATATGGCCTCCTTGCCCGAGATTGTTTTAAGTATTCATTGTTTTCTTTTTAATCAAAAACCTGATATTAATTTGTTTATCTAAAAGACTGTAATAGTTTAACAGTCAAGCAAACAAAGTTGACTCTCCATTTTGTTGTTGGTAACCATTCACTGATCAAGTTCACAGAGTAAAATGAATCTTTAATAGAGATTCAGCTTTTACATTTCTTTGTTTCCTAAATAGGTTTTAGATCAGTTTCTACAATTATGCTGGATACTTTTGTGAATTTAAAACTTTAATATCATTTAATTACTAATCTAATAATGAGTAATTCGAATTCACAACAGCACTCATCAATGGAATTCTAATTTATCGATTTTAAATTAGTGTTCCATTGTTGAGTGTTTGCGTTTAACTTTCGTATCCCTGCTACAAGTTTCCGTTCTGTTGGAGATTAAAGTTGTATGCACTAAGATAAATAAAAGTTGGTTTTCAAAAATATATTTTTAATACTTTCAACTTGTTATATTTTTTTTTAGGAAAAACATACCTAAAACCTATCTGGTCTAAGCCAGTTGATACTGATTCTACCTTACAGGCTAAAGTGGGCAAAACCTGCTGTCTCATCATACCCTTATCTTAGTCATTACTTTGGTAATATGAATGGCTTGTCTGTGTTGATACTGTTTTATTTCAGACCCTCCCCTCACCTATGAAGCTACTGAATCTGTAAACACTTAGAAAATAGTTTTTCAATAATATTCTTTGTTTAGAACCAAGGCTGCTCTTGAGTTATGATGTTACTGCAAAAGAAGTGAACAGAGACAATTCTTTTACTGATTCTGAAAGTTCTAGTGCTATTTAACTATAAGATCTTTCATGTGAAAGAGATAACACAAAAAATAATAATTTGGAAGAAAAACTTTTACGATATATAGGTAGTTAATTCTACATCTGGCAACTACCTACACGTGACCACCAGGAAAGGGGAGTAGAATTAAAAATCTAAACACATTTAAAAGCTGGAAAACTTATATCAAATAACATATATTTTATGTGAATTTCTTGAAAGTTAGTGTAAGATACATAAAATCTTTCTTGGGTTATTTTTAGTTTTATTAACTGATGTTCTTATAGTATGCTGTCAGTGAAATAATAGCATCAAGACTGAACACTGGGCATTTAAATTCGAACCAGTGAGGCTTAACTCCCTCAGGCACAGGATTATTTTTTTGCAAAGAAAAGAAAGCTTTTTTATTTAGACTATAAGCTGATATTCTACAGGAAGGGTAAACTTCTGATATAGGTGCTAGGCATTTAATGTTGGTTAACTACGCTAACCACCATGCATTCTTTGAAGGAAAAATCATTTGCTGTCATGGCAACCATCATAGGAAGATTTTTCATGAAACCACGTATTCCTAATAGAACTGGAATTGATTGATTATACTTATTTACAATTTCATTATTTAATTGAAATACTGAATAGGCAAGTTATTGGTTGATCAGTGGCAGAGGCGTAGCATACATGGCATAACAAACCAATGCAATGCACCGTGGCTCCCAGCCAAAGGGGGCCCCCAAATGCCCCTGACATCTTATATCTTTCATGATAAAATTAATGATAAGGACCCCAAAATCGAATTTTGCACAGGGGCCCCATAAGAGTTTGCTATGTAACTGATTAGTGGTTGAATATATTGACAATTATGATAACATTATTATTGCTTGATTAAAAACATTGTTTTATTTATGAGAAATTCCAGCTCTTTAGTCAGCTGAGATATTGTATGCGAAGATGGATTTGACATAAAAGAGGACTAGAATCTCAAATCTTGCCCATATAAAGGCATTAGTCTATCTATCCAGCTCCATAATTTCATTGTTTTATGGCATAATCAATGCACTATCATTCCAGGAGGAAAGCCAAGTATTTGCTGATGCACGTGCTCTCGAAGAGTTCTTCACTCAGCTCTTAAGGAAGTGGCTACCCATTTATATTGAGGAAGAAGAAGAGCCAGCTGATTCTCATGAAGAGGAAGATGAAGAATTACTGTTTGGATCACCACCAAGGAGACGTCGCAGATCTAAATGAGAAATGCTGAGCCAGCCCATGAAACTGGGTGAAGCAGAATAAGAGATATTTATCAACCAGAAATTGAGTTACGTCAATTCTTCAGCACGCTAAGGAAGTATATCATTGTGGGGATGAACTTATAGAAACCAATTTAAGGGTATTGCCACAACAAGTCTTGCAAGTAAAACTGTTTTTAAAATGTGGAAAATTAATGGCTAGTCCACGTTTTCTGTTATATGTTATGGAAGGAGCTTCTTTTATATTCCCTTGTTTTCCATGTTACATGTTTTGATTTTTCTTATGATATATGAAGTTGATTGTGTTATCTGGGATTAACGTACAAATAAGTGTCCGAGAATTATGAAATTTATTGTGCATCTTTTGTTTATATATATATATGTATACATACATATATAAAGATTTTCAATTTAAAATTTGCATGTTAATACAAGTTGCTGCACTTACCATGTGCTGCAACTCACCAGGCCCTTTCATCCACACAAAAAGTATTTTAATGAAATTTACAATGATCATCCATCATGTATGTGCAAGGGTCATACATCATCTTCCCAGTTGGTGATTCAGCTGTTGGACTGATACCTGCCATCTGTTTTCTTGGCAGACGTCCCACAACTTTTTATTTGCCAATGGGTGCTTATTTCCACGTCAGCAGTATATTGGAGATTTTACTGGGATGGCTCACAAGAGGCCAGCATATCGACTGCAATTCCAATACACTTGTGCCAACATCTTATTTACTCTTAAAGCCTCCTAAGAAAGATTTTCCATTTTGTGTATTAGTAGTACCTTATTGAAGGATATCGTGTGAATGAAATCGTGTTATTTATGAGGTGAAACCGAGAAATTCTCACAACTTCATCGAGACATTTATACTCAGGAAGTGAAAATTCTTCTATTTTATGAAACCAAATGTGAATTAATTAATTACCACATTATTTGTGGTAGCCAGTGTCCCAAAAATTTATTGATCTTATATGCTGGACCGATGTCGATTTTTATTGTGGAATGTGTAGTTCAAGTAGCGAGTATTAAAATCCTTGATAAAAATTACAACTATAGAGTTTTTGTATTTTGAAAAGTTTCTTTAACTCTCCTAACCAAATTGCTCAAAAACGTTTGGGATAAATTTGATACTCTGTGTAAATCAGTGGTTCCCAACCTTTTTCGTCCTATTACCCATTTTGCCATAATATAACTTTTTTAACCACGATCTGCAATGATTTTAACCTCCAAAGATGGAAAATATTTAAAGAAAAACAGATTAAAGTTATTTACTGATTCAAAACTGCTGAAACTTAAGATCTCTGAGTAATGAACAAAATTTCTGATATACAGGCGACTCCCGAGATTCGACCATTCGAGATTCGACCAAACCGAAAATTCGACCGGTCGAATCGACCCAGCCGATCGATCGGTCGAATTAGAATAGTTTACGTGAAGTAATTTTCGGACCGCCCAACCACGAGAGGTTTAGTTTCAGTCTAGACATCGTTATTTCTGCTCTAATTGTTTGAATTTGTGCTGATTTGACGGTTCGAGATTCGACCACGTTTTCAGGAACGCATCCATGTCGATTCTCGGGATTCGCCTGTACATCAACGTGGCTGTATGTTCAATAAACCTGGACATATGAAGGAAGATGATAAATATGTGCAGCAGCTATATATGCCACATATATAGATTTTATTTTAAAAATAGGTATATAGTAGCACAGAGCTGGGACGAGGCATTTCTGCACCCTAGGCAGTCATTCAGTATTGCACCCCGCCTCCCACCACACATGCCATTTTCGACATTAGCTGGTTTTGGACATAGCCACCAATGTATTTCTTTGCTTTTAATGTTAATTAACTTTTTGAATTTATTTTTGATAATGGGACAATTTATTCGAAAAACCCCGTAATTTCAAAAATAAATTTATATCGAAAAAAATTACATTTTATGTACATATCATTTTATTTGCGACTATCCAAAAACAAAAATATGTAAAATGCATATAGGAAATGTAAGAACACCAAAATCATAGATAATCATAAATCATAATAGTACCTGTAGTATAGCAAAGCAAGCTGAAACTCCAATATGGTTATAGAAAATTATTTATTAATATTCATTATATTGTCAGCTTATTGCCAACAAATGGTATTAAGAGTTTAGAGTTGAATTTTTCTTGCTTTCATGGTTGCACATTAATTGATTACATTTCAAAATTTATATTTTGTGCAATATCATTTTCTATAGAAATAATTGATATATTGGAAAGTCGGTCTTGTCCTATTGACGATCTTAAATATTTTTTTTATTAATTTCAATTTACTGAAACTTCTTTCACAAGAAGCTACACTGATCAGTAAGGTAAGAAAAATTCATAAACAAACTTCTACATTCGGATAAGACTCTACAAGAGAATAATCATGAATTAATTGTAGGAGATCTAAAGGGGTGGCTGATTTTATATTTGGCAGTATTGATGCTTGATGTTTAAAACTGTCTACTTCTGCAATAATTTCTGGAGCATTTAAATCTTCATTGTATTTCAATGCTGTCACTAGCGTCAGAAAATGATTGACGTCATCACCTCATCATCATCTTTTTCAAGCAGTAAGGTCAAGCAAAATCAGTGGCGTATCTAGAAATTAGTAGAACTAGCTATACCCACGCATAACATACAGGTCTAGAATACATTTATCAAAATACTGTAAACACATGGATCAAGTTTACTGGAAAACTTCTTTATAAAAACAATTTAAAACTTAATTTTGATTATCTGATACAATACTAAATGAATCGAAGGATTTGACTCTTGAGAGTGTTACATAAAGCTGTCCATGGCTGAATACAGGTTTAGGAAGATAAAGACATATATTATCAAAAGTTTGGCCTTGTGACTTATTTATAGTCATAGAAAACACTAAATGCACTGGGAACTGTCTTTTTGCATCAACATCGCATCGCCTATGAACACCTAAACTTGAAAATTGGCCCTGTCTGTGCGCCCCCAACATTCTTAAGCCTGAGGTGAGTGCCTCGCCTCAACCCTTGTCCTGGCTCTGTACTAGCAGATAACAAGAGTAACTGCAACAACCCCAAAAAAGTCACAAGTCTTCATAATATAAATACCTTTACTATAAAAAGTCTTATAGTGACCAATTGGTGTCCTTTTTCCTGAACATCTGTTGTGGTGTGCACTAACTAATATTATTCTGATTGGCTCACAAATAGAGAATAATCAAATGTCTCCGTCTATATTCTCACTCCAGGTATTTTTTCACACCTTTACTACCAGCTTCACCATATTACAGTTCTCACAAATGATCATTACCCCTGAAGGAGTAATTATCTGCAGGTTAGGTCCCTACAAGTCAAAACACTCAAAAAACATCTATTATTTTTGTGGACTCCTACAAGCCTCCATTGGTGGACTAATTTTCTGTTGTAGTTTTGCTTTCTTTTAATAAGTAATTAGACTTCTGTCCCATTCAGATCAGGTTGTGAATTGTGTATGGTGTTGAAAAGAGAAAATTAGTTGGGGAAAGAACTTAAGCCTAATTGGCACTCATGTCTGATCCAAAATGAGACATTTTTCTCTTATCTATGTAAGGCATATTGAATATCATTTTGTTTGGGGGACAGTGAGCTTGATGTATTGTATGGTAGTTGAAGATTGGCCATGCAGAATTTTTTTAGCCAAGTAGTTTAATGAGAAAGGTTTAGGAGAGCAATCCAGTGCCATAAAACAAAATTGACGTTTTTTTAAAAATCTGATCTTACAGTTATTAACCTTTTAAATCCTGAGTGTGCCTGTATGGGCACGCAAAATGAGACCACTTGCTGCCAGACGGACCCGTACGGAAACGCTTAGTTTGGAAGTCGCTGACAGATGTCGCTTTTGTCATAGGAGCATGAAATTTAGGAGTCCTAGAGGCATGCTCTCAAGATTTGTTGAGGCAGGCATGCTGTAGATCCAACAACTGGGGGTGGGGAGACCTCACACTGAGAGTAAACAGACAATAGGGAGAAAGCGGTCTGCCAGTCCCTATCCAACACTCCCCCACTGACCACTCCATAGACCAAGGGTGTACAATAAAAATATCCATGCATGGGAGATGCATCCTAAAGCTTTTACCATTATTTCCTCCTAATTTCTCTTCTCTGTGCTAAGAGCGTGTGTAATCATTCGTTTGCAGACCTCCAAACAGAGTTAGTTGCTAAGGAGTATTTATCTTTCTTCATAGAAAAGAGAATCTTCATTTTTTCCTCGGTAATTCCATTTTTTTCTTAGTTTCATTCTCCATTTGTCCTTATATATTCTCTCCATATTCCTTCCTTATTTATAGAAGTGACATCAAAGTGCAAATTGTCTGATATCAAGATAGAAGGAAATTGTTGCCGATTCTGACAACGAGACGGAGATAAAGACATGACAAGGAGGAACTAATTCTGTGTGCACCACTGGCATCAGCTCTTCTCACTGGAGGTTCCCCAAGGGGAAGACCCAGTGCAAGCAGGTCGGAATTGCGTCGCTTAGAGGTGAAAGACAATAAACATAAATGATGCCACGTGTTCGGGGAAGGGAAAATACACAAGGACAGTGGCAAGTGTAAAGTATGTAATGTAGGGCTCTGTGTATTTTCATGTTTTGAAGAGTACTACACAAAGCCGACATTTTAAGAATCAATATTTTCATGAAATGAGTGAAGAACCGAACTACAAAAATTATAACTGATATTTATAGTTGTTACACTAGAGAATTAAACGAAATTGGCATTTTTAAATATTTTCTTTTCCTATAGAAGACGTATTCCCTTTATTTCACAATTGATCGATTAAAAATGCTTTTTATTTGAACATTTTATCACAAATGGTTCAGGAAAGACAAGATCGAAATCTAGAAAAATTTTAATGGCCAAAATGAAATCTGGCAGCCTGAGTCTACATAGGAGTATTTAAATCCGACTTTTAAAGGTTAATTTTAGAAAATACAATAAGTGTACTCTGAAAAGTTGATTCAGACATCCATTATTCTCAAGTTATTGCCAAAAAGTGATGATTTACATAAAGCAAGGGTCAGCAACCTGCAGGCCACATGCTTCAGGCAACCCGCAAAGCTATGGTGAAAAAGTGGTCAATAAAATTTAATGCAGGTAATTTTGTATTTTTTGGTAAAATTATAGTCTTGAAACCTTTTCTTGCGTAGAATTGATGCTAGTAAATCATTTAGACTTGATTTTCCTTAATATGAGGCCACAAAATCTCTAAGTAAATTCTTACGTAAATTCTCATCAGGCCTGCCAAAAGTTTTGTGGCCTTCCAAAGTATTTACAATTACAAATGTGGCCCGCCATGCAGAAAAGGTTGTAGACCCCTGATATCAAGGATCCTTTCGTATAAAATGGGTAAAATTAACAAATGAGATATATTTCATTTGAGCTGGTAAAGGACTTAGGTAATTTACTACTGTGAACTTTTCTGTGACAAGTGCTTTCTTGCTAAATTTGCTTATATGTTTAGGCAATGGTATTCAGTTAAATTGCTACTTATCTATTTCCCACTGAAAAAAAATCTGATGTGGCCAACACATGACTTTATCCATATTTGGGATATAGATATTTAAATTATTATGGATAGCATTATAAGGCAAAATTATCATTTCGTATCGTAAAAGAATACAGTCGTCCTTATTGCCGTAAATTAGGTATATTTTGAATATGTTTACATAATCCACCGCTAAATGGTGGTGGCGCTGTATACTGGAAATAAAGAAAAAGCAAAATATCTCTGAAATAGATGTTTCTACGAAAATTTGTTTCAAACAAAACTTGCAATAAATATTATTCTCTACAACTTTGGTCCTCATGAAGATTACCAATTACGACGTTTTTAAGGAGATATTTGACGGAAACCGAAAAAACCGATTATTTATAAATAATTCCTAAACAATAACTGCTATGGAAAATTGTTTGAAAGAAAGTTGTAGGAAATTACATTCTCTATAACCTTTGTATTGAATTATATTTACAATAATGATGTTTTATTTGAGATATTTGGCCATACCAAATCGGGTTTCTAATAAACCTCGACTTCCAGTTAACCGGTTAATCAGCTCTTTGTGCTCATACCAAAGTTTATAAATGAATTGGTAATGATATGGCAAGTACTTTTCGAGTTAGTGTCCACAATTACATACACACCGACATCATTCCGAAAATAGTCTAAACGTGTTCTAGGTACCTCAAAATATGTATTTCCGTTGAAATCTCTGTCGATTTTTTTCATGAAAACAATACTTTCTCTATACTACATACCTATATGGAGAAAGTAAAAATAGTCAAAACGTGTATTTCCATTGATTTTTTCCATGAATACAATACTTTCTCTATACTATGTATATGGAGTAAGTAAAAGGAAGCCAAATAGGCGAAGTGAATTTTGCTGAGAAAATGAATTCAAAATACTTTAGTTTTGTATATGGTACTCAACTCTTTATAAATAATCAATAATAACAAATTTTCTAACAATGCATCACAAAATTTCACGAATGAAATACAGAATTGCACAGCTGTTTACATTATAATTAGTGAAGGTATGAAATCCATAAAAATTCTTAAATCACTTCAATAATTTTTGTGTAAATAACCGGCAGAACAACCACTAGGATTACTTCCAATGGGTAGTTTTTTTTCTTTCTAGATTAACGAAACAATAAATTTTTGGTCCATACAGCCCAGGAAAAATATTCAGAATTTCATATTATCATCATGAAATGGCAAATGCCAAAATCATGCTCATTAACTGTATGTATGACAAAGGACACTTTGTGTTGGCAATTTTTCAATGTTGCATTAATCATTTAAAGTACCATTAACAAATAATCTTTCAATCTGCCTTTTCGTCCTTTTCATCCTCATCATCGCTCTCATCTTCGTCGTCTTCATCATCGTCATCTTCTTCATCAGATCCTGCTTCGTAGTCGGAATCGGAATCTGTAAGGAAATTTTATTGTGACAATTGTATAATAAGAAGAGAAAAGTTAGTGAATAGAAATTTAAATGATACCATCATCTTGTAAATGTTTTAAAATAGCCCTTGTTGTAAGCACAATCAAGAGATTTCATAGTTATTGGGATTTAAATGCTAAGTTAACCCTCTGGCGTACAAGTTCTGAGCAGTTGTAAAAGTTAGAAATCATTATTGGGTTGGCATTTTGATAAAACCTTAATGATATACTCTTCAGGAAAGAGTAAACCGAACATGGGAGTATAAAATTAACAAAGATAGTAATTTGTAATGTGATTCAATGACATTAGATTGCCATTTTGTGACCAAATGATTAAGTAATAGGTTTTTTCCAATGAATAATGTTTAAGTTTAACAAAAATTTGGAATACACATTCTGAAATGAAATAAACGACTAAAACAAAAAAGGAGGAGGTGAATTTTGGCAGTTGAAATTTTGGTACTTGTGTATTAACAGGGGATGCAATAAAACAAGCAAAGAAAATGAGAACTTGTCAAAAAAAATTTTTATATACAAGTAACCGAGGATATTGGCGAGCCTTCGGCTCGTTTTCTTTTTAGATTATAATGCCTTTTATATCGGGTGTAGCCGTCTCCGGGTGCTATCGTGCCCTTTGCCTCTCTGGAACGAAACTATCCCTCCCCATTGTCTGGTGATCGGGTGGGTAAATGCCGCCACAGGCAGATCAGTCATGGGTTTGCAAGCTTTGATTTTATGTAAAAGGGTTATCTCAAAAAAATATTTTTTGAAAGAGGTCTGGGATAACTGAAGAGAACCCATTTTTCTTTGAATTTTAACATTTAAACTTGGGTCCCTCGTTAATACACAAGTACCAAAAGTTCGTTAGATATTTAACATCAACTCAAAGTAATTTAAAGGAAGCAATTAAAACGACTGAATACCATCATCATCATCCATATCTCCACCTCCTCCGCCACCATAGCTGTAATTTCCCGTACTCCAAGCACCACCCTCATCGTCATCTTCACCTGCAAATTGTCCTTGGCGGCCAAATTTATGGGTCCGTGCTGAAATACACATTATGGTAAAAGTTAATGATGTAAATAATTTACACAATAGCATTATTACAAAGCTATAAAGTATGATATACCGCATATACTCACACATAAAACGCACCTGTGTATAACACGCCATTTTTTTATGTACCCTCACATAGCACGCATATGTTTCTAGAATTTGATTTCTGTCACATGCTTATCATTCAATGGCAAAATTATTCGTTATATTGTTAATATCATTGAGATAAGAAAAATTAATGAAAATATAGGTACTTCAGTTTGTATTAACAATAAGTAAAACAGCAATTCACTCAAGTCGGTAATAAAAATCCGCCATTTAAGAAATGAGCTGTTACAAAGTTTAGAGGTTTCCCAGTGTGAAGGCAACAGTTTTAAATATCAGTCAAAACAGAATACATAATTGCAGTTATATCTATATCTACAGTTCACCCTGCAAGCTACCGCACTTCGGACCCATCGGTGGAGGTCAACTGGCACCGTTATTTAATATAGCCAACTCCGTTATTTGTGTGCCAGTCGCCAACGTAAATGTAATAGCGAGGAAATTACAAAGTGGAATTATGCCATGGAGAACGTAACGCTATCTTCTACGGAAGATGATTCCAATAACATCGCTGATGAATGGGACAGTGATAAAGAATTTTTTGGATTTTGCAATGCTTAATAATGTTCTTTATTATTTTTACTTTATTTGAAATATCTTGTATTGTACATCAAGTATAATTATTTAATAAATTTGGCGTTTTTGTTCATTAATTTATGTTTTTAGTTCAAGTTATTACCGAGAAAATGCATGAGAGTACAACCAGAACGTTTAATATCATCCCAATATCAAGCGGACGTAAAATTGATGACATTTTATAATGTCGGTCCATTATAATAAATATCCTAGTAATATATACTTTCGTATAAGACGCATCCTGCTTTTTAGCCGAAATTTTTAGGGAAAAGAGTGGGTATATACAGTAGTTAAATTTTACAGTTTGAAAGAACATTCACTCCCGGTTTCCTCATCTGTCATGGGATTCAACATGAATGATATCTTCTAGAATATTAATCGATATGAAACACCCATTTACTCAATATGCATAAAGGATTAGTAACATCGTCAATCTTCCATAACTATTGTGACTTTCATTCAATCATGCAAACATCATCTAAATGAGAGGTAAATTAATAAATAATAACTACTTTAAAAGTTTTACTTATGACATAATAAATTTAATGTAGTAATATAAGAGCATCTTACTTGACATGCTTAGATCCTTGGTCTGCGCAGTCTCATAACCACATTTAGGACAAGGAAGAGCCTTATTCTTTTCATATTTGAATCCTTTTCTACGAACGTGATCCTCACAGTAACAGGTTTTGCAGCGCAGACATGAATACTGGCCAAGTTTATTACAAGACTGACCTGTCAGTCAAAAGAAATTCATTAATGAGCAAAAAAAAATTCCACAAATCATATTGAAAAAGTTTCACTGTTTAACAAAAAACTATACTAACATTTGAAACTCTCTGACTCTAGGACTTGACATGAGGCCTGGTGCTCAAACTGGTCATCTTCACATAGATAAGAATTGCAGAAGGAGCATCGAAATATACGACCTCCATGATCCCAAACCCCACGCTCACACTCAATACATACAGCATCTTGCAAGGGGCAGGAGCAAGCATGTACAGCTAGACACTTCCTTCCATGGCATACCCATGCTTCACAAAAATCACAAATGGCGCCCTTGGAAATCAAATTTAGTTTTTTTTAAATAAAAAGATACATAAAACAAAATTAAAGAGGGAAGATGAACGTTATACTATACAATTGTACCACTAACAGAATGACAAGGAATTGGGATGGTAAGTCAAAAATTACATATGTAAAAATTTCAGACAGCTAATACCATTGCAACAATAACCTCACTTTGCTCATAAAATTTTTAGCAACTTAGTTAAAGACCAAGTGAAATTTAACAGTAAATAGGTAATATAATCTTACCACCATACCAAGTCCAGTGGTAAAAACTCCAGCATGTCTTACAACACAATCGCCGGTCTTTAACATACACTTGATCTTACCACAATGAGCACAAATGGGTAATCGTTGAAGGCTCTGGCAAAAATAGCAGAAAGCTCTATTTTTCTGCTTCCTGAAACATATTTAGTATAAAAATGCAGTTTTAACATACGTACCTCAAAATATCATTCTTTGGGTATCGCGCAAAAGCTTACCTTCTGCATTTGTCACATTCCTGTAAATGAATTACAATAGATTTACAACTCTTGGTTTATCACTTTCATATTAATCATGAGCGATTTATAATTACACTTTGAGAACAGCAGAAGAAATTACTGGTTGGTAAAGTCTAAAATTAGGAAAATACTAAACGTACCATAGCGGCATTACTTGGATATTGAGCTAAATCTCTGTTTTCCTTGGCGGTGCGAATTTCCTTCTGCCGCATTTTTTGCTTTTCGGCTTTTTTCCGTTGACCAGTCTTTTTCTTCGGCATTGTGGTAGTTTCAGTGAAACCTTAACATAGGAATCTATAAGAATCCTGATAATTAAAATACAAACATAGTGTATACTCAGGATATTACTAAATTACATTTTAAATAAAACTAAATTAATTCGAGATCGTAAATTGTTGAATGGGAGATTAACGTTAATTTATATTACTAACCTTAAGATAACGTATAAAGTCAGTGACTAATCTCTTAAGCGTGTTTCTACTGAAACTTCAATAACCATATTTAGAAAAATTTTACGTCTTGGACAGAATACGTACCCTAAATATCGTACTTCTGTCCGATTCCATCTAATCGACCTAAATCCACACCACCACGTATCGTAAATCGACATATAACTAATCGACCTTGTTGAAAGTTATTGAAACACGTCGAATACTATGATCGATCGTAAACATCGAAAGTTCGATATGTTCGACTAGGAAATACGTATGTCTTAATTGTCTTGATGGACTTCATACCAGCAGTTCTCGATGGAAGTTGCTTGTGAGATGTCACATATACATAGTTATGTGAAGTTGAATTATTGAACTGTTGTGAAATTAATTTGGATAAAAGTATTTAGTGCAACAAAAATGGGACTTCAACCGCTGGAATTCACGGAATGCTTAAGTGACAGCCCATATTTTAGAGAAAATCTACATGCCCACGAACAAGTTCTAGAAAAGACAAGTCAGCAAATTAAAGGATTGATTAAGGAGGTGAAAGATTTAATCAATGCGGCTCAAAGTAAGTGCTTTTTATTTATTTTTTAACTCGCACTATAAAATGTGATTCCTTCATTCATACCGAAATTGAACTGATTTTGTACAATGAATCACCAAGATACTGTTTGATAATTAGCATTTTAAGTTATATTTGAATTTTACATAATTATAGTCCTACCTTTTCAATGAAAATAAGTTTCAAGCCGTATCGATGGGATTACATTAAATATCACAAATTTAACCTGAAGTGTTTCAGTTACAAAGTCGTTAACTGAATTAGCTTGTAACGTGTAGACAGTAAGGAACATTTATTTTAGAATATTTTCAATTGCTCTAAGTGTTTAACACTTAGTTTTACACATAATTTATAATTTTTCCTTCCAAGCAAGTTTATCGAGGGCCATAAACTTGTGGCGCGACTTTTCCTTTGGTTTATTTCCACGCCTATCCTCGTGACTGTGCAATGTAAACTTAGTTGTGCAAATATCAGAATATCTCGTGCGCCAGCATAACCACTTGTGGCTTTTCGCGGTACCGTGAGCGAGGGGTGAGTCCCGCCCCACCTGTGACCACTCCCACCGTGCTTTCTTATCGAGAAAGTAGCGGGCGGGATTGAAGCTTCCTCCCTTTGATGATGCCACACCTCTTCCGAAAAAGTGCGCTATCATTTGTTCAATACATACCTATTTCCCAAGCATGCTTTTGGTTTGTAAATTTGTTCATCCGTTAACATAAACACATGACACCCTCACCCTATCAGCTCATTCACAATGGAATTTCGTCGACAGTTATTGGAAGTTCAATTTTTTTCCAATTTCCACGACCTCTCGTTTTCGATATCGCGACCGTAGACGAAAGCCATTACAGTTAGCGCCAGAAAAACCGATGTTTTAAAAAAAGAGTCGGTTACGGAAATCGAACTGTGAGGAAGACGCAGTTGCTTCACAAGATTACGGTACATGGAAGTCACTACAAGCTTCCAGGTAGGGCTGGCGTTAATACCCTTTTCCGTGCGTCATAGGATTCACGAGACGAAAAACTTAAAATCCCTTTTACCAGTTGCTGAAAGTTCTATTTTGGTATTTATTTCACTTTTTAACTCTTGGCAGATCCCGTGAAAATACGCGCGAACTGTTGGACATTTCCTCGTTTTTGAATTTTTTTCCCGCCCCGGATCGGTTAAGATTCGAAAATATGGTTCATATGCTTAAAGTGACCAGATTTCAGATTGGACAAACCGGGACAAACTCGGATATGCTTGCATCACCAAGTAGTCCTGGAAACCCAATTGATCAGACAGACGTAAACAACGAAAATAGTTTTAAACATTTGTTTACGAGCCGATTCATCCGTTCGGGTCATTCCGTTATTCTTGTCTTTTAACGAACAAAGAACGTCGTTCAGGAAATTAGAAATCGGAAATTCGTAATTTTATATAGCCTCACGTAGAGCTGCGCGATTTATCTTCGTCTAGATAAACACTTATTTTGCTGTTATTGAAGGGAACGTTACGTAACTTTGCCTCTCGTTCGACGCATTCCTTAACGGCCTTCGCTCGAGCGTTTCCTATTCACTCAACTCTGCCGCGATCGCTCGCTCGTTTAGTGTTCTCTTATTCACTTGCATTAAGCCGTTTCACACCTGAGCCGGCGTTCCCTAGTTATACTTCCGCATGGACCGCGGCCGTTGGAGATCTCGATGTCTTCGATCTTTCTGAAAAGGTCGCGGAAACCGAAGGCGGGGGAGAGTAAAACGGAGGCGCGTATTTGTGCTATGAAAGCACGTCGAGTGAATCAGTCCTTATCGCTAAAGAGGCGTCAGTGTTGCAAGTGTGCTTGGGTATGCAACTCGCTGGCATTCACTGTCTCTCTCTCTCTCTCTCTCTCTCCCTTCTACTGAGATGCATGGACGCAGTCGTTCTCAGCCGGTAATTAACCGGAGAGAAGAGTCGTCCGAGTGCAAAAAAATTGACCCGTTAGCGTTTTTGTTTACGTGCATTACGGAAATCATAGAAATGGACACGAGGAATCCAGCGATGTTTTTTAGCACGTTTTTTTTTTCTTTAGAGTAAAAATAAACGTGCTTATGTAGTCACTCTGTCTGTCCGTCCGTATGTCTGCCCGTCCGTCCGTATGTATGTCTGCCCGTACGTCTGCGGACAATTAATTTTTAGTTTCTCATATACGAAGTATATTGAGAAAGTATCGTAATCGCGAAAAAATTCGATCTTGAGATTTTCAGGGAAATATGCGTTTTAGGTGTGCCCGAGTCCGAAAAAGTGGTTTTCGCAATGCCGTCTGTCTGTCTGTTCGCGACTCGAGAGCCTAAGCGGTAGAGCGAAAACGAATGAAATTTCGTACTTAGGCATTTCATCATACAGAGTAGAAGCTATGAAGAAAAGGTTCACGTTGCACACTAATTAAAGGCAGTTTATTCCAGGCAAATTTAAGGCAATTTGATTTTCTCAAAAACGGTTCCAACGATTTTGATCAAATTTCGTACAGTTACATAAGTTTACGTCTTCAATAATACTACATAGTTCATATTTCTCAAAAAATAATATAAGGCTAGTTTAGTCTACGCATTTTTAACAGCAATTTGATTTTCTCAAAAACAGCTCCAAGGATTTTGATCAAATTTCGTACAGTTACTTGAGTTAACGTCTGCAATAATACTACATAGTTCATATTTCTCAATAAATGAATATAAGGCTAGTTTATTCTAGAGTAACTTTAATAATAATTAAAATTTCTAAATAACGGCTCATACTATTTTCATCAACTTTCGTATAGTTATTTAAGTTGATATAATGATTCTACATAGTTCATATTTTTCAAAATATAACTAAACGACGCATTCGTAGATGAGAAAGTTTGTACAGTGTATATTGTATCGATTTTTTCTTCTATAACTGATTTTTCTATACGTTGATTATTTTTTTGTTTCACTTTGAGGTTCGACTTATACAAGTTCCACTGTGATAACACATACGATCATGTCCTCGGTAGGATTTGAACCTGCGACGCTAGCATAGAGATCCAGAGAGACACATCAACACCTTTACGAAGGCAATAAAGCCCTACAAAAATGAATATTTTTGACCTCATTTCGGCTTTTACGTAAATTCACAAACTGAATTTTCTACAGCCGCTGTTTTGCCTTGCAGTTCGATCTCCCGCCAGATTAATAAAATCGTTTTTCTTGCACTTTATCTTGAAAGGAAAAACGAGCTTATGTGATCGCTCTGTCTGTCCGTCTGTGAATAATCGACTTGTTTTAAGAGATGTTTGAAAAATTCCTTTTGGGTTATATACCACTAATTAATCCATTAAAAGTTTCCACGAATTTTATTTTTCCGGTGGTTCGTAGATTTTTCGCTAGGTGTCTTCATATTCGGAAAATTCCAAATTATGCAATGGTATCGTAGCCAAACCGCTAGAGATATTTGTAAAATTCTTTTTTGAATAAGATAGCTATCATTAATCTACGATTTTTACCTTCTATTGGGTTATCCCGGTATGTAGTTCATAGACTTTCCGCTAGATGACTTCAAATGAGGAAACTTCAAAAAACCATAAACCTGAAAATTTTTAGGAAAACGTACTTCCACCTCTTACTTTACACAGCAAGATTGTATCTTGTTTTATTTATTGTTACAGGAGCTACGCATATCGATTGTTAGAATCAACGAGCATGGATCGATACCTAATAATTGGAACGAGCCGAATATATCCGTCACGATTTCACGTAATATCCAGGACACTGGGAGAAGAATTAAAAAAAAACACATTTCAAATAAACCTTTATCTCTTATTTCCAATACTTTTCCATTTATTTTTTCGGTTAGGCCCTTTTTATTTTTGTTTACTTTCACTTCCTCGATCGGGTCGAGAGAGTTAACGCCCTCGATCGCGTGAATATCCAGCCTTTCCCTAACTTTGGTAATCTCTAAGTAACGATAGTAGTTATCACTTATCGCCGATATCCCCTTTCACCCTCAAACATTCTCTATACCTCGAAACCATGAAGCACGGGGAACGAACCACATCACACACAAACACACACCCCTACACTCTACGTCTTCGTGTAAAACGTGAAATGTTTCGCCGATTTTCGATCGATTTTTTTTTTAGCCCAAGATAAGGGTTACGTCGGCGATACGGATACGGCGTGCCTCGAACTTTAGATGTCGCTGTTTTTAGAAAAGATCTTACACGACTTTTGAAAGCGGCGTTGATGGACAAGTTCCTATAAGGAACATTATATGTGAGGGTAAACATTTGTATTGAATTTGTCATTGATTCTGGTGGTTTTGCTTTTTTTTTTGCTTTGAAGAAGGACTGCCTTTCCTATATGTTAAAAATGGGTTAAACAAGAATATACATACGTACTTCATATACACAAGGCTCGCAATTTATGTTGGAATCATCGTGGCGTGATAGAAAAAGTCTTAAATTGTCCCAAAAAATCACGTAAAAGTGTACGATTATTTCCGTTTAACAATAAGTGGATTTAGAAAATCATATTTCAGAACAGTCGCAGACGCCTTTTTTAGAGCATTGCTGCACGGTCAGCCGACATATTTAGTCAGAATTATTGGCAGCAATACTCGTTTCCGTTCCTTATGTTATTGCATAGGATTCCGCCGTCAATTTTGTCGGATATTTAATTAATTGGAGCATTATTCACATAAAATAATGTATAGACGTTTCTTACACATGATATCCATTATATATAGACGCTTCTTACTCGTGATATATATAGGGGGATACAAAATTATGAGGCACTTCCAGATGAGCTAGAAACTTGAAATTTGCCGCGATTTTAGGTTTTTGATCACTACCGAGGGAAAAAATCCGAAATTGTTGAAATTCCAGTTTTGAAGGGCCATATTGGTCCCTTTATTTCCCCATAAGAAAACAGAAATCGGTGTAGTGGTTTTCATGTTTGCATTTTAAAATTATTTCCCGTCAAGATGCGAACTCTGGACTTGAACTATCGGAAATTTTAGAAATTGTAGTTTCTTATTTTTGAAGACAGAATTCATATCCCATTAGAATTAGCCTAAATATATAGTTTTTGTCGGAAAAAAGTGGTAATTTCTCTGGGTTGCAACAATCGGCTGCCTTGGCAACGAGCTTAATGCTTTCATATGGGTAAGCTTTTAATGGGAATCAGAGGCATATATTATAATGCCATTAATATTAAACTACGACTAGTGAAAGAAATCCGATATTGATATAATCCCCATTTTTGGATCTGTTTTGCCCCATTATTGCCCCATACGAGAACAAAAATTATGAGGAAGCTCCATATGAGCTAGAGACTTGAAATTTGGCACGGTTATATAATTTTGGACAACATCAATTGGGAAAAATTCCGTCTACTAGTATATCTATTATATATTGACAATTCTTGCACATGATATATATAGCAAGATACAAAATTATGAGGCACTTCCAAATGTGCTATAATTAGGGTTGCCAACCTCCGGCTTTCGGGCCGGAGATCTCCGGGTCATCGCCATAATCTCCGGTCTCCGGGTGAGTAGCACAAATCTCCGGCTCAATTTCGATTGCAGCGGAAAGACTTTTTTGCGTTTTTTATAAATGATTCGAATCAAGATAGTTTGCGCTTTAATTTCCATTGTATTTTGTTTTATACAAAAACAAATTGACGATGCTCTTACAATTTTGTCAAATAGCGATATTAAACAAATAAACAACGTTTTTTAATCATATGTCCTGAAATCATAAGTGCCTTTAAGAATATTGAATATATTTATCATTACATTCAATTCCTTTTGGTTTATTCTAAAGCAGTGGTGCCCAACCTTTTCTGCATGGCGGGCCACATCGGCGGGTCGCATTGGAAGTTGCAAATTCTTCTGCGGGCCGGATTAGAGTTTAAATCGGAAGTTACCTATATATTCGGATGTGCTATACAAGCGAAAATCGTGTCAAAATAATGTTTCTATGGTTAACATTTAAATATTGAAAGTTTTATTATAAAAATTTTAATAAAAATGTACGAATATGTCTGATAAATTATTCGGATTGCTTTTTCGTCATGGCTTCGCGGGCCGCATCCGGCCCGCGGGCCGTAGGTTTCAAGCAAACTCCGGTTTATGAATATCTTCAAGTAGGCAACCCGTAACAACATCTCCGGTTCATGAAGATCTATAGTCTGTTCACTATCTAAAGTCTCTTGGCCTTGAAGACGGAGCGTACGCCACTTAGCAGCAGCCAATAGGAGACGGTTCGTTTGGAATGGTAGTGGGGGGAACTCAGCGTTACTCTTGATTTCGAAGTGTTCACATTGGTCTGCGTTGCCGTTTCTACCGCCGTTTCCTTGCTGTTGCTGTTCGTGATTGGGTATCTATCACCCCGCGCGAAAGTTGTGAGGGGAAGGGGAAACGTTCGTGATTGGCTACTTGCTCTTTGAAGGTCAAGAGACTTTAGATAGTGAACAGACTATAAAAGTTGGCAACCCTAGCTATAATAGAAACTTGAAATTTGGTAGGATTATAGGTTTTTGGTCACAACCGAAGGAAAAAAATCCGAAATTGTTGAAATTCCAATTTTGAGGGGCTATTTTTGCGCCTTTATTGTCCCATAAGAAAAGCACAAATAGCTGCCGAGACTTAATTATGAGGCACTTCCAGATGTGCTCTAGTCTGTTCACTTTCTTAAGTCTCTTGACCTTCACAGAGCAAGTAGTCAATCACGAACGTTTCCCCTTCCATCGCCCCTCACAACTTTCGCGCGGGAGGACAGATACCGGTGCGCGGATTTTCGCATTCAACTGATATACTACACAATTTATAAATAACATTACTTCCCTCCTGTTAGCCATTGCAGATCACGAACTCAGCAGGGTAACAGAAACAACAAAACTTATAACAAAAATAACAGTAACAATAACTTAGAACTCCACTGCAACAGCAAGGAAATGGCAACGCAGACCGATGTGAACGTTTCGAGAGCAAGAGTAAGACTGAGTTCCTCCCCACTACCTTCCCAAACGAACCGTCTCCTATTGGCTGCTGCTATGTGGCGTACTCCCCGTATTCAAGGTCAAGAGACTTAGATAGTGAACAGAGTATAGAAACATGAAATTTAGTACATAGGTAGGTATAGTGGCAAAACCGGCAGAAAAAATCGAAAATTACGTTTATTTTCTTGGCCGTTAAAAAATATGAACATTTAAACATTTCATGGTTAAGGTACTTCTAAATGTGCTACAACGCTGAAATTTTTTCTAACGGTAGAATTTTCCAAATAACGAAAACGGGATTATAGAAATTTGAAAATGTTTATTTATTCAGCAGTCAAAAGTTCATAAATGTTAAATTGGCTAATGTTTATGTACCTTCGGTCGAGATAGGGAGCTAAAATTTTTCAGGAAATTAGAGAATGGCGGTTCTGCGAGAAATAACATTGAAAATTACAAAAGTTTATTATTTTTAGGCTGTTAAAAATTCATAAAATGTAAACAATTAAATATATAAATAAATGCTACATCGATGAAATTTTGCAGAAATGTGAGGTATTCGTAACAAATGATGAAAAACTATACAATTTTTATAATTATAAATTTTAGGGATTGTTTTTACCCCAATATTTCCCAAAGAGAAAAGCACGTAAATCAGTGCAGAGGGGCAAACTTTTGCGTTTAAAAATTATTTGTCGGCTCTTACTCTTTCTATTAAGGTGAGATACGTAAAATGCTTGCAGAATGCAAGCACATATTACTAGTAAAATAATATTTTCTACTTCCACGAAGTCATGCCTGATTCGATTAATTATAATCGGATCCTATTTTTTTTTGAAAATTCAGCCAAAAATTTACAAAATGGCTTTCGATGGCTTTCTTGCAAATGTTTTTATGTAGACGTATACATATCAGTACCACACCGCGTCGTACACAGATATCGGGAGAGTATAAACACGAAACCATACAACTTCTTTTTCGCAGCGTCTTAACGGGATTATTCCTTGACACGCCTTCAGAACTTCATCTCGTGGCTCTCACTTGTTCCAGGCGGAGTGCTAATTGAGTTGGCGATGATGAACGTTTTTTTTTTTTTTGATCGGCAGACCAGGGAAGCGCGCGTTTGATTCTTCCCTCGCGACTTTTGGCTGCCAACGACCGTCGGGCGAATTCATTTTCATCTCGCCTCCGCCAACTTCATCTTCGTCTCGACCGTTATCATCGGTTGTTTCTAGCGTGTAGAAACCAGCTCGTAGAGGTTCTTTATTCCTTTCGAACGCTTCGCGCAAGGGGAATCTGCATGGTTCTACGTCGAATTTTGCCCCATCCGCGCCCTTAAGTATGTACGTAAACTTATTTCAGGAAGTAATAGACAGACAGACAAACGACTTTATTAAGGGCGAAATTGAGACTATATGTTCCCTTCTTACATTTTAACCCTACGTCAACAGTTACAAAGGAGAATAAATAATAATGATAATATTAATGATTATATATATACATATATATGTATGTATGTACACACTTTTGCAGAAGAGATTGAAAGTAAACAAAAAGAAAAAACAAACAAAATATCCGATTACAAATTTGGAAAACTTCTAAGAAAGACAATGTGTTTGTGGTAATAAAATCCTAGGAAAGACTAGAAGGAAGAATGTTAGGAAAGAGGTAGGAAGAGGATAGGTATAAATAGATGCATTAAAAGAAAGAATTGATTGGGCATGAGAACGTTAAGAGAACGGCTTATGGATAGCCCAGATTTGATAGCGCCTAAACCCTACCGGGAGTTGGAATTACTACCATGTATGTATGAATGTGCCCTTAAGATTTTAGAAAAAGTTATCTAAAATGAAAATTAGGAAATGCAAAAATTCCCATAAACTTACTTTCGTAGTCTGCAAAATCCGGGGTGCCATCGTTCTATTACAGTAAGGTGGCTCTCAAACGTTTCGGCTCCAGGGCCACATAATGCGTGTCTGCACCCATCGCGGGCCACGTGGCCCACTTCCGCGCTCTGTCGAAAATGTAGTCCAAGAATGATATAAGGAAACTAAAGGATTTAGCTGTGGATCAGTATTACCCGATTTGTTTTAAATATTTGTATACAATAATGTGATTAGAGAGGCTAAAGGTAAAATCTATTGTTTTGTATAATTTTCTATTTTCATTTCATTGTATGTTATGTTATCTTTTAATTGTTGAACTCATGGCGGGCCGCAGTTTGGGCGCCACTGAGTTATACGTGTGTAAAATACATACTAAAAAATTGGTCGCTAGCCGCATATTAGCAAGTTCGAGGACCGCAGTCAGTCCGCGGGTCACACTTTGGGAACTCCTTCGTTATACGGTGAACTTTGCACTTATGTGCTTGCTCCCCTTCTATTGGTCTCGGCTTCGATCCATGAACCTCCGTACTCGCAGTGTAATTCTCCGTCTCAAATCGAGTCACGTCGTGCAACTTTGAACGCATTTTTCTGACTAATATCTATATGCGTCTGCGGAAATTTTGCTCAAAAGTATTTTCGCTTACAGTGAAATATATGGAAGAACGCGTTCAAAAACACTAGGCCGCGTGTTACGCGGACGTATAGCCAGCATACATAAATAAATTACTTCGCGCCATCGTACAACCTGTCAAAACTGTGTCAATTTGTCATACTATCGGACCTCCACTGCGTGTTTGGCTGTTTAACGTCGTCTCGTTAGGATTTCGTCCTCTGCGTATTCTTTTCTTATGCCTAACATGTAAATCAATCCTTCCCGGCCCACGATGGCATAGACTGCTGACGCACGGAACGGTATGTAAAAGAAATTTCAAGCGCAAGTAAACGTTTCTTAACGCACCGCTTCCTTATTTTTTTTTCGCGGAAATAGTAATTCGGGTCATGGGCGATTCTTCGCTGCTTCATTTCGTCGAAGGCATTTTTAAGCTTCGTGTTTTGGAAAATATTTGCATCTTAATACACTCCTAAAATCTTTTGAGTCAACCGGAAGATCATTTCAAATACTAGATAGCAGCCTTATCTGGCGATTTGCCGACGTCTGGTTCTAAAATCTTAGAATCCACGAGCGGTGAGTCACCCGTCGAGGAGGAGAAGGGTATTTTGTGTCTTGAAAGCTAATCTGGTTTTCGGTTGCCGGAGTTGGCTTGTTTTTCCTTTATTTTAAAGCTCTTAAGCGTTCGAATTTGTGTACTTGTGCATAAACCATTCTGTTTTGATCATAAACTATTAGTACGCGCGAGGAAAAAACTCTTACGGAAGGATTCCAAAGAGTTACGCCTTCCGACATCAGACGTCAGCAGCGAATTATCGGGCTCATCTTGTGACTGAAAAAATTATTCAAGAACAAGGATTTAAAAAGTACTTGTCTAACATGCAGGGGGGTCCCCGCCTAAAGTCGATCCACTTAACGTCGTTTCCCTTTTAACGTCCAAAATTTATCGAGGAACGCTTTTGCTTAACGTCTAAATGATGCACCTCAACGTCCATCCCTTTTGCGTCTTCGCGAAGTTTGTCCTATGACTGGGCGCAAAACTCGTATGCCGTGACGTCACGTCATTAAAACATTTAAAAGTTAGTCTAGGTAATTATTAAAAGGTGTTTTAAAAGTTATGGTAAGGCAAGATGAAGATGTGTTTTATAAAGTGCTTATTTTACGATGTGTTTGTGTTGAAATGTTTAAAAAAATGTTGTACTTTGTATTAGAAGGACGTAGAACCTAACCTAATTTTCTTCCATAGGGATCTATATCCCTGTGGAAGAAAATTACTCGCTTAACGTGTTTTCACTTAACGTCCAACTTTTCTGGAACGTAACTAGGACGTTAAGCGAGGATCCCCCTGTATATACAATAGCTAAAACAAGGTTTAAAAAAACCAGATGCGCATTTCGGCTACAAAGCAGCCGTCTTCAGTGGTAATGTTGTGTGTTAATTCATTGTTGGACCCAGTCTGCTGTAATTTGCCTCTGTGCTGTAAGTGGATTATTTCGTACAAAATAAATTAATAAATAAAATAATTCAACGAAAGTATATTATAAAAGAACCAAGAATCCTCTTAGAATCTATTTTTACCACTGAATAAGGCTGTTTTGTAGTCAAAATGCACATTTGTATTTTTACCAACTTTTATATTGACTTCGAAAGTAATATATATACTTATATATGTTTTTAACCCCTTCGATAGCAGAAAAAACTTAGGAGCTTCAGAATTGGAACCGCATTTCTTCGGATTCGCAGTCGAACGCCTTATATATATATATATATATATATTTTTTTTTTTCATTGGGCTAGCGATGTCGTAGGCGTTTGCGGTGATTCTAATTAATTTAAATTGCTTACGTGAAAATGAATCTTTAATAGAGATTCAGCTTTTGCGTTTCTTTGTTTCCTAAATCGGTTTCAGATCAATTTAAACAATTACGCTGGATAATTTTGTGAATTTAAAGCTTAAATATCATTTAATTACTAGCGCTCAACAATGGAATTCTAATTTATTGATTTTAAATTATTTTCCCATTGTTGAGCGTTTGCGTTTAACTCTCGTATTCGTGGTACAAGTTTCCGTTCTGTTGGAGAGAAAAGTTGTGTGCGCTAAGATAAATAAAAGTTGGTTTTTAAAACTAGATTTTTTATAGTTTCAACTTTTTTAAACCTTGTTTCGGCTATTGAAGATACCTGAGACAAGTATTTTTTTTAAATAATAAATTTTTCGCAAAACGTCGAAATCGTAGTAATCTCATCCGTAACTTTAAAAAAAAGAAAATAAATTATCGTAGATCGGTGACCGTGTTCTCGTTTCGATGGATAGATAGATATTCCGTGTCACTAGGGGAAACCATTCCGTGTCGTACCGAGAGATTAAAAATCCAGTTCCATTGCAGTTCTTTTTTGAGTTTCTCTCTCTCTCTCTCTCCGGATAAACTTTCTACGTTTACCGGATACTGGATTTTTCAAATGAAAACTTTCCCTCTGAAGAACCTTACTTTTTTACTATACCCGCATGGGTTTGCGCAGTGGAGTTGGAGAGAGAGGTTGAGATAGATAGACGTTTAAAGAGAAGAACCCCACGTCGTTTTGATTCCCAGATGGTGCTTTTCAGCTATTGGTGTTTTTGGCCTTTTCCTTCAAGAAATGTCAACCAGCATTTGCATGAATTCTCCCTCTCTTTCCCTGGCTAATGCGTTTGCACTCAATCGCTTGCGGAGCGACGTACGGATATAATGTCATAGTGCGTTTTTTTCTTCAAAAAATGGTAAGAAATTTACGGAAAAACTCCGCGGCCCTCTAGCGTGAGTGTGAATAAATAAATATATATCGAGGACAACTAGATGTTGAAGCAAACCCAGTGAACACTTACCAAAAGGAGAGCCGCTGGAATGTGGGAGACACATTTACTCACGAAATTGAAGCATATATATGCCTAAGGAAAAGGAAAGGTAATAATAAAGGTGACAACAAAGTGTTGGAGAGATCCCATTGGACACTTACCAGAATTGGAGAGCCGCTGGGGGTGCCGAAGGCACACGATAAGCAGAAACACACGAAAGCAACACAAATTCGAAAGCTTTTCGGGCCGAAGCCCTTCGTCAGCGACGGTGAGAGACGCACCATAATTCGAATTTTCCATAACTCGAAGTGAATTCACTTTATAGGATAAAATATTTTTCAAGTTATCTTTCTTCTATAACTCGACATTAATGACTCGAATGAAAAAAGAGAAAAATGCATAAAACGAAATTCGTTCGTTTCCGCTCGTATACGTAGGTACGTCTTGCGTTCGGGGTAGAAACGAAAATCCATTTTTCGAAATTTCTCTCGTATTTCTCTCGTAATTCAATGGTTTCCTGACATGCGATGGTAAAATGTTATCCGTATCGATTGCTGAAAACTCGATAGATAGGTATATGGTGGTAGTTTTTTTAATGCAGAATTTAATGGATGAATCATAACTGGAGTTAAAGCAAGTAAGGACAGGGTTGCTGGAGTAGACAGTAGATTCCGGTTTAAAAAATATTTTTGGCAACGGAAAAACCGAAAAAATGTGCACTTACATAGTACATACATTCAAACATAGTATGTATGTAAATCGATTAGCGAAAAAACGAAGTCTATCTGCTTTCGTTTAGGAAGAGTTAGCACACCGGGCAGACATTTATTTTGAATAATCGCTAAAAAAAAAAGATACATTTTAATTCCCTCGCCGATATATTTATTCGAAAAAGTACAATTAATAATTAATCAAATATAATGATATTTAATAAAACAGCTCGTTGCATTTACAATTCATGTTTTTCTTAGATCTACGATATTGTTCCGAGGTTGATGGTGGTAAAAGAATCTCTCGACCTTTCGTAGGTTGCGTATGTATACTTGCTGCTTAACTCCATCGACGTGCTCCGGCATGTTCTAGAACAGCTCGCTGTTAATTCTTAAAAAAAAAAGAAATAACGTGGAGACCTACCACTTATCCACTATGGCCGTTAAGATAATTTAGAACAATTGAACTCGCCGTAAATTTCGATATCTCACATTGTGTCATCCTTGAGACTCCCGTGCCAGCGACTTCAGTAGGGTGGTGCTTGATTGCTACGCGTCATGAAGGACAAAGCGCGTAACTCATCCGGTTGGCAAAGAACGTAAAAGGTTATAAAGTCATCGTTGTATCTATTGTTAAGAGATTTTTTTAGGCGCGTTTCGCTTCATGCGTGAGCGCCTATTAGCGCCGGTCTGCCCGTCCGTCCGCATGTTCGTTCTCGGCTTCTACCGAACGGATTTTCATAAAATTTTATGCTGAGGACACAAGTCAAAGACAATAAGAAAATCACATAAATGATTCACGTAAGCCAATCAGGGGTACCACTTTACTGGTGACAGAAAAGGAACTTTCCGTCATATCTCATAAACTATCGGTCATATCAAAATATTTTTCAAATAAAACTTGTAGGACTAGTTAATTAGAGTATTTCTTTTCGTATACATTTTTATCGTAGGAGTAACCGTTATCAAAAAAATCAAACAAGAATGTCTTAATTCGAGTTGAACATTTTTGCATGGTTACTTCATCATTGTTGCTAACATAAACAATCTCACGAAAATACGTTTAATTTCCTTACGTGTGCATGCAGTATTTTTAAATAGAAAGAAAACGGATTATTTATGAAGGAGAAAAGAACTTTAAAACGCTATTTCTCTTAGGTACATGCACATAATTTCTTTCAAGTACTGTATTACATGGAACGCTGCACACTTTCCTAACTTGTTTTAAATCCACCTATTCGTTCGGTTTCCGTCCGTCTTGCCCGACACGCTAACTACCCCTGAACGAAATCAGATAGAGACATTATTTTTTTACCACTTCAATCGCCATTTTAAAATTAATGCCTCATAAACGCCCCAGTTACTCGAAACGTGAAATTCTGGAAAATAAATAAATAAATCAGAAATTGTGAATCATAACGTGTGCTTTAAAAAAATAATGTAGTGAAAACCCCGTTTTCTGAATCTGCAGATATAAATTCAAAATAAGCGTGTGTATTGAATTGGGATACTTAATTCGAAATATTCAGAACTGAGAGGTAGCTGGTAAGAACAAAGATTGAGAAACTCTTGAGCTATAGAGAATTCGTTTTTTTTCGATATTCGATTCAGCACTCTGTATTGTTGTGCACTTTTTATCGGTTTTGCCCGTCTTTCAGTCTAATTTAAAAAAATATATTATTTATTGTCGACTGAAACCATTTTTCTTGAAATTAATATTTCGTGGAATTGCACGATTTTATTATTGTTACTAGTGTAAGTGCCCGTTGAATTTCAACGGAATTAGTGAATCTACTTTCGCCGCCAATTCTAGGGCGTATGCGATATATACAAAAACATGTCAGTTTACGAAAAACTGAAAATCACTTGTAAAGAATACTTTTTCACTTAACTTTTCGTAACAGTTAACCGAATTCGTTTGTAAACAATCCGTTTCCAAGCGTATTAAATTCAGATATTACGATAATTTATTTCCTATCATATCGCTTTCGCCAAATCCAGCTTCATTTCTTGTTTAATTATGCCTTTCTGAAATGTTTGCTGTTTTGCCTTGTGGGCAGGAAACCCGTGAAAAGATAACGTCCTATACATATACATAATATAGATCTGAAAGTTATAAGGGACGCTACGTCTTTATTGGGTCGATATTTTAGAGATCAACGCCCATTCTTCCATATAAACCTGACAAACTTAAATATCCATGTGCTAGGCGGGATTCGAACCCGCGACCTTAGTTACCGTCGGCAGATACGCTAACCATCCGTCTACCAAGGTCCGTAGATGTTACCGCAGACGTCGTGAACCCTGATTGGCTGCCATTCAACCAGTGAAAACGCAGAATAAGCGTTTATGAAAAACCAAGCAAATTATATTAGGTCGACGTGGAAAAAGCCTCAAGTATTATTAAAGCTGTTTTTCATGAATTTTGTTTAATTTTTCACAACGCCGTATTTTCCCTAAGATCTTTCCCTACTTGTTTACCTAGAATTGAGAATTTTTTATTCAACCTTGCATTCAAAAAATTCACGGCGTTATTAATTTCAGAAACCTACACGAATAAAATGTTCCATCACGTCAAGCAAACATTAAATTCGACATCTTACGAGAGATATTGCGAAATATGGTTCGATTCTATCACGAACCAGTGGCGCCCTCGGGGGAGGGGGGTGGGAAGGTAACAGGGCATTTCCCCCCTCCCCTAAGACAGAGCCATTATATTGCAAAATAAAAATTGAATAAAAACATTTTTGTTATATTACGTTAAGAATATTGAGGATTGAACAGGTACAAATTAGAATTTATATGTTTATTAATAAAAATGTTCTATTACACAGCTAAAATGATAAATATTAAAGTACAAAAAATGATTTAGTAAAGTTTGAGGTTTTTGCCCTCCCAAAGTAAATTTCTTGGTGTGCCACTGTCGCGAACTCACAATCAGACATTTCTTCCCCGCCGAAACGATCGGATTACGGCCTTTAGATAGGTTTCGAACAATTAAAACTGCCGCGTTGAGCACGTTTGTATGTCCAATTTAGGTACATATATTGTTGAAAAAAATGCCATCTACGGTCTGCTTCAGCAGCCCTTTTCTTACCTGTTTTTTTTTTACGTGTGCAATCTGTTCAGTAACGTAACACCGGATGATAATTATAAACGTTTTCTCGCGTCGGAACCATCAATTTGACCCAGTTTCATAGGTATAGTTAGGTAAAATCTTTTTTTTTATTATTTGTTGGGTTACTAGGTGTAACATATGATGCGCCGAGTTTATATAAGAATGAAAACGTGGTTTGTCAGACAAGAGTGGATTTTCATAACCTTTCGTGATAAGAGCGATCTCTGATTGCGGCCTTTGTTTGTGTTTTGACAGAACAAACTCGAGATTTTAACACGGCGGAACTCATATATGCGCAGATTTACCCGTGTTGGCGCAACTTTGTAGCGCGTTCACCATAAACGTGCCCGGTTATGCATTTGCATTTTCACTGGCGAATCATTCGCATAAATGTGTTTGGATGGGGTGAAAATTAAATTATAATGTTATCACTTTCGTTTGCGGCTTCATTTCCTGTATTATTGCTAATATATATATTTTTTATTTCCATTAATTTAGATGTGACAAATGGTGAAATTTTTAAAAGAAAATTATCGTTAATTTTTATGTACACAGAGATTCAAAAACAAATATTATAGTACAGCAATACCCCGCTTAACACGAAGGATAGGTTCCTGAAAAATACGTGTTAAGCGAATTTCGTATTAAACGGGGCTGATATAACATGAGTCAATGGGATGAGTGCACGGCCCTTCAAAATTACTGTAAAAAACGTATACATTACTGTAAATACATCATTGGTATCACTAACGCGTTTTGGGGCCATAATTTAATGCAAAATTCCTTTATAATAAGAATAAATTATAAAATTTAGAAATTTTTAAGAGATGATGTGTACAGCAACACGCTGAAATTCAAACGATGCTGAACTGTAAACAGGGTTTTCAGATGGACGACAGACAGTGATTGCTGATTAACTGAGGGGGTACCCACCTCAAGCTAAGTGCGCTGATTGGCTGAGATTTTGTAGAAACGCTCGAGAGATTCGGTTTCTTTCATTAGATTTCAGTTACTCGGAGGAATTCGTTTTCTCGCATTAGAATTAAGGCGGAAAATAGTAAATGAATAAAAATGTTATTTTTGGGCGATTTTGGCTAAAAAAATACAATTTTTTTTCTGGTTATAACGAATTCGTGCTCACCGGGGTCGTGTTCATCGGGGTATTGCTGTATTTGAGAGTCCATAAAGTAACGCGTTTGGATGCGGATAAAATTTTTAAAAATAATGGATATCACTTTTATTAGCGGATTAAATTTCGTATATTGGTGCTAATATACGTATATTTTATTTCCATTGACTTAGATGTGATAATCGGTGAAAAAAAATAATTATCGTAATGTTTATGTACACCGTGGCAGAGCTTAGACAAATTATTATAGTATACTCGTATATTTAAGCACTAATGACGTTATTAAGTGGCGGTATATTACTATATGAAATACGTTATTAATTGTGCAGATTTTATAGTGGTGCTCTTTTTTATTAGTAGTAATTGCTTTTCTACTCCAATTATAACCATTTCAGGCAGTTTTATAGTGAAGTGAAATCCTCTAAATATATGTACATAGGAATCAATGCGGATCAGGAATCGTCGCTTAAATTCGAGCATAAAACTTCCGAAATTGTCAACTATGTTTACGGTGAGTTTACTTAGCTTACGTGCGATTCCATTGTTAATCTTCTGTTCTAAAGAATAGAAAAGTAACGTTTTAAATCAATTCGATACATTTTATAGTACGTATTTTAAAAAAAATCGAAATCTAAAAAAGTAACGTGGGTAAATTTATCTGCAGAGAAGCCGAGCTATTTTCTAATTGTAAGACTGATTTCTTGGCTAATTACGGGTATTACGGCCTCTATCCCTGCTATTATTTGTTTTTACCACGTTCATATAGTTAACAAGCGAGGGAAGGATTGCAGAACAGATTACATTAGGCGCCTTTTTTTCACCTTTTCCAACAGAGTAAAGAATAGCACATGTGATGCATTGCTGGTTGCCTACCTTTGTAGAAGCAAGTACTTTTTTTAGCGTTTTCCCCCCGTAGATAGCACAGTGATTTGACCTATACAACACCAGTTATAGATTAAGTGAAATATAATAAAGAAAACTGCTAAAATATAGTTGAAATCTGCAATTTTGGCAATATTTTGCAATTTACCCAGTCGCTGTTGAGCTGCGTAAAAGCAAATTAAGCTACCATGTTCAAAGAAGTTTGTCACACGTTAACATAATGAATAAAAGTGAATCTGTGTTGTGAGATTCTGTTTTCGAATAAGTTTTACCGTACATGATATACTGATCATCATCATCATAGGTAGTCTGTCCGTTGACAGGTCCGTGATTATTCATGGTTAAACTTGGTTCTCCATATAGTCCTATTTTCCGCAGTTTTCTTCATGTCTTGATAGCTCTCTTTCCCTTTCGAGTCGTCTTATCAGCTGAAACCTTTTCCTACCTCTTTCTCTTTTTCCATCCAGTTTTCCTTCTAGCACTCCTTTAATCATGCACTCTCTCCTCAGATAATGTCCAATCCAGTTCGCCTTCCTCTTTCTGATAGTCTGTATAATCTTTCGAAAAGCTATACTCATTACATAGCATTTTATCATCTTCTTGCGGATATCCTCCTTTATATTTCCCGTTAGTAGGAGTTTATTTCTTCTGGAAGCGACTTTTGCTATTACACTCTTTATTTCAGCGGTACATTTTGCTTCTCTCGTTATGATGCTTTCAAGGTATTTATTGTCTGAAACTTGTTCTAATGGCTTTTCTCCAATACTTACGTTCAAATTTCCTTCTTTACCCGATATTCGCATGACCGTAGATTTTTTGCATTTATTTTCATACCTTTATTTCTGCCTGTTATTACCAGTCTATCATTTACTGGAGTTCCTTTTCCTTTCTTGCTAGAAGTACTTGATCATCCGCGTATTTTATTGATCTTGTAATCCTTCCTTCAGTTTTGAAATCTCCTGTGCATTTTAACGCATATTTCATTAGCCTTAGCATTAGCATTCTCCAATCTGACCTTTCATATATAGATTCCTGATCAGACTCCTGTCTTTCCAGTCTACACCTACATCCTTTATATCCTCATCAACATTACCCAATTTACTCTATCAAAAGCCTTCTGCCAGTCGACGAAACATACGCAGCAATCCTGGATTTACTCTATTACCCTTTCTGATATGATTCTCACTACACCGATAGCATCTCTGGTTTCTCGTCCTTTTCTGAAGCCGAATTGATCTTCCCCTAACATTTCTTCAGCCTTTTTCTCTAGCCTTTTATTAAGAATCCTTGTGATGATCTTTGAAGTGTGTGACAGTAGGCTTATCGTTCTGTAGTCTTTACACTGCATTGCCTTTGGCTTCTTCTTTAGAGGGATCATTGTTACTTCTAGGAAATCCTGAGGCCACTCTCCCGAGTTGTAAATCTTGTTAATTAATTTCGTAATCACTTTTACTCCTTCCGATCCTATGACTTTAAGTATCTCTGCCGGTATTCCATCGCTGCATGTAGCTTTTCCTTTCTTCAACTCCAGTATCGCTTTTTCTACTTCGCTTTCCATAATACTTGTTCCCAAGTTGTCTTCATCAATGCTGTCCTCTTCTTCTAGTTCTATTTGTGCCGATCTTGCCTGCTTGTCGTATAGCTCCTTAATGTATTCTTCCCATATCTGTGCAACATCCTTTGGTCCTGCGACTATCTGCGACTTCGCTCATAATGGCATATTAGCAAGAATATTTTACGTGATGGCGTATTTATCCGTACTAGTGGTGCTCGCAAAAAATTTTGCTAAATCATTCAGAAATCTGAATATTTAAAAGTTATATTACAGAGGAAATTAATGATACACAGTAATTATTCGCGAACTTTTATTTGAATTTATTTATGTTTCTTTTTATTGAACTATGTCCTTTTTTCATATAACAATAAATACCATTTATTTTATGACATTTTCTTACTTTTCTTTGTCCATAGCTCTCTGAAATGTTTACTTGTATGGCTTCAGATACCCGTGAAAAGGCAACGTATAGTTCTCCATGATTCAACATTGACTCTGGTAAATGTACATCAGATGCCTGGACCTATTTTCGTTAATAAACATTAAAAATGTAGAATATAATGATTTTACTGAAAAAATGTAATATTCCAATATTCAAATGATTAAAGAAAACTCAATTGCTTTGGTCATCGTTATAAACGCTTCCCACACGCAGTTTCCTGAATAATTAACAGTATCTTTTTACGTTGATATGTATAAAGATTGACGTTGCTACAACAATAATTTAAATGCATAAACAAAAGTGCGAAGCGAATAACGCTATTCTTTCGTCTATTTGAAGGCTTCACTGACTCTAATTGAGTCGGAGGTAATAATGATGGTCGCCTTGGCGACGCCCGGAAAGAGTACGAAAAATCAACAAAATATCGAGAAAAATTGCTTATTTCTGAAAACTTCGACAGCATAACATGTAAACATCACAAGAATAAGATAGTACACATTTTTAACCGTCGAATAAATGAAAAAACCAAGAAAACCGGTCCATGTTTAGATATTTTGATGAACGAAGGGAAAAAACCTTGCATTCTGAAAAATCGAAAATTACGTGTAGACTTATGGGAAAATATAATCGTTTCCAGGACTTTTTCCCGGAGTTTGATTTTTCTAGGGAGGTTTCACAGCTTTGAAATTTTCAGCTCAATTCCATCGTGAAATGTCCAAAAGTACCGTGACAGACGGACGGACTCTTAAGAATTTATATATACTGTTGCTCTTTATTTTCTCCTCCTTAGCAAGGATTCATTGTTGTTTCATTGGCTAGTATAAGAAGGGAGGAAAAGGAATGCATTGTTATTCGGCGCTATAATAATCGCCGTCGTTTCATGTTTTTCCTCTCCCTCAGATCTGTCTAAGGCGCAGCGCACCCTATCCACCAGACTCCAGAATTTCAGCTTCGAGTGCATCGGATCGACGCAGACGGACGATGAAGCGGTCATATCGGGTTCGTTGCGGGAATTCGGACTTCTCATCGCGGCCATCGAGGACGAAAGGGACAGAATGGTCAGTCGTGACGGTGACAGGATCAGCGCCAAGCGTTTTACCGCCACGTGCATACGCTGTGGTTATGCTGCCTGTGCTCTCCCCCCCCCCCCTCTTTCTTATACATCGTCATGTACCTATTTATAAAAATATATTTAAATTATTGGTATTATCCTTGTTAATTAGGACTTAGGTGGCCACCGTTAATCCGCATCTTTACGGCAAAATTTGGTACAATTTCAGTTAACACTGTACAAGTTTATTTACGTAGTAACAGACCGTGTGGCATTAATAATTTTCTATCAATTAAACCAGAAACTTTAATTAGGTTGGAATAAATTATCAAAAACTTGAAATTTATTGTTGGTAGAGTTTATTCACTTTGACTTATTGTTCCCCGCTACTTGTGTACAAAAAATATGAGACAGGAAGATAAAATTGTTACAAAGTCATATTCTCACCCATAGAGTAATTTAACTTCACTGCGAATTTTAAGACGATTTGCAAGAATCTTTCTCGAATAAAGGAGAAAACTTTATTTCGAGTTAAAAGGGCAAGAAAATTAGTTTAATTTTTTTAGAAAGAACTTTTTTTTATCGATTTTGCCCCTTTTGTTGAAACAGGCTTCTTTTGATCGATCTGACATATTAACGGGCGTTTAATATATAAATCAGCGTCTTCTTCATTTCCTATATAAGTGGAAAAATTCAAAATAGCTTCAGAAAATCCGGTTCTCATGTAGAAAAGGCCCGCCAGATTCCTGGCGTCGAACTATCGGTCAGAATGAGAACTACTGCCTGTGACTACATTTACCCACCCAATCGCCGCCCAAGTGGTGAGGGATCTGCCTGTGGCGCCATTTACCCACACAATCACCGCCCAAATGGTGAGGGAGGCGAATGGCGCGACAGCGCCCTGAGCCGGCTGCACCCGATATTACTTTACTGACTCTTCGGCCAGATAATATATTTCCACAAAAATCATCCTTAATATTCTGCTAAGACAAACATTTGTGTCGGTATAACTTATTTAAGGTATGACAATTCATTTTATTCATATTAGGTTCAAGTTAGGACTCGTAAAAACATTGAAGTTTGAAAAAATTGCTGAAGGAATGAAGTGATGCCCATCGCTCAGCATTTTATGAGAAAATGGAATGTCGCGGACTGACTAATAATTGTCCGCGGACCGGCGGTTGATAAACACTAGTTTATAGATTAAACTAAGGATTATCAGGCGATCCACGAAAGAGAGGAAAGCGAAAGAGCTGTTTTATTATCTCAGCCAGAAGCGGAGTGGGAGAGAGCAAGGGAAAAGTCAGTATCGGAAGTTTTAAGATTAGTTTAACTTATGGAGTACTTTCGATGTGTTTTGATTCGAAGTCGCGTTAAATTACATTATAAGATGTTTTGCTTGGCGTGTCATTACTTGTCTCAATAACTTTTGTCCGAATTAACCTTAAGTGGTCAAACATCGTTTCGGCAAGGTCGAGCGTCGTAAGTGAAGAGAGGCGCCTTAAGTCCTTAATTAGAAAACGTCTTACGTTCGGAGCGTCGTAAGTCGAGGACTGCATGTACATAATATTTTAAGCTCATTTTAGAAACTGCCGCCGTTTGCAAATGCACGCGCTCCACCCCCTGGACTCCCTGGACCCAAAGACCGCGGTAGATACCGAAGTACACGCCCACACTCTGTGGCCCCTTATCGTTCCTTTAAAAAAGACTGCAGATTATTTTTTTAAAAAAATAAATAAAACTTTTATTTCTACTTCGCGTTTCCACAGTGGAGTTCCATCCAGAACGACGCGTCGCGACAGTCGGAATTAGTCATTCGTGATCCGACGGGTTCTTTCGTATTTTTTAGCGCGCGCGCGCGCGTGTGATTATTTATTTATTTATATATATAGGGTAAGGGTAAGATTCGGAACCCTATGACACGATAGCGAAAAATAAAACGACCGGAAACAGTTCGGGAAAAATATGAGAAATCGCTCTCTGGACGCGACCTCGTTTACCGCGCGGCGATCATAATATTTTTTCTATTTTTGAAAAGCGCAGCAATTGAAAGCTTTTATTTTTTAATGGTTTGGTTACGTGTCCGTTTCGAGAGCATGACACGTTTCGTGGGAGGTTTTGGAGCGATATTTTTATCTCGGCTGCTTTTTTAACAATTGAGAATCGATATGGGGAATTTATAATGAGTCGTTTCTGGGAAAAGGAAAGAAAACAAGTGACACAAATTTCCAAGAGTAATTTAATTTCACTTTCTCATGTCGGACGCCTTAACATATTGCGCAGAAACGGGGAAGCGTCCCTCGTCTCATTGTTTATCGATTCTCTGTTGTTTTATTGTGGTAAGTGATGGTGGAAACGTTTTAAGTGCTAAGTACATCATAAAATTCGGCACGTAAAACGTTCCAGGCGTAAATTCTCGGTTTTAAGTTGATTTTGACAATGTTTGTGATAGATAGAATCGAATAAATTTATTTGCATATTTTTAGGTGTATTTTTTGTCGATTTTTGATTAGATTTTCTTTGTTATGGTCAAATATGACGTAATTTCATTGTTGGCGCTCATTCAACTATCATAATTGTCGTTATAAACAGAAATATTTCTTGAGTAAATGATCCTAAGGTCGGAAGCGTGTGAAATGCATTCATCTCTTACGTAGGCAATATGTCTATCTCTTAATCCTCCAGATTATCGATTTAAGGATCATCGAGGGATTTTGAATTTTTACTTTTTCTATACGTAGTGGAGAAGAAAGTATTATATTCGTGAAAAAATCAGTTTCGGGATTTCAACGTAAATACACGTTCTGGGGTCCCCTGTGTATGTTTTGACTTTTCTCGATGTCTGTGTGCGATTGGATTTTTTAAAAGCGCTCTTAACCCAAAAACTAATAATCAGATCAGCACAAAACATTATATTTAAGACATTTATTAGCAAATGAAGATCTGAAAAGGTTTATCCGTTCTTTCCAAATATTTCTCCTTTAAAAGTCAATTTATGTGAATATTTTTTATTGTCAAAGTTTTACATAATGTAAATGGATCGCTGGTGTCGAGAGAAATCATTTTCGTTACTCTGTATGGAGAAAGTCATGTACTGGACACATGAAATTTTTTTATCGAAAGGCACGTGGTAGAATTCGGTGTCCGTCCAAGTCGATTTGCATGCATGCGAAATCGTGTCAACTAGTGTGTTGGCAAATACGGTAAAATTAAGATTGCCAGAACTAGACTGGAACTAAGGATGATCGAAAATCTGTAGAATTGGCAATTTAAAAAGTCGAATGCACATTTTCATCTGTGGAAATATATGAGATAAAGGTAATATGTTATGTAAAGGCAACTTCATGTTTATACTACACATAGGCCCATCCCCAGCAGTTAAATACGCTTAACATTTATGTTAACCATTTTCAGTAGGATTTATTATTATTATTTTGGTACATATTACTGGGTTATCCCGGAACCCTTTCAATTTGTAGTAATTTGCTTATACCAGAACATTTAATAGATCTAATTGTTTATTTTTGTTGTTTATGGTTTGTTTGTGTTGTCAAGAAATTTTTCATTATTATTGGTTAAAGGGAGGAATGAAAACATAGTGGATATATTTCTTTAAATGGTGCGTGAAATTAAATGAAATTCTTAAACTAAATATACTTTTTTTGCTGGATCTGACATTTGTTAATTACTTAGATTTAATAACTTTCACACAAAACGAAAGCTTGCAAACCCATAACGCATCTGCCAGTGGCGACATTTGCCCACCCGATCACCGGCCAATGGTGAGAGATAGCTGCGTTCCAGGGAGGCGAAGGGCGCGACAGCGCCCGGAGATGGCTACACCCGATATAAAAGGCATTATAATCTAAAAACAAAGCGAACCGAAGGCTCGTCAATATCCTCGGTTACTAGGTTAAATTGCTAAAAATTGAAAAGGGTCCGGGATTACCCAGTAGTACCATTATTTTGAAGCGTTTCTTATCGATCTTACTAATATGTATTCCTCTTAAAACGTATCGCAACTATTATTTTTTCTGGCCCTTAAAATAACAGTACATCCGGTTAATCGGAAATTTCCGGTTCGTCGTCAAAGTGAAAATTGACGATCAATCGACTGACCCAGAGTTTGCGTAAAGATCTTTCGAGATACGTACATACGTGTGGTAGTCTTTTTCTGTCTTTCTCCGCCGCGCGTGATAATTGATGGTTTTAATTAGTGTAGAGTCGGCCATACGAACCCGTTGTAATCATCAACTGGAGCTTATTAAGTAGGCACGCGTGAGGAAGGCGTTCACAAAAAAAAAATAAACGACACGTAGTGAATCGCATGCTAGCTCACCCACATTCTCATGAATGGTAAAAGCTTGCGACATAAACCTTTCCTTCTCTCTCCATACCTTATCAATACAGCGACCTCCGTTCCTTCAAATCACGCGGCGGATAAAAAAGGGCGTGCGTTTCGTCATGCACAAGTCCATATGGCCCATTTGGTACAAATGGTGTTGCCTGGCGCGGAGGCCTTGAGAGCTAACCGGAAGCGGTCGTCTGCGATGAGTGTGTTTCCTGCTCTTCGATATGGCGAATCGAAAATCGTGGAATATTTTGACGGGAAGGAAGAGGGGTTAAAAAAAAATAAAAGAATTTGTTCTCCTCTTTACGTATAAAGAGAGGAAACGTGCGAGCGTTATGCGTGCGTAAATGCAAGACATGGACGTCCTTTACGATCTTTGTGATCGTGCTGAAATGTAATGGCTTAGAGTAAAGTCTAAGCGACGCAGGACTATATACGTCAGAAGTGATGTCAAAGGAATACGGAATTATTGATTTATTTTCTTATCAGTTGTAATTAATAAAGGAATAGGAAATTATTGAAAACATACCTCACTTAAATTGAGTAGTAGTAAATGGGTGGACATAAAGGCTGTGGACATATCATCATGGAAGCGTAGTAATGTAATCTTTACGTTCACCTTCATTCCTTCGTCGTAAAATATTCATTTGTTTTGTGCGCAATGGAAATTTTTAGTTTAGATCTTTTTTGTCGTCTAGAAATATTTAAAATTGTTTCCCTAATTTGGTGCACGCATACCATCTTAAGCCCCAACTTTCCCGATGCCGATGGAATGGATTAAGATAATGGCTCAAACAAAGGTTCTTAAACATTTATGTGACTAAGACGAGTAATTTTTTCACAGAAGATCAGTGCGGCCACTATTACTGAAATCTGGTTTAAAGTTGATTTTTGGGAACACTACATAGATGTTATTATTCAGTGCATTAGACGAACATAATGAGAAAAATTGCTTCTGGAAAATCTTGGTAAATCTGCGGTCGTGTTTGAAATCTATTCATTGACCTTAGCCCCGTAGTTCGAGAAATATTTTTGTTTTTTTTTTGCGTGCAATCTCTCGATAACGAACTGCCATTAAAAGAAGAAAATAAATAAATGAAACTCCCGTTCGAAAAAAAATTCGCGGGAAATCTCGCAGTTTCCGAGATGGGACGCGACCGATAGCAGTTCCCGCACAAATCACCGTTTTGCACGCAGTTCGACGAGATGAAACAAAAGATTTTTTTTTAAATCTCGGACAATTTTCGTTTCAGTTTAAGGGTTTCTATGTTCCTGTGCGATTTTCGTCGGGGGGGGGGGGGGGGGGGGGGGGGAAATGAATGAGGGAAGGCGAGTTGCTTTGACCCAAATGACAAACCGATCAACCGTGTTCTCTTTTTTTGGCTTTACAGCTCGGACGCGCCCACGACCAAATCGTCGCGCCTCTGGAGGCGTTCCGGAAGGAAAGGATCGGCGGAGTGAAGGTGAGTTGTGGATTTTTTTTATCTCGTCCCCCTCCTCCCATTCCCATCTCCTGTTTTGGGCAGCCCCTCCCCTCTTCTCTTCGACCATCCGATGACGCTCGTTCCCCATAAGCAGCAATCCGCAGGGGGAGAATGATGTAGAAGGCCCCATTGTCCGTTATAAAGAAGAAATAAAAAGTTCCACGGATCGGCATCTCGTCGCGTGACCATTTATTCGCTAGTGTTTTGTTTATTTTTTTTTTGAGAAAATATGCGACCTATGTCCGGAAATAGAGGGCGTTGGTAGAGAACTATCCTATCTATGTATTGCTCTGCCTCTTTAAAGCAAGGGTCTACGTACTCAACTTGCATGGGGGAACAAAATGGATGACTTTGAAAGAGATTGTAGTCAGCATGCTTTGATTTCAATTTATATGGCTGGCCTCGCGTCGTAATAATAATTTGTTGAAACTTATAAGCATCTGGCGTAAAATTTAATCAAGATCAAATTGTCGTTGAATTCATAATTGTTAAGCATTGTTATATTACCAACTTTTATATTAACTTATAAATTTATATATATGTGTTTGTGTGTATACTAGTAGAGTGCTGGGTACTTACGTATTATTCCCATGCCATAAAAATATTAACAGAATAACAATACAACAATTTTAAAGTGAATCATAAGTACAACTTCGTCGATCCTCAGTCTGGTGCCCATACACAAAATATAGAGAGGATTTGGGGATCAGCGAAATGGCGAAACAAAAAACATCGAGCAACTTCTCGATTTAGAATCATATTTAGCAGAATTCCTCTGGCGTAAAACGTTAAAGATAAAGATGCATTGTACGCCATTTTGAATTATATCTCGTTTGACTGTTGTGCCGCGAATGGAGAGGATATTGGCGAGCCTTCGGCTCGCTTTGTTTTAATGGGTACTCGTCCCCTCCCCGTTGTCCGGTGATTGGGTTTGTAAATGTCGAGACAGGCCAATCAGTTTCTGTTAATGTTGTACGTAAGTATGGCATGGGGATAATACGTAAGATCCGAGTGCTGTCCAACCGCTTCACCGGTGTGCCGTGAGGAAGGCACTAGTGTGCCGCACATTCTGAGGATATTTAATTTTCACAAAAGCGTTTGGAACAAACAAGTTCGCATACATTTTATCATCCAAGGAATTTATTCTGAAACTAAGAGGGGGATTGACAGACCTTAGCAACGATCATACAACTTAAAATTATTATTCTATCTTTAGATGTATTTTGACTAAAAGCTAAGTATCTGAATATGCCATCGCTATGACGTTCCTAATTCATCAACGTATTTATGCAAATTTAATTGTTTTTCAACTGCTCGTATTAAAAATATTAAAAGGGCATTTTTAAAGAACCTAGATGAAGAAGTTTTTGTAGCTCTTTCTATTATTGAGCCTTTGTACAAAAAAGGAAAGGCTAAATCTTCCATGGAAGAGCATAACATTTTTACACGAAATGTGTATTTACTTAATTTAGAATTAAATTATACAATTAATTGAATATTACTTTACCAATCATAACAATCTAATATAATTGCGACTTTTACTTGTTTTATGCTTGTTTTTTCTTTAAAAATGTGTATTTACGTGGTGAAATTAATTAGGGGTGGTTTGGTGTGCCTCGATGTTTTAAAGCATGCATGAAGGTGTGTCGTGGAGCAAAAAAGGTTGGGGAGCACTGTACTAGTAGACGGCGCTTGCACTCTGCAAGAATTTCAGCCTACTGTCAATAATGGAGTAAAAACAACCCCTAAAAATTAGAATTTTAACTATGTCGGATTTTTTCCATTTGTTGTGACTGAAAACCTATAATCTTGCCAAATTTGAAGTCTCTAGGTCTTCTGGAAGTGCGTCATAATTTTTATCCTCGTATGGGGCAATAATGGGGCAGAACAAAAGCATTTCAGTCTACTTTCAATTATAATGAAAAAAAAACACCTGAGAATTAAAATGTTAAGGATGTCTAATTTTTATCATTTGCGATGACCGAAATCCTATAATCGTGCCACATTTCATGTTTCTATCTCATCTGGAAGTGCCTTATTATTTCAATCCTCATATGAGACAATAATGGGGCAAAATAGTCCCAAAAGTTGGAATTTATAAAATATCAGATATCGGTTATGACCAAAAATATATTGTCTTACCACATTTCCAAGCACTAGCTCAATCCTTCGTGTAAGAGTTTACTGTATCTTTGTTTTGCTTAAGACCCACCAAACTTTATTCGAAAATTGAAAATGTTTTCTGCTTTTTAGTACACTTAAACATAAGATATATAACATTTGGTAGATTAAAATAAAGGCTTTTTTTAATGTATTTTTATTTTTCTCATTCCATTGTCACTCAATCATTGTCTCGTTTATGATTTCTGCTCCAACTGCTGAATTAGAATTAAATCTATTGGAGAGCCGCAGTTTTTGAACTGAAGGGCTGCATGAGGTAATTTCAATATTTATGGCGGGCCGCATGCCATAATAATGAGCCTAAGCATCTTACAAGCACACGAAAAAAATGGGGTATACTTTTAATTAATATCAAATTATCATTCAGTTTCTATTTAGTAAGCGCTGTTGTATTGTTTCTCATTTCTTTGTTGTCGTCTCCATTCTGTAAATTGTCTGTACATATTCTCTCTCCTCGTTATCTCTATCTCTAATGTCTTTCTACCTATCTTTCTGTCTTTCTTTCTATCTCTGGGCGTACAATGCATGAGAAAGAGATATTAAAAATTAAAAATGTTATTAATTGTAAAAAATAATTAAAAGAACGAGCTTATAGTCAAATTCCCGCAGGAAATATTTTTCCCGATGTGGTTCGTTGGATTTTTTTTTCGTGGAAGGAAAGTGTTATTTTTGCGCTTTCCCCGAAGTCTCATGTTTCCTGTTTAATGACTCCAACTCGGTTAACCAACTTTTCTTTATTTAATGATTTGTCATTATTCGGAAGAAATATGTTAATGTGATAAAATTATCCAAGCAAATTTAATCCTGATGGAAATATGTTATGTTTTGGTCAAAGCGTAATCGAAGAACTTAGCCAGTTCTATGTAAAATAGATCCGGGAAAAAATATCAGCGTTCTCAATATCTTATTTAGGTATAATCCTTTGCTACTTGTCAGTCGTTCAACGTGAAAAATTAACTTTTTTAAATGCGACTTGTTAATTTTTAGCATTTTCCTTTTAATTTGTATATTTTGTTCGCAAAAATTCGATCTTTCTCTAGTACTGTTATTCGCCATTTTATTTCCCTTTCGTAACTGTTGATTATAATTTTTATTAATTTTATGTTTCCGATTTTTCTCCTCAAATTTAAATCTCTTTCTGTTCTGGAGTCAAGGTTTTATTGCTTTTTTTCGTTGTAATACAGACTACGCCAGAAGTAAGCTAAAAATAAAATTTCATGCTTTCAAAAATTTTAGGCAGGTACCTACGATAATTGATTTAAGAATAAAATTCTCGAAACAGCCGATTTCGCGAGGAAAGTCGGCGGTAGTGACAGATATTCGCAGCTTCTAAGAAAAATAATGATTAAGCGGAACAAGAAAAAAAAGGCAATAATTGTGTTCACGGTGTGTGGCATTGTGTTTTGTGTTTGCGTCTCTCCGCTGACCGAACGCATGTTTTCACGCAATTTTCCTTTCTTTCTTCTTTCTCCAGGAGGGCAAGAAGAAGTTCGAAAAGCAGACAGCAAAGTTTTGTCAGAGCCAGGAGCGGTACTTGAACCTCTCGACCAAGAAGCAGGACACGGTGCTTAGGGAAGTGAGTAAGCCCCTTCGACTGATGCGACACCCTACGCCTGAAGCACTCACTTCTCACGAAACAGTTAACGAGCTTCTTTATCCTTTTCGTCAATAAAAAAAAACTTTTTATTTTATTTTATTTTTCTCTACGCCCGCGGATGCTTTTCGTCGGAGCTTAAATTATATTCAACTGGGCGTATTTCGGTCGCAATAGTTGGGGTTGTTTTTTTTTCGCAAAACTGAAGGCTGGTGGTCTATATCTTCCCCTAAGCTTGGAGGTAATCGCGAAGAAATCATCCGTTTCGGATATTTGATTTTTATTTTCATTTGAGTCATTAATTAGTAAGAAATTCGATTCGTTATTTGTCTACTCATTCTTTTGAAATTGCATTGAGCTATTGTTTTAAAACCATTCGATTGGGCGAAATTATTTTTTCAAAATCTTGTGAACTTTAATCGATTTTTTTGTTTTAATTGTTTTTAATAACATCCGAAAATTTTCAGACCTAGTTGGTGAATACATTGACAAAAATATTTCATTCTGTCATATTCTGTGGCAAATGCAACTAAAAATTCGCAAAGGAATATTTTATTACTAATGTATGATTAAATTATTCACTACATTATAAATAGTCTCAAATATTCTTGTTTAACAACATATGCCATACATCTTTTTAAAAAGAGATTCATCATTATATATAATGAAAATTTTCCTTTAAGATCCAGATATTTTCTTGAACCCAAAAGTTATTTTATACTTTTCAGTGCACTTTATAAAAAAAAGTGTGGGGAAAGTTTTTTTATTTTAATTTTACCTTTCAAAGGGTTTTTGGGTCTCACAACTCAATCCATCCCATTTAGAGCCTCATATCCATTCATAATCTCACTTATCCCTTCCTTTTAGATATCTGATATACCTTTTTTTTCCTTTTTATTCCTCTTTGCCTCTTTCTTGGCATCCTGCCTTCCGTGGCTTATTTCAGTTTGCATCTCAAAATCTGACTCTCATTTCTTGTCTTACTATTCTAATTAAATAATTTATGGACAGTTTTCGACCCCCGTTTTGATTTTTCTTAACTACGGAACCACAAGTTTGCAATTTTTGCAGTGCTATTGTATAATAGCTATGTACGATTTCTTTTCGAACACGCAAAAAAAACAGCTGCGTCGATCCGTTTTTTTTTTCGACGAGTTTTGGCAGGAATATCAAATCTGTGCAAACGCCACGGCGCGGCGCGACACACGAGTTTTTTTACCAATATTTTTCGATATTTTAAAAGTTTTATGTAATGGCAGTGGAGCTTAACATTCCAACCTCACTTTTAGTATGAATGTTTTGGCGAAAATGTACGGTTTATGAAGAGGAAAACTAATTCCAACTTTTCTGAGTCTTTTTCTAATCCACCTATTATCTGCAGGTGAAGCATTGATTAATTTATGCTCGCTTTTGCGTTGGCAAGGAGCAGTATGACCAATTCATTCATATTAAAATAATAAGACACTTCGTACTTTTCCAGAAACGTTTTATTCTTGCGACCGGTTTCGCGCGTGATACTGCATCATCTGACGAAGATAAGCAGGGGTGGGTGGGTGGGAGAAGGCATTGGACCAATTCGGTCGGATAAAAACGTTAAAAAATTCAAACAAGTTAGGAAAGTGTGCAACGTATCACAAATGGGCGCATTTCGTGTAATGAAGTGTTAGAAAGAAATCATACTTGTATACCTGTGCGTAAGGGAAATAGCGTTTTAAAGTTCTTTTCTTCATCATAAATAATCCATTTTCCTCCTATTTAAAAAGAGTACATGCACCAACATGCACACGTAATTAAATTAAACTTTGTTTGTGAGATTGTTTATGTTAGCAACAATGAAGAAGTAACCATGCAAGAAATTTTCGAAGTTCAACTCGATTTAAGACGTTTTTGTTTGATTTTCTCGATAACGGCTACTTCTACGATCAAAATGTATAGGAAAGGAAATACTCTTCTTTACCAGTTCTACAACTTTTATTTGAAAAATATTTTGATATGAGCAATATTTTACGAGATATGACGAAAATTTAATTTTTTGTCACCAGTAAAGTGGTACTCCTGATTGGCGTACGTGATTATTTTTTGCGATTTTCTTATTATATTTGATTGAAAGTCCTTAATATCAAATTTCATGAAAATCCGTTCCGTAGAAGCCGAGAACGAACATGCGGACGGACGGACAGACAGACCGACGGACGGACCAACCGACGACAATAGGCGCTCACGCTGTAAGCGAAACGCGCTTAAAATCGCCTTTTGGACATAAATCTTCCCCATATCCCGCGTTAAAAAAAAACTTCCTATTTAGTTAAATCGATTGGCATTAGTTTCGATGGAAAGCAAACTGGGAGTTTAATCGTGTTCCCCAGGATCCGCAGTTGCATTTTCTCCCGTCTGCGTTCCTTCCCCTCCCCAAACCGTGCCTTACTCCCATTTTTCCTGTCACCTTTTTTTTTTTTTACCATTCCACACCTTCCTCTATCGTAGACCCCAATTCCCTTCAATCCATTACTTCCTGCGTCCCTCTCGTCCTCTCTCTCTCTCTCTCTATCTTCTTGACACCACAGCACAATTCATCCCTCCCCCTCCCCACACTGCTGATCCCCGTTTTGCTCCCATTTTCTACAGCATCGCCGTCTGCTCCATTCATCTTCTACCCCATTCGCTGTCACGCACCTAGTGTGGCGCGGATCGTCCTGTTTTAAATTTGCCGACAACTTTTGCAATCGTTCGAATCCCTAGTGTGTTTTCAAGCTTCGGTAGGGCGTCGATGTCGCAGTTTTTTATTTTTTTTTTCGACTCGGTCCGATTTAGATTTTTAAAACCATTTATTTATTTTCGGAATTTTTTTCATCTTACGTAGTACCATCGACATTTTTATTTTTCTTTAAAACCCTGGTTCCATCGCGATGAAAAGAAATAATATACGCCTTTTCCTATATGTTTATTTTTACGTTAATCGTCCTAATACAGGGGTGGGCCCGCGGGCCACATCTGGCCCGCGAGAGCACCTTATGTGGCCCGCGACGCCTTTATAAAAGAGACCCGTGAAATGTGAAACAGTAAATTTCACATTTGGTGGTTATAATTATGGCCGGAAAACCTTATATAGCGAATCTATTGTATTAAAAATGTATTAATAATTGATTTTTCTAATAGGACCCTTCGCATTCTCTCAAATAACATTCAATGTGTGACCTAATGTGGCCCACCTAATCAGTCACAACTACTAATGTGGCCCGCCTCGTAAAAAGTTTGCCCACCCTTGTCCTAATAACATGATATCTCTAGAGAACCCAGTGTAAGTTTGTCTTTTTGTATTACAGAAACCTTGAACGGTGAATGAAATGTTTTTATTGATTTGATTTTTTCCTGTAAATACTTAGGCAGGAAAAAGTTTTAATTATACAGTTAGGTGAAATTTCGCTGGGGTATGTAAAGACCCTATGGCATTAAGGGGGTTAAATGCGTTTTAGTATTGTACGATATTGATCATTCTTGCACATTTTTAAGGACGTTAATCATTGCAATAATTTTGGCTAGAAATTTATTTATAATTATTATTTTCGAAACTTTACGTCCCCACAGGTCGTGAAAATTGTTCTAAATTATATAATAAATGCAAATTTTGAGCTCTTTTTAGGCGCGTTTTGCATCCAGCGTGAGCGCCTATTATCGTCGGTCTGTCCGTCCGTTCGTCCGCATGTTCGTTCTCGGCTTCTACCGAACGGATTTTCATGAAATTTGATATTAAGGACTTACTGCCAAAGAGGTACTTTCCTGTTAACGGGAATACCCCCAGGACCCTTCGCAGGACCTGGTACTTACGTATTATCCCCATGCCATACTTACGTACAACATTAACAGAAACTGATTGGCCTGTCTCGACATTTACAAACCCAATCTCCGGACAACGTGGAGGGTTTCTTTGGTTCCGGGCGAGGCGAAGGGCGCGGTAGCGCTCGGAGACGACTACCTATTACAACAAAGCGAGCCGAAGGCTCGTCAGTATATCCTTTCAATGTTATATCCTCTTGGCTGTTGTGCCGCAAATTGAGAGGATATATCGACGAACCTTCGGCTCGCTTTGTTGTAAAGAGTAGTCGTCTCCGGGCGCTGCCGCGCCCTTCGCCTCGCCCGGAACCAAAGAAACCCTCCACGTCCGGAGATTGGGTTTGTAAATGTCGAGACCGGCCAGTCAGTTTCTGTTAATGTTGTTTTTAAAATAAAGTATCGTAAATCCAACAATACATCAATATATCCTTTCAATGTTATATCCTCTCGAACAATCATAACAATACATGTTCATTTTTTAAGGTAGTATTCCCGTTAACAGGAAAGTACCGCCAAAGATAATAAGAAAATCACATATTAAATGAATCACTTATTCCAATCAGGGGTACCACTTTACTGGTGAAAAAAAATTAACCTTTCGTCATATCTCGTAAAGTATTGGTCGTATCCAAATATGTGCTTTTCAAATAAAACTTGTGGAATCAGTAAAGTATTTATTTTCCTATACATTTTTATCGTAGGAGTAGCCGTTATCAATAAAATCAAACAGGAATGTCTTAATTCGAGTTGAACTTTCTTGCATGGTTACTTCTTCATTGTTTATAACATAAACAATCTCACAAACAAAGTTTAATTTACTTACGTGTGCATGTAATATTTTTAAATAGGAAGAAAATGGATTATTTATGACGAAGAAAAGAACTTTAAAACGCTATTCCCTTACGTATACGTATATAATTTCTTTCAAATATTCCATTGCAGGAAATGTGCCCTTTTGTGATACGCTGTAGACTTTCCTAACTTGTTTTTATTATAACTTATTAGTCCAGTTGGTAAATATGAGAAAAAAATTGTCCTTTTGTTAATATTTTAATGTGTCTGGTACAGTTCGTCGCAGAGGACAATTTTTCGCGATTACAATATTTCATCTATATACTAACATATATGAGGAAGTAAAAGACTATTCTCATTTAGTTGGTTTCAAGTTTCAATGTTTAGGATTTAATTTTATTTAAGTCCCTAAATACTATATCTTATAATAAGAAAAATAATCGCGCTCTTACGGCGAACTGCCCCTTTCCGTTTATGAAGTTGTATATTTCCTTATAGTAGACATTTTCAGAGTTTTATCTGTAAAAAAAAGGAACCGCACGTCTTATCTTATAAGAGGGAATTTTTAAAAGGAAATTTCATTTGTATTAATTGCCGGCTAAACTTGGTCTTAAAATTTTTTCTTCCCCCTAAATTCAGGAAATTCGCCTGGTCTTCCGTATTTTTCGGGCGTTGCAGAAATTTCCTAGGAATTTTATGTCGTTAATCTCTTTGGTCACCGGGTTAAGACAATTTTACCCTGGTTTTTTAGATTGGGGTTATTTATTGGTCAAGAATACTTGAGTAGATTCAAGGCCACGGGTCGGTTTTTATGGTAAAATTTTCCTCAACTCGATTTCCATTTATAGCTTCCCTGGGAAAACTGCCCGAGTCATGAAAATCTTTATGGGATCGCATGATTAAAATGGCTGCCGAAATATGGCCAGAAAAACGAAATCGTTTTATTATAGGAAAATTTTCTTGATTTCATTGATCGCCCTTTGCTTATCGAGTTCGCTGAAAATTTAAAAAAAAACGTAGCATACGTTCAGCAAATCCAAGGACTGCTATTATTTTTCACCAGAAAATTTTTTTTGGGGTATTATTATCCTATCTTATAGCTCCGATATTGAATTTTATTTCGAAGCTGCCATTTACCGTTCTCCTTAGATTTGAACTATCGCGTGTCCATTTTGGCAGTTAAATCACTCCATACCATTCTGGCAAGAGTATGCAATTGCTACGTAAATCTTTTGTGGCATTTTTAGTACGTTTCGATTTGGGTGGAAATTTGTATAGCGAGTTATATTTAGCTCGTGTAAGTCATTCCAACGAGTGACAACTTTGGTTAACTATATTTTATGGTACATTTTCTTAGAACATAAAATCTTTACAAGTCAAGACAAATGGGAAAAGGATCGTTTCATTAAAGAACTCTTGGATTCGTACAAAAAAATCAAGCTCCGTCCTTCCAGCTAAACAACCGTAATTAGCAATTTAAAAAAAAATAAAAAAATGCCGTCTATACGGCAGTGTAGCCTATTAAAACTGGAAAAGCCTTCATGTGGCGGAACTCCGTATTCAAGGAGAAAAAGGACAACTTGCGCTTGGTTAAAGCTCCACTTTATTATTGTGGTTAAGCGGGACTTTTACCTTATCTCCTTTAGTGTAGTTTATGATTTACTTGATAGACTGTTTATCTGGTTTTTGAAAATTTATGATGGTTACTGAAACCACACTGTTTATTGAATTCTTTCCAGAAGGAAACCTCGATAATTTCATTTTTGAAAAAGCTTCCGATTTATAAGACTTAATAATAATAATTTTATTCACGAGCAGTGCCCTTTTTCAGTTTCATACAAAGGTATTTTATAATTATTTAACATATATGAAGAATTTTTACAAATTAATATACAAGATGTAAAATAATACAATATAATAAGATAAAAGATTTAAGCTCATTTTAAAAGAACTTAATTTTTCACACTTTGTGCGCCACTCTGTTATTTTTCCACTCAAATTTTAATATATTTCCTTTGGAAAAAAAAACGCTTCCAGCTTTTCTGAAGAGATTTTATTTAGTCCAGATTTGACTTTATTCGGGGCATAAAATATATTTTTCGTGAATGCATGATGGAGCAACAATAGCACCATAAAGGGCCAGACGCCTTGTTCTATCCAACCATGAGAACTGCACTCGAAAACGATGCTTACAAAAAAGAAAGCCTCCCTTTATTCTTTTTACGTCTTACTACTGTTACGGGAGTGCTTTTTACCCTCGCCAACACCGCGTACTATATTCTCTCCATTCCCCCCCCCCTCCCCCCCTCATAGCGATCTGCCTCACAAAGAGGAGAAGATGAAAAAAAAAACTAGGAGAGCCGTACCCTGATCAATGCTTGGTTCCCCCTTTTTTTGGTGAATGAGTGTTCATTTTCCGTATCCTCGGGGTCCAAAAAGCACCAATCCTACCCCCCCCCCCCCTCTCTCCCCATGTGACCGCTACCCCTGACATCCCAGCTCCCTTCCTGCCTCACCAACTCCGACATCTCCTTCCACCTTCGGTCCCCCTTTATACACCCTCTCTCTCTCTTCTACTCTTCCCTGCACCCTCTGGCACATCCCCGCGACCCATTCTTCGAATTGCGGCGGCGTAAAAGGGAGAGGGGGGGGAGGCTCTTTGTGGGAAGGGGGAGACAGAGTTCCGGCACATCGATCCCAGGGCTCGCTCTCTCTCCCCCCCCTCCGTGTGACCTGCCCCTGGAGAAGGGTGCTCCATTGCGCAGGTGCCGTACCCCGCATACCCTTCTTCGCCTCTCACCTCCGACCTCTTCCCTTTACCCTTCCCCCCTCTCTCTTGCAGGCTGACGCCTACCTGGGGATGGAGAGACGACACTTCTTCCAGGCTAGTCTCGAGTATGTGTTCCTCATCCAAGAGGTCCAGGAGCGAAAGAAGTTCGAGTTCGTCGAAACGGTGAGTTTTTTATGGCTTATTTCCCGACCCTCTTTTTTTTTGGATGGTGGTTCCACCAATTCCCGCCACCTACTGGATTTTTTAAAATAAAACTGTCGGGGAACCTTGGAAAATGATTTTAAACGAGGGTGTTCGCCTACAAAGTCGGATCCTGACCGTTGATATGCCCTCCACCGCGATGATCATTGGGGTGCTGCTGTGCGCCCCAGGCGTAATCCCTCTTTCCGGCAGATTTTTATCGTTGCCGTATGTATTAATCGGTCAAATGACACTGTATATCCCTAAGGTGTCATTTGAAATTTAAGAATCACGCATCATAGATACGTAAATCCTGTATGTTTTTGTTTTTGGCGCGTAGAAAAACTATGTAGTTCTTTTTGTTTCGGCGGCACATCATGGGGATTGATCTCGCCGAACGGTAAGCGAGTCGGCGTTCCGTGAGGCCAGCCGATGCTTTTTTTACCTCTGCGAAAGGATTCGCGCCTATTGTTCGTGTGTTGTGTTAGAGGGGTGTTGTCTCCCTCGATTCCAATGCACAGCGGTGCATGGCACGGCAGCTGGGTTAGAGGCTCGCCTCATTCATCGTGGTGGGGGTTTTGGTTTCCGAATGACTACGCCCTCGGCATCCCCCCCTCGCATCCGTGTTTTCCCTTTTCGCCGAAGTTTTCGACCTGGCGCTGCTAGTGGCGCCAAACCATTATTACCGGCCGGTTAGTTTGTTACATCGATGTTAATAATGGCGCGCTTAAGGTTTAAAAATGTGGATTGTTTTGTTAATTTTTTTCTAGTTGATCGCGTGAGAAACTTTATTATACTTAATTTATTTTCTCGAATACGAAGTAAGCAGAGGAAGTAGCGTGGTGGTAAATAAAAATCCATTCGAGTTTTTCATGAATCTGCAAATTTTAGATCCGCAAAAAGTGGTATTTGAAATTCCGCTTGTCTGCGCGGCTCTGGGGAACTTAACGGTTGTATAGAATCTGATGAAAACTCATATTTATATAAGGTATCAACCGAAAAAGAAGCATTGATGAAATGAACCTTATAGCGCAGAAATGGAGATATTTATTCTTGTCGATCTTCGTACAATATCGATTTACTCTAAAACAGCTACATGAATTTCGATTAAAAATCGTCCAGTTATAGAGCTTAAATTGATAAAGAATTCTATATAATCTATATATATATATATATATATATATATATATATCAAAAATGATTATATGCCGTCCAGTGACGTTATAAAATGCAGAGTTTGCTCCCAGCTACTTCCTATCTCTCTCAACGCCAGCATTGTTGCTACGACTCAAATAGCCCGTAATAACATATTAATGTATCCATTCGTAACCATTGGCGTTGTGTAAATTAGAAGCATATGGATATTCCAAAGTTTTGAGTTATTTGTTGCTTGCGGATTCTTTTATAAATTTTTGTGCAATGTGCATGGTGAGTGTTTATGTTGTGAAGTTTTTGTCGCGTCATAATCTTTAACTCGTAAAAATAAACAGGAAAGCGATAGATTTAACTTTCCGAGATTTTGTTGTCTTGATTTTTTAGTTGTTACTATGAACGGTCATGTCGATGTTCATAAAATTATGTCGGGCATAGGGAGGTGGGGATGAGCAGTCAAATGTGACATTTCCGAACTATAGAGGGGGAGAGTTGATAATGTGATGCCACAAAAATTTAGTGCAAAATTTAAAAAAAAACGGCGATTCAGAAATTACGTTTTTCGGTGTTTAATTAATACGTTTATTAAAGTTTTTGTTCGTTTTTCTACATAATTTTTCATGCAGTTCCTTTATGATAATTATATGTGATTAAAATATAAAGTATACTAAATAACTGAAACTGAATCGATCAAAATCACTCTCCTAGAAAAATTGTTGATTTGTGACATTTTTGGTGTAGGTATGGAAAAATCTGAAAGAGGAGGGTTTCAAACATCTCAGAAATATTTATGAGTAACCCCTTAAACCAAAGCAATTTTGCTTAAATGCTTTTTCTCCAAATCTGCAATATGATTGATTTTACCTCATTATATTCTAATAACATATCTCAAGTTCTCGCATTTATTTTTATTTCTCCTATTTTTCCTGTGATTAAATAAATAAATGAGTTATGGGATAATTTTTATATGTGACGGCAATCAGCTACTCCTCTGAAATATAATTTTATTTCCTTACCCAAATAGTGGCAAGATAAGGTCACCTTGAACTTATATATATTTCAGTTATTGGGCTTCATGTATGGGTGGCTGACCTTCTATCATCAAGGCCATGAGGTTGCAAATGACTTCAAGCCCTTCATGAGGGACCTCCAGCTTAGGATACAAAAGGTAGCTGACCTCATTTTTTTTCAATCCTGTAAAAATTACCTTATCGCATTCAAATATAAAAATATGCAATTAAATATTGGATATACTTATTATTATTGTCTTTCAGACAAGGGAGAACTTCAATGCCACCAGAGATAAGACAGAGTCACTGATGCGTAAAATGTTGGAGGTGAGCTTCTTAGATTTATTAACACTATTGCTATCTCTGTTTGTTCCATTAACATAATATTTGTTTTAACTAAGACTTAAAAGATAATATGTAAAAATAAGATCTTTATTTTTGATTGAGAGGTGTGCTATTATAGGCATCAATAAAACACTCCATAAAATGAGTAAATCAGTTTTAGTTTGATTAATACCCATCCTTTTGTGTTTCAATGTTATTCAAAATATTTTTAACCTTGTTTCTAATCATAAAAGGAATCTGCCAATAATTTTACTCTTAATGCTTTTGTTGATAATTATTTCTCTAATGCAAGTATTCATTGCATGTGTTACACCTTACTTTGCTCAAAAACTATTTAAAATGTAATTAACAATACCATATCGTTAGGAAAAATTCTAATTTAGGGTGAAAGATATCCATTAATAATCAGGAGACAGTTAACTAAGGGAGCATAGTGCTACTTGGGACTGTTTCTCTGTGTTAGGTTTGAATGTTGGCTTATTTTGTAAATTCGTTTAAATATTATACATTATTTTTATATTAAGTTTTTATTAGCACCAGTGGTTTTGAAAAGTACTCAGCCATTTATTTTCAACCAACAGGAAGAAATTTTCAAAGCTCCACTCTCCTTATTTCTTGTTTATTATGATTTTTTTTAATTTTAGAAGTAGTTTAACTTTGATGCTGTATTTTATTTTGGGACAGAAACCATTGGCCCCAGGGCAAGAGGATGAGAGCTGTATGCAAAGAGGTTATCTTTTTCTAATGGAAAAAAGTGAGTTGTATTACGCTAATCAAAGAATTTTAATGATAGGTGAAATAATGTATTAGGCCTTTATTTTGTTTCACTCTGTAATATAAAAAGGAATTTTAATCCAAAAATATTTGTCATAAAATTTACCTTATATTAGATAATTAACTATAAAATACAATAATTCCGAGCAACATGTTTAGCATCATGGCTGTCCTTAGGATGCTGCAAATTGAGGAAAAAATTTAAGGAGTCTCACAGACAATCTAAATTAATTGAGCTATTGTAATAAATTTTCTTATAACAGCCAGTGAGTACACTGATCATGTTCATCATGTTTTGCTAATTTTATGGAGTTCTTTTTAATTACATGAAATGTTATAAGGGCCCCACATAGGCTGACTAACTGCATGCCACACACCCCCTAAGGTCAGCCATGTTTAATTCTTTGTAAATATCAATTTGCATTAATGTCTCAAAGTATGTTTAATTCTTAAAAATAAAATTAAAATTAATAAAATTCGTATTTACTATAGGTTATGATTAATATAAGCAAAGCCATTTAAATTAAAGGTAAATGAATAAAAAAATAAATCCTGCTTTTAAAAAGTATTCATTTTATTTGAGCTGAAGTTTCCCATTTATTTACCCTTTTAATTTGCATCTATTTCATTTTGTTTGAGAGCTCACTAGTCACAGAAATAAAAAATTCATGTAAAATACGTAAACTTAAGACTATTTTCATCATATATTATACCTTTTACAAACTAAATATTTCGACTAAATGGCGGTACAGGCGACGCTCGATTTACGCCATAGATACGTTCTGAGGATTATGGCGTAAATCGAAATTGGCGTAAATCAAAAGTAATTTTCCATCAGTATTTGATCATGTACAGTGGCGGCTCCTACCATGGGGATCCCTCCCAGAACTTTTTAAACCTCCATAAAATCTTTCTTTATGGTGATGTAATGTCAGTGGTTAATTTATTCCCGTATTTAATATTATTCCTTGTATGTGATTAATGCAAATAACGCGTCATAAATTTCTCATGCAAGCGATGTTTTAAAACTTTTCTTTAGGTTGCCCTGTCCCATGAAAAAATTCGAAATAGTAATCTGAGGGTTCCAAAATTATGCTCGTGCGAGTACACAAAATTGTGAAAAACTTTTGTTACTATCACGACCAGTTAAAAGACATAGGAGCCGCCACTGATCATATAACCTTAAGAGTTTATCAAATACGCAGTAAAAATAAAAGTGATGAATTAAACAAAAAAGTAAATTAGGCATTATTTTATTAAAATACATGCAGATATTAAAAAATCTCATATTTATGCACCATATAAATAAAGCTTGTAATATTCTGGCTGTGCAGTGTACTTGGGACGACCACACCTGAAGATTTACCGTGAAAATTCACAATGGAACATTCTAAGGTAGTGCAGGCATATAAATGGCGCAAATGGTGTTAAAATGAAAGCGTGTAAATTGGATTGGCGTAAATTGAGTGTCACCTGTAATTATCAATCTTTTTTTATTTCCTAAAGGGAATTCTTGAGGAAGACTCTATCCCGTGAACTCTCTTTCTCTAGATACAACACTGTTTAAGGTTTTTACTAGATGTGAAATTATTTATTTCAGCTTCATTGTTTGAAATTTTTATCAATTTTTTAATATTTTTGTGGGAGTTTTGGATTTCTATCACTATGGTTCAAAAGTAAAATTTCGAGCTCGCCTTAATATTAATACTGATGAAGATAATTTTATAAAGCGACCAAACAGTCAAAAAATACCAATACATATCTCAGCTTCAAAGCAGCTACCCTCATTGGCCATCAACTGATTATCATTGACCACGCTTGAATATAGTTCCACACTTCATTTAAAATAGAATGTATTAGTTTTTATTAATTTTTATGTTATCCTTGGTTATTTCAGAGGCTTTTGGTACAACCTGGACAAAGCAGTACTGTGAATATAACAAGAAAGACAAAGTTTTTACTATGAAACCATACAATCAAATATCAGGAAAATTTGTAAGTATTTCATTTTGAAATTTACCTTTATAGTTTTAGATATTGCATTTATTTTTAAATGTCTTAAGCTACAATCCAACAACATTTTCTAAATCATTAATTTTTGGAATTATTGATCACGTAGTTGTCATTTGTCATTGTAAATGTTATCTGTTATTAAGGAGTAATGTGCACACTCCGTTCGATTATAACCATTAATCAGTACATGATGTTGTTTCTTCCTATTCGACTTTTGATATAACTGGATAAATATCAGCTAACCAGCAAGAATATTGTGGTTTCTTTAAAAATATTTCTTCTCAGCACCACATATTTTACAAATACAAATTTATTTTATCATTAGATAATGAAGATGCTATTTACAAAGAATATCATATTTCTATAGATATAATTTACTATTGGTAATTGGTAACCTAATAATAAGATAGCAAATCATTTGCAGTCTGTAGGTTAAAATTTATTTGGTATTTTCTGAATAAACTGGAAACATCCATGGTCATTTACTAGAGAGTTATTGAGCTCATCTTATGGCTGAAAACAAATTCAAGAATAAACACCTGTAAAAATAAGTACTTTGCTAAGTATCTGCATTAGCCATAACAAGGTTGTGAAAACCATGTGCATATTGACTACAATACAGCTGTCTTCATTGGTGATTCACCAAAAATAGACTTAAAAATTGGAGATTCATTTGCCGATTCAACATGAAAAGTATATTGTATTTATTGAGGTTTATTTAGGATTGTAAAATTAAAATTCTTTAGTTTAGTAATATAATAGTATGAAAAATTAATTAAGAAATTTTAACTTTCTATCACTAAACATTTGCTCAGAATCTTAATTTGAAAATTTTGAAAGCACTACCTGCTGCTCACCTATTTTTAAATCTTTCTTCTATAGTATTATAGATTGTATAAGGGTCACATAATTAGTGAAAATTTTTAACTTTCTATCTATAACCATTTACTCAGAATCTTAATTTCAGTCTTCTATCTCTTACCGTTTGCTTTACTACTTTGATTTAATCGATTGCATAGACAGACAGGCAGAGCAACAATACAAGTATGTTCAGTGCTTTTTTCTGCCAGAATGCACTGGAACACCATTCCGGAATTTTTTTCATGCAAAATGTAAAATCAAGAAACTTGTAAGAATAACAATTTATAAATTATGAAAAGACTTCAAAGTCAGAATATTTATTACTAGATTGGGCTAAAGTTTAGTATAGGTGACATACTTGTGGCACCCCTATTGGCTGGAATTAGAACTGCGTAGTAAGGATCTCTTTCTGCAGTGTTGCGCTACTCTGCTGGCATAGAGAGGGAGATATGAATCCCATCAGGATGTCGAAGGCACCCAGCATGACTCGATCTCCATACCCCCTGACTGTTGCCCAACTATCAACCCTTATTATGTTTGCTCTGCTTTGGGCACCGTATCTTCAGGACGGGGAGGGAGATATGGTTCCAGTCAGGGTGCCGAAGCTAAGCAATTGTGTGGTAACTCAGTCATTTGAAAACTGCTATGTGTAAAGAACGTCTGTGATTCAAGTGCTACGTAGTTCATTTTCTTGCCAGTTATGGTGCTAGTGGTACGCCACTTATTCTAAACCAACTCCCTAGATTGACATGCATTTCACAAGTGAAATGCAAACCACCAATTATGAAATGACATTTATGACCTGACGTTTATAATATCCACATTTTCATCGGCAAAAAACTATGCTTTCCAGAAGCTTACTTTTTTAGAAAAAAGCACCGAGCATGTTTATAAAATAAAAGATGCTAAAAAAATCTTTTAAAAAATAGTTTTGGTGAATGAATCACAGCTGAAGATGGCTGCTTTGCAGCTGAAATTTCATGCTGTTTTCACAACCTTATCATGGCTACTGTGGATACCCAAGGAAAGTATTTATTTTTACAAGTGCTTATTCTTCGTCTTCATCTTTCTTGTTTTTAATCACAGGCAATACATTTCATTCAATTTTATATAAGCTGGTTTGTTTTGAACAAATTTTACTTGATGTCTCTTTTTGTGAAGGGCAAGACTAATTTCAATATTATAAAGCCTACATTTTCTATGTCAAACGAATGAATTGTTGTTTTCCTTTGGCAGCCCCAGAAATACACTATCTTCAAAACTGTGACAACTCAAAACCAAACATAATAGACCGCATAATGCAATCTCTGTATTGCTGGAAGCTCTACTTATTACTAAGGTCATTATTATTCTATTGCTATTTTTCTTGTGTTCAGCTACTCACTATCTTGACTAAAAAACACTAACGTGTGTCTCGAGAAACAAGTACTAATGAATTATATCAGAAATTAAAGTAAAATTTGTGTTGAAATTAAGGGATAACAGTAATTTCATAAAGATAAGAGGAAAGAAATCTAGTGTGCATTTACTGTAGAACCACTTGTAAAAGATAACCAGAAATATGTTTTGAAGCTTTCTGGCATTCATCACTCCCAGTTTCAAAGTAAGTTTGCACTGGGTTTTCATTCTGTTATCCAAATCCAATTACTATTTTATCTCTCTTTTTCATTCATTATATATTTAACCCTAGAACGGTAGACTTAGTCGTTTCTATCTTATTGGTAGACATACGTAAATTTTACATACAAGGTATTTTAGTCTTGAAAACATATTTAGATTGTAAAATTTCTTCATTATTCTTAAGTAAATAGCATTCTGAAAGCAAATAGGCAAAAAGTACTACAAAATTGTTAAATAATGTCCACTATATATACTTGAGGAACAATAAAATGAAATATCTATAAAACATCGAATAAACTGTAGATAAAAAATCTTTTTAATAGCAATTTACAGACAGGAACTTTAAGCAGAAGTTAATACTAAAAAATTATAGTAGTGGTAGTATAGTTACAACAATGAGAAAATAAATTTTTAAATTTATAGTAATATAATATGAGCAGTTGCATTTTCAAAACTTGGGGATAGTTTGTCACTCAGCTTTCGAAGGTCTCTTGTATCTTTATCGTCATACAACTCCTGAAAACTTGTATACTTATATGTATCAATTTATCGTAACAGTCTTCGTCAGAAAGTGAAGAAGTGACGAGAATCATCGTGACGAAAATAGATTATTATGAGCAAAATAATAGGTAGAGGAATTATTATAATATGATAGTTGATATACGGCAATGTTTTGCATAAATAATTATCTCAAGATGGTAGATATACGTAAATATTACTTACTAAAAGAATCGCTTTGGTAGATATGCGTAAATCTGATGTAAAACAATAGTCACTTGTTGGTAGACATACGTAAATATTACGTATATGATGTTGGAAATCGCCGAAGTACGGAGAGCCCTGGAGATGCAGCAACATTGCAAGCACAGAAATTAGTCGCAAACTAAATGAGGAAAGCACTGCTGGGAGTAGGAGGTGATACCACTCGAGGGAGAGGAGTGGGGAGCGTTTCTTGCAACATTGTATGTAAAAATTACGTAGTCTACCGTTCTAGGGTTAAAGAATACCTAATAGTGTATTTCAAAGAATAATAGGTGCTACAATAACCTATATTGATAATATTTGCTTATGCAAAATTAATTACTTGTTATGTTTGATTTGATTGTGACTTATATTTTGATTAAATAGGCTTACCGTGACTAATTTTTAAATCTGGTTATAATTGAATTTATTGAAAACTTTTAGAATCTTTATTACTCTTCAATGTTTTATTTAGTATTTTGGTGTGATATAGTGTGGACATGGTACGTAAAAATTTTAGTTTTTAGTTTGCATGCGGAAACTTGGATGATATTAAATGTTTTTATAGTTTATGGTAATTAAACAATCTTCAGATTTTTAGGATATAGAATAAATGTTTTCATAATAGATGGATTGATTAGCATGATAAAGCATGATTATTTTAATTAAAATAACTAAATAACTTCCATTTAAATTTTGGTCAAATTAGTTTTTTTCATATCCAATAGTTAAGTAAAGAAGCAATTAAGCTACATCAATTTTTTTGCAGTGCTTTAGAAATAGAAATAGTCAAAACTTGACATATCTGTAGTTTAAGTAGCTAAAGAAATTGATTCATAGATTTAAGAAAAAACATATCATGCATTGATCCAGATTATTAAAAGAGATTTAACGATTTCATAAGAAAAATTGAAATGAATATTTTAATCATTTTAATGTACCATTGGCTCATTGACAGAAGTGTTGTTTGATACAATAGCAGCACAATTTATTTACTATAGTGATATGAAACTTCCTTCAACCCCTTTGGCTTCATGTTGAAAAGTTTGATTTTTAGTATTGTTTGTCATTGTGAAGTTCCTTATCTCAATATCTTATATTTTAAAAGTTTCAATTTTTGTTTTTATAACTTTCATATGTTTTAACATTTTCAGTCAAAAGTATGATAAATGAAAAATTCATGTTGCCACATTTCTAGCTATATATTATTTTTTAAATTGATGTGACTTCATGTGATGATAGTTTATTAATGACCAAAAACCTCAATTACTCACTTTTCGTAGACTCCCATGGACCGCATGACCTTGACATCATGCACAAGGAGGATGTCTGACTCAATTGAGAAACGTTTCTGCTTTGATGTCACATCTGAAGACAGGTAAATTTGTAGATAAGCAATTAGGAATAGGAATTAATGTATCTCTCTTTGTTTCAATTGCATATTAGTCAAATAGAAGATAACTTAGTTAAAATAGATGCATATAAAGAAACACAGTAGACCCTCGATTCAGTGGAATATATGGGGGGGGGGGGGGGTGTGCAGATATGTCTGTTATTGCCAAGTGTCCTTTAAATACAAAGGAAACACAGGGTTGCTTAGTTGTTAAAGTGCTATGAAAACCAGTATTTTACTGTGTATGTATATGTATATATGTATATATGTATACACACACATAGAACTGAGTTCTATTAAATCTAGGGTTTACTGTATTATTGAAAATCAATCTCTCCCAAGATTGAGTGAAATAATTGTAGGCCTGAAATTATTATGTCAAAAGAATCTATTGCTAGGAAAAGGTCGATCATTCTCTCTTCTTCTCTGGTTTTAGGCCAGGTATTGTTTACACTTTACAAGCACTTTCAGAAGAGGATCGTAAGCTTTGGATGGATGCTATGGATGGGAAAGAACCAGTAAGTTTCTTGTCTGTATTTTTTATCTTCTTAATTCCAACTAAAGTGGAATTTAAGACAATGATAAGGTTTCTTTATTCTGGTCAAACGTATTTATGTTTGAAAGTTTTTTTTAACCCTTCTATGAGTGGTTGATATATTTTACTATTTTAGATTTTTAGAAGACATCTCACCTTTATATTTTGATGTTAACCTGTTCCTTTTATGAATATTTTGGATTTATTTAGAAAGAGTCGCTCTCCGGTAATCCTTCTAGGTTTTATTTTTGGTAACCTCTTTGTTCATTACTATCATTAGTTTTATTTTCCATGATCATTTCCTTAATACTTGTTAGAGTCTCTCAGGCAAAACTTAATAATAGATTTATATTTACAGACTTATTTGGAGCCACCAAAGTCTGCCAAAGGCAATGCTAAAGGCCCTGAGGTAACTGGGAGTACAACCTCCTTGGATGATGTTGGTATAGCTTTTGTCAACCGCTGTATTGAAGTGTTGGAGAGTAGAGGTGAGTCATTATTAATAACTTTTATATGTACTGAAGGTACATATATTTATATGTCGGTTTGTATTAGGCCTCATAAAAATCGTCAAATAACTCGAGAATGACTGCATGTATTTTAGCTATTCTTTCAATTTTAAAGAGACCCACACACAGAGAGTTATGTGTAATTACCATGCAAAATGACGACCCGAGTTCGATTCCACAGATGTTTAATTCCTCCATTTGGATAACATGGGCAGTACCTTTTCGAATTTTTATCTCCTAAACTATAAATAATAATTATATGCTCTCGCAGACTTTTTTGTTGCAAATGTTTTCCTCTCTCTGACTAAATTCAATACCTTACAGATCATATAAGGTCAAGGGAGAGTATAATATGGATGTCTTATTGTTGCATTAGTGGAAATGGCTGACATTTTCATATAAACGAATGTAAACATTATAATTTATAACAAAGGAAATATACAGAATAATTTTATTTGTATATAGGATAACTAAGCAACAAAAACGTCTGCAAGAGCCTATAATTATGACCTATAGTTCAGTAGGGTGTTTGAATCGTTTGGTATCCATCTCAATTTTTAATTGTTTTAAAATTGTTTACTTTATAGTATTAGTTACTTGAGAACTAATAGAGTATTTTAAAACAATTTTCAAAAGTTTTCAATAACAGATGTTAAGTAATTAATGCTTTTGTAAATATTTTAAAAAATACTTGGTATTTAAATTACCGTATCTGCCCGAATAGAAGCCGACCCCGGATTTAAGCCGACCCCGGATTTAAGCCGACCCCCCAAAACTTTCCATAATTTTTTGGCGAAAACGTAAATTTCGTAGATTTTATGCTGAAGTGTGCCGGGCATTCATGCACATCTTAGAATACATTATTCGAGATCGAAGAAATGTGTGGGAAATGGTTTAGTTGTTGACAATTTGAAATATTTCTCCAATTAATAATTTTGCATCGTTCAATAATGTTCCACATTCAGTGATAACAATTTCATTCATCTTCATTTTCACAAGAGGTCAAATATAGTAACAGCGATCTCGCCAAGAAATTTTTCATCCAAGTCTATTTCCAATGAAATTAGCATATACATTTCCTTAAGAAACTGAATTTTTATAATTATGCACGTTCCATGTAAAGTTTTACTGAAATTCAAACAGTTGAGCGTTCATAGCCGTTAACGCATTTTGCATAATTGTCAATTTACGCAAGCGATCTTGCCAAGATATTTTTTCATCCAAGTCTATTTCCAATCAAATTAGCATATACATTGCCTTAAGAAACTAAATTTTTATAATTATACACGTTCCATGTAAAGTTTTACCGAAATTCAAACAGTTGAGCGTTCATAGCCATTAATGCATTTTGCGTAATTGTCAATTTACGCAAGCTATCTCGCCAAGATATATTTTCATCCAAGTCTATTTCCAATGAAATTAGCATATACATTGCCTTAAGAAACTAAATTTTTATAATTATACACGTTCCATGTAAAGTTTTACCGAAATTCAAACAGTTGAGCGTTCATAGCCATTAATGCATTTTGCGTAATTGTCAATTTACGCAAGCTATCTCGCCAAGATATATTTTCATCCAAGTCTATTTCCAATGAAATTAGCATATACATTGCCTTAAGAAACTAAATTTTTATAATTATACACGTTCCATGTAAAGTTTTACCGAAATTCAAACAGTTGAGCGTTCATAGCCGTCAACACATTTTGCGTAATCGTTAATTTATGCAAGCTATCTCGCCAAGATATCTTTATATATATTCATCGTAGGTCAAATATTTACTTTACGAAAAATATAGTACTATCATTTGAACTCGAAGGCAATGAGAGATTTCGAGATTTAACCATAACCCAAATTTTTCTCGGACTTGCATTTAAGCCGAGGGGTGATTTTTTCATGATAGATTTTGACGAAAAACATCGACTTGTATTCGGGCAGATACGGTACTTCCTAAAAGTTGTTTAAATTAAATAGTTGTTTTTATAGAATCTTGATCAACTTAAAACAAAATGTGTATGCATATGTGTACTTTTAAAAAGTTTACTATTTTATTAATATTTAACTTTAGCCAGGGGTGAGTTGGAGAGGTCTCAGTAGGGCTCGCGTGAGCTTAAATGTTAACACATTCACGAAGCCCAGTGCCATAACTAGGGTGGGGAAAGTGGGGCATCTGCCCCGGGTGCAACTAAGCAAGGGATGCAAAAAATCCAAAAAGTATTCAGGAAGCGCTTATTGATGAAAGTAATTTAACCTTCTTTCGTATATTAAATACTGAAATCTTACATTTCTTGTAAGTAAAATCATTATATTCTACATTAACATATATTAACATAAATAGGCTCACGTATCTGATGTACATTTACCAATCAGTGTTCAATCATGGACAACTGTACGTTGCTTTTTCACGGGTTTCTAGCTTACAAGACATAAATGTAAACATTTCATAGGCATAATTACACAAGAAATGAAGCTGGATTTGGCGAAAGTGATATATATGATAGGAAATACAATAATTGCATTATTATCGTTATATCTGAATGCAGTACGTTCGGAAACGGATTGTTACAAGCAAATATGATTAATTGTTAAGAAAAGCTAATTGTAATTTTAAAAGTATCTACTATATAAGTATTTTAAAGAGTTTGTATGTTGTGCTGTAGTAGCTTCACTAAATCCGTTGAAATTCAACGGGAAATTCTGCTAGTAAGGAATAAATCAAAATTTAACTAGATTGTAAATGTTGTATCAGTTATTTTGCATCCACTACTTTCAGTTCCACTACCAGGACATGCGTTCCATTCTTAATACTGTCCATTTCGAGCACTATTGTACATACCTGTACTCAATGATGAGCTGAAGCCAGCTCACTCAAGCTGATTATTAATTTTTCTCTAAATTTGCAAGCCAGTTGTTAAATTTTTAGAAAATATCAAAATTTATTGATTTTGTCCTTTTAAGTATATTTTGACCTATTACCGACAGTGTATAAAATGGAATATATTATGAACAAGACACTTGTTAAACTAGTGTAACGGTATTACAGTAGGTGCCGGTTGTTGTGATCACGTTTGGAAATTGTATTTTGATTCTATTAAGTGGTGATTCTATTAACTGAAAATCAAAGGAATACTACAGGGTTGAAAAATTATAATAGTATACACTATATATGATGCACTATATATAATGCACTTTATTAAATACTATGAAGAAAAAACTTTGCGGACAAAATAGTTATCACATATGTACTTCCATTGTCCATCGATAATATATCCTGTTTTCACTAGTCCTGTTATCGTTCAATGTTTCACAAGATTTTAACAATTTTGATAATCATGACTGAGGCACTCCTAACTTAGCAGCCATTTCCCTTTGTGAGAGGCTGCTTAAGTTTAACTCATCATATCTGTCTATAGGACACAACTTTTCTTTTACATTCAAATCGGTTCTTTTCTTACTCACATTTCTTTAAAAATGGTGAAAATATAGAAACAGTTAAAAATCAAGCATTGGTTATTCAGGACTAACACCAACAGATTCAAGTTAGATACTAATTGGATAAAGAAGAAAGAGGCAGACTGAAAGTAGAAAGTTGAGGTTGGGGGCAGGGCTGTGCCAAGAGTGTTTTGCACGCGTAGGAAGTCAGAAACAATCTTCCATGTCGATTTTAAACATTTGGGATTCCCAAGACTCAAAAAGAGGACTCAGCTGGAGACCCTTCCTAGAGTAGAGATAGCAATTAGCAGCGTAATGCCCCAACTTGCTGCCATCTCCTACAGTGAACCGATTTGCAGTGGCTTCTAAAACCTTTCCTACTAACAGCAGGACAATGCAACCACATATCCCAAGGCTAACTTTATTTGGAGGATTTCATGTTGTTCTGGTATTTCCAACTTTCTTTTCTTGCTTCAGTATATGGGCTCTACAAGAAAAGCGATGATACTTTCATACTCGGAAGACACGACTTGCATTCCAACCCTAATATATAATTTAGTGTGTTTGTATGTATATCCATTTATAACTTAAGAACCAAAAGTTCCACAACTTTCAAACTTTGCACATGATTTTATATCATCCCTGAAAAGATTTTAGGCAACTTTGTTTCCTGCCACCTCCCTGCTATAATTCCCCACTCTCTTGGAAATTTTTTTAAATTTTCATATTTTTTCAATTTTTTTACTTAAGTCGTACATTATCCCTTCTACAATTTGGGGGGCCTATGCCTCCCCGTTCCCCCATAATTTTGATTTAAAGTTACCCAATCCTTAGACAAATTGACCCGGGCAACGCCGGGTACTGCAGCTAGTAATATATAAGCGAATCACATGTTAGATATACTATTCAAAAGACAAAACCTACTCCAAACACTTCTGATTCTTATAATCGAAAATCTGATTCCAATAAGCGGTAAAAATATAGTGCATTTTGATGATTTGAATCCGTTCCCTGAAATTTTATTCTATAAAATAGCTGATTCTAATAACCAGTGATCACAATAACTGGCACCTACTGTACTAACATAGAGCGATCTGGTTCCCTTGGCATGTTGGCCTCCCCTGCCATCCTTATCCAAATTTCCTTACGACTTCTTTCTTTCTTTATTAGAGAGACGGTTCGTAATTTTATTCCACCTCATCACTACCTGTACTGTACAGTAATAGTACTACTACAGTAATATTACAGTATTCAACAGGGTAGGCTTGATGGTGGTGTGGATGGTGCAATTGCACCGGGCCCCACACTTAAAGAGTCCTCTCACTCTCTAAAAAATATTTGTCGTACTTATAAAGAACACACATAGCGTGAGAGACTGTTTTATTTATTTTAATATACTATCAAAAATGTTTGATGCGCACACTTTGCACCGGGCTCCGTGATTTTCCTAGCCGGCTCAGGTAATCAGGTACTATCCAATATAAATTCCTTGTTCTCTTCCAAACTACATGTTCACTTGTTCACCAGAGCACTCCCAAATTTTAAATTTAAGTTTCTTTCTCCTAGCAAATTTTGGAAAAATACATTATTTTTTAAAAATATCTGGTTAACTGGAATCCGGATACTGTACTGTATTAGGATTGCAGGTGTATTGTAACGTTAAAGGGCTTTTCTTTGTGGTTTTCCTCTCCGAACTTCCGATTCATAATTGAAGATTTCTGTTTTCCCTTCCATCAATGTGGATCTCACAGTCATCTAGATTCTAGATTACAATGGTATAGCGGAAAAATAAACCTGATGGGCACTTTACAGCATTATATTTGTACACTAACAGTTTTTCTACGGAATGGATTTTTAATTTTGTGCACTAATTCTCAATGGCACGTCACTAGTCTCACTCATGTTGTGTTCAATATTCACTAAAAAACTGTCATCCTCCCCATGCTTTTGTACTTCTGCCAAACTTGCACCATTATTTTCACTTTCTATAAAACTCCGATCACATTGCACTAATCACTATTCTTCTAATTATCATACACAATATTTTAAATCTTCAAGAAAATAAGTCACATTTAAATCCATTAAAGCTAGAAATAATAAGCCATTCTAGTAGTGATCACTACATAGTATCTAATTATTATCTTTCAAGTCTGGTTGTCCTTTAGTATCTAATTATTATCTTTCAAGTTTGGTCTTCCTTTAATGTAATCCCATTATTAGCTTCCTCCTTTCTTTCTGATCGTTCGCTCCCGGTGATAACACGATCAATTAAGTGGGGCGTTACAATATTGTTTATACAATAAGTTCATATCTCAGTATTATATTAAAAATAGGAAAATTTGAACTTTGCAATAGCATAATCAACTCATTTCCGGCGACTATGTAGCTTTTCTATTTCTCACACGAATTGGCCTCATACAATTTTTGTGATAATCACCCACAAGTTATACAGTTTAAAAATAATAATGTACTACATTATTAATTGTTTAAGAAAACATCATTAATGTTGATTTACCAAAAATTTTGATTTACTAAATATTTTGATTTACTAAAAATTTTTATTTACTAGACTTGATTTAGAACCCTTGTCAGAGTTATATGTCTTTTAACCATTTTACACTTTTAAAACTTTAACTCTGACAAAGGTTCTAAATCAAGTCTAGTAAATTAAAATTTTTAGTAAATCAAAATATTTAGTAAATTGAAATTTATTTTTAACACTGTATTCAAAAGCATGAAATTTATGATTCATATATTATTTGAAATTTTTGTACAATACCATGTGTAATTAGTGATTTCAATATCGATATTTTTACATAATATACTATGTGCAGTAATTCTGGAACCCTTTAAAAATAAGTCCTTTTGAATGTTGAAAAATCAAAGGGATTTTTTAAAAAAACAATCCATTTGAATAAATATGCTTGCCAAATTTAATTCTTAAGAATATCTCATTTGAGTTGGTAATACATAAAATAGCTCAAAAATATTTTCCATTGAATTAAGAATATAATGAAATATTATTTATTTGATGTGTTTGCGAGTTGTAAGTGTATTTATTATTTATATATATTGTGTCTGGTTCTTTTTAGGTCTTGAGGAACAGGGTATCTATAGAATAGTGGGTGTTACTTCCAAGGTAAATAGGCTCTTAAGTCTGGTCTTGGACAGACGAAAATTGGAACGAGCAAATTTAGAAGACATGCAAGAATGGGAAACAAAAACAATTACTAGTGCCCTTAAGGCATATCTTCGTGGATTACCAGAGCCTCTTGCTACATTCCATCTTCACGAGGAATTTGTTGCTGCAGCGAGTAAGTGCATTAATTTAATCACAATAATTTATTCATGACAAATAATATCCTTTGTACTTTCATTCCTAAATTCTTATGTTAAGGATGTCATTTTTGCAGTTCATATTATTTTTTTTAATCAGATAAACATGGGGGATTGAACCTGGGTATTTTCTTAAGTTTGACATTAATGTAAAACTTTGTTTTTAATTTTCTAAAACTGTAAATTCTTTTTCATGCAAACTAGAACTTGACTCAAGAGATGAACGTATAAACCAAGTTCACCGTCTTTTACATCAATTGCCAAAGCAGAATTTCTCTCTTCTAGAAACACTCGTTAAGCATCTAAGGAAGTAAGTGTTGATTTTTCTAGTTTTTAGAATGTATTATTTCAAAATTGAAAAGTCAACTTTTCATATGATGTGTTAAAAAATGTTACATGTTGGTTCACTTCTTATTTATCCATTTGCTGTCATGACTGTTTTTAATTTATTCAGTGCATGTTTTCTTATATTAATTGTTTATTGTTAGTGACATTAAAAGGTTAACCCATAATGATTACTCAAGATGAATAAAACCTGCTCTCAGATGAAATTTTAATTTTTTCTTGAAGCTGCATTGTATATAATCAACATAGATTGAAAACTAGCTAAAAATTAGGATATAGAATTTTCAAGAAAATGCTATCTATGGTTATGATATTTTAAAATAGTTATTAGTATTCATTAATAACTGCTAAAAAAAAGAGTTAATCAGAATGAAGAAGTAATTTTTAGAAGCAGTTTATAACTGTATATCTGAACAAAATCATATGGTAAAAAATTGCATTAATTTAGAATAGCAAGATTGAAATGTTCTCGTGACTAAAACCATTTCCTTTTATTTGCCTGCATAGTGTGGTTGCTAAATGTGACAAGAATTTAATGACTGTAAGCAACATAGGTGTGTGCTTTGGTCCTACTCTTTTGCGACCTCAAAACGAAACAGTTGCAGCAATTATGGAGATAAAATTCTGTAACATAGTTGTGGAAATCCTTGTGGAGAATTATGAAAAGGTGAGTCAAAATCCTATCCAAATTGGATCCATAGAATGTTGATTCTTTAAATTTATATAATATATTCAGCTTTAAGGATCTTGGTGCTGATTAGGATATCAATGCTTGGCATACTTTTAGCTACCTAATAATCTTGTATTTACTTGAAAGAAAGAGGAATCTGTATTTAAAATGAACACCAATTAAGATGAACATCTACTCAGAAAAATTAATTTTTTAGATCATTTAATTATCACAAACATTCAGAAGAGCCAGTAAGTTACCATATATATTTTAGCTTAACAGCATTGAGTCTTCTCTTCATCATTTTCATCTTCCTTATTCTCTCTGCCATAACTGTTTGATTTTCTTGATCCTCTCATGTTTCCCTCTGCAGCATTGTTTTTCTTTCCCTCATCACAGAAATAAGATTTTTCTGTATAATGTATCACCATCAGTTCAAAGTTTGCATAGTAACCAAATAAGTAAATAAATATTGTAGTCATTGAAAGAAATTGAAGACTTCCATCATCTATATCTCATGTGTTATTTTGAAGTAAACAACATATGTATGTGGTTTTGGTAAAAAAGTTTTTACTAAATTCAGTATAATTTTGTGTTTTATATCGCTCTGGAGATTTCTCCCATTAACTTAATTGATGAGCTGAGGAGAACTGAATTTAGTCACATGTTATATGCATAAATTAAGCTTATCTTTTTTTTATGTGCTTATACCACCGTATATTTCATAACTAAAACACTTCTTTTTAAGTGGCATGAATGTGGAAATGTACACTCATAATTTCAGCTTTCCATCTTTTATACATTCAGAAATATTAAACAAATAAATTTTAAGTGGGCCCTCATCTGACACTGTATATATTTCAAAACTCATGCATAAAGAAAAAGTGGCAGTAGTACAAAAGTTTACGCTCCAAGTTTCAGCTCTCTAGCATTTACAGTTTTGTTGTAATTTCAATTTAAGCAAGTGCACAGACATTCAGATACCAAAGTGTAACTATATGCACAAAAATCTAAGAGCCATATTTGAAGAGAGTAAAGGTATTACGTTATCTTTTTTCAGTTTCTCCTCATAAAAATGTTTTATTCCTAGCTAACGACAAATTTATAAACATCCTTGCAGTTATTCCTATCTCAGCCACCAGAACCTGGGAGCCCTGTGATACAAACGACTGCACCTGCACCAGCACCACAACCTTCTATGGCAGCACCCCCTTCTCCTCATCCCTCTTCTCCATCGTCATCTTCTTCCTCTTCTGCTTCTCCGTCTATGCTGGAGGGAGCGCAGAGGAGGGCAAACCAGCCTCCTCTTCCCCCTTATGTCATTGAGACTCGACGGCGTCAACAACAGCAGATGCACCAGAGGAGAGTTATGAACGAAGCTCCTCCTCCTCTGCCGAATCACCCTCCTCAGTTACCTCTGTGGAGAGCACCGCCAGCCTCACGGGTAATTCCGGCAAATCTTCCTCTCAGCCTCGTTGAAGTCACTTCTGAATTTTGGAAATAAATGTACATTTTAAGTTTGAGTTTCTCGAAATTTATGAAACATTTTAAAGGATTTTTTTATGTTGAATTCCATTTATCTGGCATCATATACTGTGGCACTTCTAATTATCTGACATCCTTGGTTGCCAGGTTACTCATAATGTAGTTATATTTCCAGATCTGTATGACACTTTTTTTCTTGAAAAATGTCATAAAAATATCGACCTTTGTCTTGTAGACAGAGTACCTCTGCTTTATATAAATAGTATTATATACTGAAGATGTTGATACATATAGAATTTCTTGAATATGAAGGTAAGAGAAGAAGAATCCCTAATCTGATACCAAATTTTTTAAATAAAAATAATGATATGTATTTCAGTTACAAAATAGCCATCCACATAGTAAAGGAAGGATATGGCCATATTATAACCAAGGTACTTACCTACTTATCGGTATCATTATATAACCATGTATATATTGGTCTAGCAGACTGTAAGCCTAATTAATACATTTTCACCCATGAATCTTAAATGTAAACATTGTAACTCCTGCAAACTGCCTTCTTTTTGCACCCTGTTATTTTCCTTACTGCCAGTGTATCATAAATAATAAATAAAGCTCAGCTTGCAATTTCATTTAAATGTTGTAAACAGTTTTATTTTTTAGATTGACTTCTCTCAAGTAAATAGCTTAACGTATATAAATCATAATTGCATAATTTACAAACCAGGACGGACATAGTTAAGGGAGGTTGTTTTAAGTATTGCCGCTGTTGTTGAATACTGTATTTTAAAATATGAGAATAAATTATTTTATTTTTGTTATTAATAAAAGGTACCTTTCATTTGTGTGAGCAATACAGTAAAAATTTGTTTAAAAATCTGTTTTCATATTATCATTTTTATTTTATTTTTGATATCCAAATATTTCTGACAGTTGGGATTCTAGTTACGTCCCTGTAAACAAGATGTCTTTTTGGTCCGTGGGCATGTGCTTGTAGTTTCAAAACTGAATTGTTTATTTTTAATTTGAATATTTTTATCGAATCGCCATAGAAACTAATATAGTAAATAGTTTCATCTCTATTTGGTTGATGACCAATTTTTGTTTGTTAATCTTCAGATTGCCCCAGTACGTCCACAGAGAAGTGACATTCACAGGCAACCTCTCCCGTATGCAGTTTCAAGAATACCAGGAGAAGTTGGTGGTTCTCCTCCTGCACCTCCTGGTTTCAGCACAGAGCATGCTTGGGGACACCCGGTAACTGTGATGTCACGCCTCCCTCAAGCAGCTAGAAGGCGCCACAATCGACGTCTTCCCAAACCTCATTCACACGGTCAGTGAAATAATGCATGCAGTGTTTTGATGGATATATTAAGCATAATTTAAAAGTGTTTTGCAAAAGGGTTGCAAAACACTCATTATAAACGTGAAAAAATTATGGACCACAAACACACACACATTCAAAATGAGGCATTTTTCACTGCAGGTGAGGTTTCGGCATCAGTCCAGGAAGTCGAAGGAATTGAAGGTTGGTCATCTCATTCACCAACACCAAGTTTGTCAACTTCAGAAAAACCACTTCAATAAATGTTTCTGTCTTCTTTGTCACTGTGAAAAATTGTCCGTTTTATCTGTTTGTCTGCTTGTGATTTCATAAAAATTGATTTATTCTTAAGATGTCTGTTTGCATTGGCTATTATCTTATCAGTCTATAAATAATGGCTAAAAATATCCACAAATAAAAATTACATTAAAAGAGTGCAACCCAGATAACATTCCATGATATGAATGAGATTAACTCAACTGATGTAAACTGTAGTGAAATTTGTACGAAGTCATTTAATAAATTTGTTTTCACAAATTCTGTCATTGAGTTTTCATAAATGAAATCATTTTAAAACTGAACTGGGAGAAAAAGTCCAGATTCAATGGCTGTCAGACATATGGCATCTCTTGACATCCACAGCAGTGAAAGTGTTAAAGTAAATAGAAGGCCTTAAAATAACCATAAAAGCTGATTAGCATAAATGTTAAGTATGTTTTGAGATTTTAAGAATATTATTTTTTGAATGAAACAGCCATTAAATTAGCTCCAGTAAAAAAAACTGACAATTCTTTAAACTGCCCTGCTGCAGGTTCTCCAACTCAAGATAGGAGTACAGTGCAGGGTATTAGAAGACACAGAGATCACATTTTGGACCAAAACACGGGTGAATCTGCAGAAAGTTCTGATGAATCTGGATCCTCGCCTTCATCATCAAGGGGAGATGGGGATATACATACAGATATAATAAGATGTTGTTAGTATTCTATTTTACCTGACATTGTCAAACAGAGGCAAAGCTATTCAAACTTTAATTGAAATTATAATTAAATTATAATTGGGTCTCATTAAGAAAAACCTCAGGTTAATGTTATAGTCATATCTTAGTTTAATATTTTTCGTATGTTTGGCCATTTGGTCATTTTTTAAATACAGAGCACCCTGATGACAATTTTTGTAATTCAGGCAAATAATGATCCTGATAAATTTAACTGCAACTTGTAGAAATAACTATGTATAAGCAAAAAAATTACCTGTATTGATTTTGGTAAGTTGATAGGATTGATGTTCACTGTCACTGCTGATATGTTTTGAATTAATAGTGATGCTTTTAAGTTGTTTCAATTGTTTTAACTATTGTTTGTCATTAGAAAAATAGAATTCTTGAAAAAACAATTTATTACCTCTACAATTTTTATGGTACAATAAAACTATAAATGATTGTATGATAAACTAATTTAAATTAGATTGGTTACCACAAATAACCATGCTATGTTAAAATAGTTTAACTTATAAAATCATCATTTGATCATAATCATCGATTTTACCGTGTTTATTGGCATAATCTTAGCAACTTTTTCTCAGAATTTTGGGACCAAAATATGGGATGTGAAGATTGTGTTAGGACCAACTAGAAGTAGGATCTTCTCTGCTGTTATTGTACCTTTTTGCAATAGTTGTACTTTATGAAATGGGGTTAATGTATATCAGTATCATAAAATTCAATTTTTCATGATATATATTGCAATTTTCAACTACTAACACAATACTGAAAGTTAAAGTTTCAAGATGAGCAATGACAGAATACTTTATTTCAATACCAAAAGTTCTGTGTTTTAGCAACACCTCATGAAAAGAATCTATTGCAATGTGTAGAAGTGCTTCATTCATTTCTTTATCTCCTAGTGTAAAGTGGAAAAAACATTTAAACTGTTTTATAATGTACATTGAAATCAGACTTAGGGATATACAACCTGCAACCCTGTTATCGCAGTTCTCTTGTTGAGGTTATCATCTTCAGTAATTGTGAATGAAATTTTCTTTTTAAAGGGAAACGTAAAGTGTAAGGAATATGCTTAGATTAAGTTTTCTCCTATTTGAAGACCAAAAACTATGGTGCAAGAATTTTTCCAGGGCAAGGATTACGTCAGCAAACAGTATTTTGAAATTTCTCAAATGTTTGTCTTATCAAGTCACAATTATTTTTATATGTAGTATTTGGTTTAATTCAGTTCTTATCATTTGTATTTATGTCATTCCCGTTCTCTTCCTTTTCAGCCGTGCCTAGATTTACGCTACAATCTTTACGTAGGGAGCCTCGGGAAAATGTGTAAGTATTGTTTTATTTTTATTTATGAATTTTCTGAAGCAGAGATAATGTTAATTTTACCCATGTAGGTAAATTAAAGAGGGTATTCTTTCATATTATTCTGAATTAAATTTAGAGCAAATCTGTGTTTAAAAATTCAGCATTTGATGAGTTATTAAAATTTTGATAATTTGAAGTGTTATATCTAAACCAAAATTTTTACCAAAGTAAAATTATAAAACATCTTGATTTGTAAGCTTCCTAGGAGAACCCAGTAAGATGCATTAAAAAATAAGTATTGGAATAGGTATCAATACCCTAGCATTATTTGAAAATCTAAATATTAAAATTTTAATTTCTAATGACATTTGTTTCCTAAGCTCTGTATAGTCAGGGTCGGTTTAAGGGTTCTGTAGGTACTAAGGCTCGTAGGCCTTTTAACTATTACCGTAATTTTCCAATTATAATACGCATTTTTTTTCACGAAAAATTGACAAAAAGTTAGGGTTCGTATTATATATGGTAACAAGAGCATACAACTTTCTTAGTAAGGAAATAATTTGTATTTTCGGGCATATTTTTACCAATAAATTGTACATTTCAATGCATTTCGATAACATTCCTTTAAATATCGTTTTTCAAAACAAAAATAAGAATAATTATTTATTTACTTTAACTGTCTGAATCTTAGCCTCTGAATTCATTATTGCTGTCCTCAAATGTTTGCCGGTGATATTGTTCTCTCTCATCATCTACGTAAATGGCATCTTCATCCTCACTATCCACTTTGGCGAAATCATCATCCCATATGATGTCGTCTTCAGAACCATCCATGGCATTTGTGAGGCAACACTTTTTAAAGCCACGCTTTTTAAGAAAAAATCAATGCAAGTTGCGAGCAACAAATATTATTTTACATATCTCGACCAGATTGTATGAAGACAGAGTCAGAACTAGATGTGATATTCACGTAAACTATCTCGCTCGGTGGTAAGGCGAGAACTTTTATTCCAACTGACCAGATTATTACACAGTGCGACATTGTATCAATCTTTAACCACTCAACTGGGTAGTTTTTTTTATCAAGTCCCACCCACAGTGGGTAATTAAATTGATAAAGTTAAATATCATCCAGTTTCCGCAAATATAAAACAGCGTAACTGATAAAAATGCTTCTCTTAGAAACGAAACGTCTCTTTCAATTCTCAGAAGCAAACTGAGCCTTCCATATACATTTGTTTTTCACATATGCCATTAGGATTACTAGCAGGAAAAACATTCATAAATAGCAGGATTACCCTGTAGACAAAAGTGCATGCAGAGAAAAGTGTGAGTTTTTGCAAGGGAGTGTGAAAAAACCCCGAGTGTCATAAACGGTCATTGAAGAAGTCTCATAAACGGTCATTGAAGAAGTGGCGTACACGGAAATGCAACCCGCAACGCATATACAGAGCTCCCTTATGAAGACCTGCTTCTCAAAGAAAAAGGAAGACAAGGCCATCTGTTGTAGGTAGGACGAAACTAGAAGAACCCATCTATAAGTGCGAGATGCTACGGGACGGAAAATCCCAGCATACCCATAGCAATCAGCATTAAAAATGCCATGACGTCTAAATCCGTCATACCCAACAACGGTGCGTCCGGCCATGACGTCTATACACGGCATACCCAGATGAGTGGTTAAAGTGAGAGTTAAAACTATGTAGACGTAAAGTTTTCGTAAACACTCTCGCACATAACTCGCTTGATGGTAATGCGAGAACTGTTATTCCAACTGACCAGAGTATTACACTATATGACATTGAGACCTGTTTTTATACATTTTATCGATCTTTAAAGTGAGAGTCAAAACTATCTGGATGTAAAGTTTTTGTAAACATTCTTGCACATATCTCACTTTGCGGCAAGGCGAGAACTGTCTCGATGCTGCTAATAACCAAGTGAAAAATTACAGTGATCTTTTTCCAAAAAAATGAGTTGCGTATTATACATGGTGATAAGACAATTTTCACATTTCACTTGTAAAAACATGGGTGCGTATTATATAGGTTGCATATTATAATCAGAAAATTACGGTACATGTATATATGTGCATGCATGTGGAGAAAAATTATTATTGATTTCTTAAGAAAACTTATTCTAGTAATTAGGTTTCTCTTGTAGTGCAGTGAGCACTGGCTGCTGACATGGTGAAATGCACAGTACTACTCCACTATTTTTATTGCATATATCAGCCAGCTTCAATATGACTGCTATACCAACCTACTTATGTCAGATAATTAGCACTACCATATGGTATGAATTTTAAATTATGAAAAAAAAGCTTATTTTAATGTTTCTTAAAACTTTTCGTATGCCCGAGGCACAGTGCCTATAGTGCCATAATCCGGCCCTGGGTATATTGTGAGAGATTTTAATTTTAGAATGTTAAAAAACTTTTAGAAAAAGTGCTGTATGGTGTGCACTGACTTTATTTGAATGTGTTTGCTGTTATTAATAATTTGCGCTCTTTTTAATGTACATTATACAATCAAAGGGAATTGCTTATTGATAAACCCTTGTTGTGTTCTCTTTCAGGCGAGTAAGAACATTGTATGCATGTGTTGGAGAAAATGATGGAGAATTATCATTTGAGCCTAACCAAATCATCACTAATGGCAAGTATTTTTGCAAGAGATTATAATTAAACAGGGTTTAGCTGTTTATGTACTACTTTCAGTGGTTTTTAAAGAAAACATTTACTATTTTTGTAACTTTCAATTTATATTTGAAAATAAATTTTCAAGAAAGTTTCATAGAAATTGTTTTTTGGAGTCTTAATAAGTTCGTTATTGGAAAAATAATGTAAATTTCTCTTTATTAAATATGACAATGTATTTATTTTTTTAAAAGAATTGATGAAATTTTGTACATGACAACATGAATGCATCTTAAATGAGTAAAACACTGAAGTGTGAGTGCTAAAAAATGTTTTTTATGTTTGAGATATCAGAATAGTGTGTCAGTCAGCAAAAAAAGTAGCAAAAGAATTAGGAGTCACTATAAGCAACACTGGCAATTTTAGCAGATTTTCACATTTTGCTCTGAGCGACATTCGCACTCTAAGGGTTGAAAATTCTTTAAATTCACCCTCTTAGAGAGGTTAGATTCATATAGAATACAAAAGACAAATTGCCTATCCTTATAAAATCAAATTGCAATTTATCAGTCGTGAATCCAAAATTTTTCCATAACTTATAGAGCTTGGACTGTATATAAAGTTACAACGTTGAAATAGAATGATGCAATAAAAATGAAAAACATTGATTTATATGCACATATTCATTCATTCAAAATTTACCTAATATAAACCATTGTAATGCATATAAATTATTCTCAAGAATCACTCCATCACAAAAATCCATTTTATCCCTAAAACATGAAAGAACAAATTCAAAGCATTTTCTACCAATTTACAGCTAAATTATTAATTAAAAATTTCTGCAATATTTATGTGAAAGTCTACTTGGTATTATTAACATAAAAATAGGTCTGGTTAAATATATGTATTTTCATCGTATTTTGTGCTAATCTAATTGAACCTTTCCTTCGTACTTCAGTGAGACATTCGCAAGAACCTGGATGGCTTGAAGGAATGCTCAATGGAAAGACAGGTTTAATTCCCGAGAATTATGTGGAAGTGTTGCCCTGACCCCAGCAGAGTCGAGGAAGTGGAAACTTGCTCTCGATGGATTCAAAAGGCGTTTGATCTCTGTGTGTGATTTGTCAAGAGAAATTTTAAGGTGCGGAAGAAATGGAGGAGAGGATGGTCCCCGAGCAGCTTCCCTAAGCATCGTCACCTTCATCAGTGCCATCGTCCTTCTTTCCTCGGACTACTTCCTATCAGCGTAATACATTTTTCGTCACACTGAGGGAGGTAAAGGGCAGTAGAAAAACCTCCCATGTTTCCCCGTATATATTTAACAACCTCTCGGACGATTTATTGTATGTGATAAAAAAATAGTATTTTTCTGTGTGCTGTGTCTCTTTTTTGAAAGATGCGATCGAGTAATGGTTTCTGAGAAAAATATGGCTTTGATGTTTATAAAAATTGTATTTGCCCTCTCATTTGTAACTGACTGGCTTAGATAAAAGTTTACACTCTTGAAGAGGTCAATTTTCTCCAGATTTTCGATGAATTGATTATATTTTTTATACATGACAGCCACAAAGGAAATGGTATATAAAGGTTATAATTATTGGCTATTAGATGAAATTGTAGAGACTAGTAAATACCTTAAGGTTTTATTTTATATGCAGCATACGTAGCATTGTATTTTGTGCCGATAAACCTGTTTAGACTAAGAGTTTTCCCTATAAATTTGTTTGGTTTGCTAATTTAATATTGTTAATGGTGAAGTATATTTAATTAATATATTTTAGGATATTAAGTAATTTGACTTGCAGCAATTCACAGGAAACTACTAAACAGCTGCACAGAATAATATTTCTAATTTTTAACTATTTAAATTTCATTTTTCCGGACATCCCTCTCTGTATTTTTCTAGTTGCTTGAGCAATAAATGTGCATGATGTTATCTGAAAGCACCTATTGCTTTCACAATTGTTTTGAATAATTTTCATAAAGGAAAACATTCCTTTGGGTGGTAATTATTGTTAAAATAATTTATTAAGCAGCAGTGCCTTTCATTAGTTTTTTAAACCAAATGTGGTTTGAAAATTGTTACTTTTTTTGCTTTGATATCAGCATTTATCTTGGTAGTTTTCATTTACATAAATCAAAAATTGTAATCATCAAATTAAGCATCGACAGGTCAGAATCACAGTTTACTTGTTATACACTCCTTACGTTTGTTAAGTTAGCTTTCATAAGAAACACTGTGATGCATATATTTGGGAAGTTAAAAGTAAATTTAATTGTAACTCGGATGAAACTAAAGATCTAGAGGTGTCATCTCCATAATCCTAAATTATCTAAGCTTTTATGAAAATAAATATAAATGAATTTGGATTTTTTTTATTCTCATCTTCTCTTGAATTTTCCTAAACAATAACAAAATTTTTTCTTTGAATGTTCCAATAAATTAATCTTTGCACTTTCTTTTTCATTCGGCTTGCAACATATTAAGGTTGTTAACTACCGAAGACATTTTAAAGAATTCTAACATACTTAAATGCATTATAAAAACTTGGTTGTGATTCTGACCTTTGGTCACATGCAGTATATATTTTTCCTGTGTAATAAATTTCTGGTCTACTTTTGTTCCTCAATATTAAATGCTTTGAAAAAAAAAATAGCTAATTTATGCCTCATAATACTTCTCATGGATTAATATCCTTGTTCTTTGCTTGTCTAGAATATGAGTACAATGCTTCTTAGCCGTCTAAATGAGCTTAATGCAATCCATTCCATATGATGCCTTTAATTTCTCTACAAAAGATCTCAAAATATCATTAGGGGTTAAAATATAGTAGCATTTACAAAAAATGAGATTTAATGGAAAGTAAACTGACTACAGAGCATTAAAAACTTGCAGTAGAAGAAATGAACTTTTCTGTTAATATTCTTTTTTCGATTTTTTGCATGCATTTAATAATCCCTTATATATTGACCTGGTCATTAAGGTGCATTTTTAATGTAAAATTAATGACCCACTTCATTCCTTCATGTAATCACTTTCAGTAAATAATAGAATCTTGTAAATTAAGAATAGTTTCCTTTCTTGTGCCATGTTGTCAAATTGGAGAAAACCTTTTGCTATAAATTTCAATCCAGCCAACCTTCTTAAAAATGCCATTATGTTAGTGATGCATCTGTTTGAATTATTTCTTTTATCAACTCATTTTAACCTAATATTATTGCACTGTATTATCTATGTATATGTTTTACCTTTGCATTTTCACTCGGAGTTCTCTTTTTCTTAAGTTATTTATTCTGTCTCCCACTGTGGCACTTGATTGAAAGTGTAGTATGGAAGCATTGCATTGCCTTTTAAAATCTGATTTCAAAATATGGGGTTGCATCAAGAGGACTAACGTGTCTCATTTCTGTTGTATTTGAATTGTTGATGTGTTGCTTCTGTACTATACGTTAGATCAGGTGTCATATCATTTTAGTGGACAGTCTTATCAAGTCCTCAGAAAATGAGCTTGTTGTAAAAACACTGTGCAATCACGATGAGGTGTGACTGATCAGAAAATAGGCATATTTTCCATATGGTTGTCAACAATTTAACTTTAACATGTAACTTCTAATTTTCTGCTTATTTGTCACTATTTTTTGTTGATGTTTAAAAAAAGGAACTAGAATAGTGTTTTGATTAGGCGAGTCTTTTTTTGCCCAATATTAAATTTTATATTTCATATCGCTATGAATTTTCAAAGTCATCGGTTAATCAGGTGCCATTAGAATGTGGGTGTGCTTTCCTCTGATTTCTAAAGAATATTTTACATTTTTTTAAATCGAGAAGAAATGCACCACCTTGAACTATCTGCTTTTTGTAAGATCGGTATGAGTTTCACTTCAGGCAGAATTGATTCCATAAAAATTCATCAGTTTTGACATGCTTATTACTGTCTCAATGTGTGACAGTAAATCTCGTGTGCATTTGATTGAAGTGAAGTGACTTTTTATCTATTAAAAGACTCGGAAACCTCTAGAATAGTGTGAAATCCTAAGGTCCCAGTAATGCTCAATGGTTAGCTGTTTGATTCTGTTTTAAGGCTATCCTCTGAGCAAAATTTCAATGACTTGGGAATAAAGCCGTTAGTATTCTTTGCCCTTGCTTTAAAGACTGACCCATGTTGAGTTTTAGTTTTAAATGAATAATGTAATAATTTTAAGAAATCATGAATACTAAGTATGATTGGATTTCGACCTTTAAAATGTCGTATTGATGTTAGCATTTTCATGATAAACTGGATGGAATTTGTTTTACAAGGCAAATGTTTCTCTGTGACTTCTGTTTGTTAAAAAGAATCATATACTATGTCTTGTATCTGTGAAAACTATTCTTGCTGCTAATGAGTGAATTGCTTTTTAATGTTTTTGGGCTATTGCAATGTTTAAGACATGATGCTGTAGCAAAATTATTTTATCAGCAGGAAAATGACATATGCAAAATGTGATGCCTCTTCTTTATAAATGTTAATTTTGGTGGAAGATGCTTTCATATATTAGAAAAAATTTTAAGTGGCATTTCCTTTTATTGCTTAATAATTTTTCAGTGCAATGCTTCTCTGGATATAGAAAAGCTTTTAAGTTTTACTAAAATACTGTCATTAGCCTTTATCCTCAACATAACATTTTCAGGAGGCATAATTTGCATTCTTATTAAATTGTCCTATTTATTGCTGGCTGTCCGTTTATATAACTTGATTGAAATTATACAATTTATTTTATATTTTTTGTGCTACATTGTGAGAGTTAGGTAAAACTCAGGTGAAATGTGCAAGGGAAATAGAGAGCAACAAAATCATTTTTTTATCTGTGAATTCAAATCAACTGTTTGTATAGGTATTGTATAGTAGTTTACTGCTGTGATTCAAAGAAGTTTAATTTGAGAGCATGTTTGCTGAGGAAAACCCTTTTAGAGTGTCTATAGTGAGCACTGCCAGTGGGACGTACATACAGTGCATACAAGTGGACATTGGACAAAAAGTGTACAGCCTTATCCTAATCACTTACCAAAAATTGAAACTTGTGCGGTGCAAGATGAGGAACTTTTAAGATTGCCATTATGAGGCCATTCTAGTCATCCACGGATCTTCCAAATTATTTTTTGAAATTGAAAGTGTGAGACAATGTACTCAAAGTCAATTCATTTTTGATGGGGACCACTAATAATGCCATATATCAAAATATAACTTCTGATAATTACCGACTTATAACTGAAGAAGTTATTTCAGTGAAAATTGTGATGGATAAACCTGTGAAGTTGAAGTATCATGTTCATCTTATTTTGGTATGTTTTTAAAATTATATTGCTAGAAATGCATTTAAATGTGCTATAACTAGTTTAGATGTGCATGTGATTTTCTTGGGTTGAGGAGTTAGAGAATGGGATAGTTACATTCGTACATTCTGTGGCTATTCTAGGGTACGAAATTAACAATTTGAGTTCTAACAGCGATTAATATATTTCAGTTGTTGATTAAAAACATGAATGCAACTGGCTTTTGCCATACCTGAAGAAAAGAATGCATGGGAAAGCACATGCAGAAATTTTCCATGGAAGCATTCTAAACAACTTCGATTTCTGTTGTAAGATCAAGTATTTTTTATGACAAGATGATAGTTTTAAAATCTGTTAAACTTATATTAATTTGTTCCACATTGTAATCAGTTTGATGAAATTACAAAAAAGTTGTAGTGCCACTGTTTATAAGTGATGTAGGTAAAATACATTTTAAATAATTATTATAAATTGTTATTTAAAGCTCATATCTTTTCTTTTAGAAAAGATGGCCTTGTAATAAATTTTTGATTATGCTTTGTATACATTCCCTGTAAACATTGTTATTTTATATCATTTGATGATCAGATTTTAATGTAATTGTGTTTACATGTTGATTTTGATGTTGTTACCATAATTTGTTTTAAACTGTAATAAATATAAACAAAAATATATTCATTTTAGTTTTTACTCCGTATTTGACGAAATAAGTAGATGTTTCTTTATTTGGCATGATAAAATAAAGTTGTTAATATGGATGAAACCATAACAACCAGCTTTTTATTAATAGTTAAGGGTGCTTTCTCAAACAACTTATAAATGTTTAAGATACGGAGTAGATTCAAAGTAATTTTGAAGGATAAATTTTGCGACGTTTACCTGAATTGTTTCTTTACCGTTTCACACGTTCGTTACCATGGGCTAAATGTTGATTCGCCAATAGTTTATTGTGTTAATGGCTCGTCAAATTACGTTATTTTTTTGTTTATATACCACATTCTTCATATTGTAGTCTTGTAAAGACAACCAAATGTGCATTTACATGTTGATTCGATGGAAGAGGACATTATATTGGGATCAATCTGTTGATAAAGGTAACTCTAATTAGGTTTAACAATGACGTTTTTGTAGTGATATTTTTAAACGATAGCACCTGAAGATGGTAAAGTAGAAGCTTCTAGTTGTTTTCACTCGAAGTAGGATCAGAGATGTTAGATGTACAATTGCATTAAAATATTATATGCATTGCAGGCACGGAAATTACGGATAGTAAACACGAAAATTAATTGCGGTCTGAATTATTGCTGCTTCGACAAATTCACCCCTTCCTGCACTTCACTTCGATGAGCCTTGATTTTGCAACCTTTGATGTTTTGCTGCCGTATGATTAAGATTATTTGTGCCATTCACAAAACTAAGCATTGCAAAGCGTCTGGCACTCCGCTGGCACTAGAAATAAACCCACGCGACCGAAGTTTTTGCTTTTTGTGACATTTCTGAATTAATTTAAACGAATAAAATAGCCTTCAGAGATATGTAAAGTGATGGGTGGGAGCGAGACCAAAGTTATTGAGAGACTTGAGTTCCGTTACTGCTGAATGGCCCAATATCAGCCGATTCGCGTGCCAAGGGACGTGGGCAGTTAGTGGGAAGGCTGTAATTTCTTCACGGCCAATAAGACATCTCAGAATTGAACCCATCTGTTCCTCTTCGATTCTTGCAATGAATGGACAATGAGATATCCCATTCCAGCGCTCGAGACTTGCCTATTTTGTTTTACGCCTTCAACTACTTGCTGATGAATAAAATGCATTATTCATTTTCAGACTGATACGACAGACGGTTCTTCGCTGCTACTGTGGAAGTAAAACGTACGACATCCAGTTTTTTTCCTGATCTTCGAATTTTTACAGCGAGGGAACATTTTTTACCTTCTATCTAGGTAACATATGCTTATGTCTTTCTTTCCAATTCTCTATAACAGGTGTCTCAAAGTCGCCCCTGGGCCGCATGAGGCCAGCGCGATGAATTTGTGCGGCCTGCGATGCAATTTACTTTATACTACGCGACCCGAACTCAAATCTATTTCTTATAAAATATTTCACGCAAATGTTTCTAAATAATCTAAGAAGTGTATTAAATCATTCCAATTTATATCAGCCTGCATGGTTGAGTTACTGAAGAACGTTTATCCCACTGCCAGCGAGTTTCTTGCGTATCAGAAGGACTTTACCCACGATGCCAAATCTAGCATTTTTGTAATGACTGCGTGTAAGACGCGTAATGGAGCGATTCCTCTCTTGTGGAAAAGGAGAGTGAATATAATACAAATAATACGAAAAGGTGTGAAGACTGGGAAAGTAAGGAATGCTGCCCGCGGATCGGCAGAGAGCCGTCATGCGGCCCGCACACCGATGTGAGTTTGAGGCCCCTGCGCTATGAGATCCGACCTCATCTCTGCGCGCCATCGGTTTTTAAATAGATGCGTCCTAGATAATGGTATCGCTCCTCAGCGACAGGATAAATTTGGCCACTCCACCATTACATACATTCCGGACCCGACCTCATCACATGGTCATTTTTTATGTACTGGTATATTTTTTATTTTAAATTGAGCATTCCTTACTCAAGTTTGACAGTGGAACACCCGCTCTCCGAGGCGCGTTTCAATCAGTTAAATTACGGTTTTCCTTTACGAAAACCATAGCTTATTACTCCATAATCCGTCGCAAAGGCATTTTTGTTGTAAATAATTCTTGGTAATGAAATTTTTGTCGGTTTTAAAAAGTAGAAAAAATGTCACATGCTTTGAGGAAAGCAAATATCCTTTATCACTTTCTAATACGATCTTTTTTTAACGTCTTCTAAAACGAAATAAACCGCATTAAAATGTTATTGTAACATTTCTGTGAATTGACAGCTACTTATTTTTCAGGAATATTCAACTATGCGTGTCAGCTTTCTTTGGCTTTACAATTAATTTAATTATTTATAACGGAGAAGGTACTTCAATGAAATAACTTGTACAGCGAAAATTAAAACAGTCAAAAATATCTCAGTACGTATCTAATTCAAATTAGTTGAGAGTATGTGCAATTAAATCGTCTCAAAAAAATTTAAATCGATCGATCTGATTCCATTCTTCATACTTTTTCCAAAGGTAACGCCGAACAATTGGCAATTTATTCTCATTTTTTCTTCCCATGAATTTTGAGAATAAAATGAAAAACACTTGCAACCAACTTTTTAACGTCAATGTCTTTGACATAGATGTTTCCAAGCTATGAATTAAACTATTTATAAACTCTTTGCGATTTTTTCGTTCATTTCTCTCTTTCCTGACGATATCTTACGCGCGATACAAACTTTAAAAAGGTAGAATTTAGCACTTGTATTCGAGAGAGATGCGGGAAATTTGAGATATTTTCGACGCCGATGATTTTCAGCGGGCATGGCTTACGCCCAAAGAATCTACTTGGCATATACCATGTAGAAGTGCCAGGGGGATATTATTAGCTAAACTCAAAATTTGTGTTTACCTGATGTTAAGTGAATATCTTTGTTCAAACGAAAAATCCGTCTATTTAATCGTTATACAATCTGGAATTTTTATTTTCCTCGGATGGCTTTAGCACAATTCAAAGATACTTAGATGTTAGATAGCATCGTAGTTTATACGGTAATAAAATTCAAGAATATATGATTTGCTTTGAAGACGAAGGCGAGATAAAAATGTTATTTAAAACATCTGTATTCGGCTATATTCAGGGGCGTACTGTTAGGCCCCGCGACCCCCGCAATGCGGACCCTCTCCCAATCATTCAAACCGTACTGACGAAGGCGTCAATAGGGGGACCCCGTATTATTTGCTGTGTAGGGATCCCCAGATTATCCGGTACGCCCTTGGCTATATTAATATTTTCCACTTTGCAAACATGTACAATGTAAGTGAAATGAATTTATTCAAACTATTGTTAAAATAAATAAATGCACTACCGTGTCTAGGCTATTTTAGGGCAATAATCGAGAAACTTCTTCTCTCTTTCCAGCTACTAAAAATAGCATTTGGTAGTCTGATATCTTTGTATTGGTGTAAATTACAAAGAAAATTAAAATATAATTCGAGTGATAAATCATTGCAAGAAAGACTGACGGTTCCGGAGTTCAATTTTGGTCGCTGATAAGCTGGAAGTTCTGTTAATCTGAACGTATTTGTGCCCCTAACGGAATCCTTTTTAGTATAATCTAAAAGTTTAAACCGTTGCACGAATCAAACATTGCTTAGATTTTCATTTCGGAGACTTTTTTGGCGATAACGAGGCTTTCGTTAAATCAGTGGTTCGTAACCTTTTTCGTCTTGTGCCCCCCCTTCTGATCTTCTAAAATCCCACGCACCCTTCCCCCAGAAAATTTTCTTTAGTGTTTTTAAGGGTTTCATAAAAAAAATATAGTTTCATAAAAAAAATATAGTTTCATAAAAAAAATATAGTAATTTTTGTTTTATTAGTTTTTTTGATCGAGATCAACCGGACACAAGATTAGAATAATCGAAAACGAGTCATTTTTCTGAATTAGGCATATTTTTGTACCAACTTACCTTGAAAACACTTCCCAGATTAACATAAAAGAATAATATTTTGACAATTAGACACAGAATTATGACAGTAATCACTCGTGGCAACTTCAAGTCGGCAGACGTGCTGTTGCCAAACAATATTATGCTTTCTCGTTAGGCACAAATTGCGTAAAAAATCCTTGCTGTTTTTAGGAAAAAATTATTTTGGTCCACAAAAAGCTTCACGCTCCCCCTGGAATCTCCGTACGCCTCCCCTAGGAGGGCGTGCCCTCCCTCCCGGTTGAGAACCACTGCGCTAAATGTTATCGGTTTAGTAGGAACGGAAAACATTCTGATCCCGGATTTCACCGTATACTAGACAAAATCGCATAGGCTGCTGGAATGTATCGTCTAAGCCAGTTTAGATACACGCAGGAAACGTTTTATTAAATATTTTCATCGAAGTAATTGATTAGTTTATTTTGAAGAGAAATTAACGTGCGCACTCGACCACGTTCAAGATTTTCATAACGCTGACTTCGTAGGTCTATTTATACCGAAAAAGAATTAGTTAACATTTTAAAAGCACCGTTTCAGTTAAGATTTTTTAGTTCCTTAGTTTATTGAAAAAGAGTGGAAAGCTTTACCTACAGCTTACAGGTACGAGTACACAAATTTTTCAGTTGCGTTTTTAGAGATAACGTACATTTTTCTATCTGTAATTTTTGTGTATTTTTTTAAGAAAGGCCATTAATTGGAAATTTCTCATTAGCGACCACTTATAAGCTGTACGCGTACCATTCAGGAGATACACGTAAATGTACATTTAGTTCACTAACACGAAAGGAACGTTCTTGTTTTTGGGTTAAACATGAACAAAGATGAACATCGATCGACAATTTTCGACGTAGATTTTCCATGCTAAATGTCGCGAGAACCGTTGAAATTGTCGCTGGAAAAATGAGCACAAGCACGCAAGACCCCACACCATGCTTCCAACTTTATGCGCTATCTGAAAAGAACGCAAAAGAAATCTAGTCATCCATTTTGCACCTGCTCATTCATCCCATCGCATTTCTCAGCAATCAATGAAGTCTGGAAATTTTATCTCGTCAAGCTCGTCCGATCTTGTTCCATCATGCCGTTAACGAAGAGATTTTTTTTGTCGGATATTCATTCGACGCACATGTTAAAATTCACCAAATTAATAATTTCACCTAAAGCGTCATACGATTGGTAACGAAGCCAACTACAGGTCTTGGTATCGAGTAGAGATCGGGTCGAAACAGTCTCGAAAAGATAAATTCATACCGGTCAGTCGAACCGCTATCATTCCGTAATTACTCGAAAAGTTTGCCTATTTAAAATATCTCCGAAGAGAGTTAAAGTTCGAAGAACAGCTGATGCTGGCCGTTTGGTAAAAATAGCCCGAGATGCCTTTTACACAACTCCATGTCATGTTTGTTATCGCAAGTGGTTTGATTTTCTTGTCGTTAAATCGGCGGTCACTTTGTTAATTTTATCTTTAGTCTCAAAACAAAAAGGGTTTGATTTAATGCGAGAAAGTTGTTAGTGTGTTTTTCTAAACGAGCAGCGGAGTTTTAAATTCGTCCGATTAAAAAAAAAAAACGCACCAATGATCCAAAGTGATAAACCTGGACGATTTTTATCATATTCCAACGTGTTTTATCTCTCTTATCTCAGTTGGAAGGGATATATTCGGCAGGTCATTGAAAGTAAATTTGTTAAAATTGCCATTTCAAAAAATAAAATTGGAGAAATTTTTAAGTTTGCGAAATTCTGACATTGAACATAGTCTCTTCCAAATTAAACTGGATCGGATACAAAAATATCTGTCATTTATTTGCATAAAATACTTACCCATTTTAATAATGTTGCAGTAATAGATTCAAAACCGGTTGCTTGCTGTTAAAACACTGGAAGTTTTTACAAATTTGCGTTATTTCGTATTTAATTAAAATGTAAACCAACAAAATCACACCTTCTTTAGTTAATTTTATTTTAGTGAATTTTTTTACTTACGCGAAAAATTATTTTTTAAATCATGTTAAAGGTTATCAACTTAACGTAATTTTTAATCATATTTATATCTTTCTATATGAGAATGTATAACTGGCATGTTTTTACGATTAAATCATTTTTAGGCGCGTTTCGCCTACAGCGTGAGCGCCTATTATCGTCGGTCTGTCCGTCCGTCCGTCCGCATGTTCGTTCTCGGCTCCTACCGAACGGATTTTCACCAAATTTGATGTTAAGGACTTACAGCCAAAGATAATAAGAGATTCAAAAAAAAGAATCACGTAAGATAATCAGGGGTTCCACTTGACTGGTTAAAAAAATGAATTTTCCGTCATATCTCGTAAAGTATTGCTCATATCAAAATATCTTTCAAATAAAACTTGTAGAACTAGTAAACTGGAGTATTTCTTTTCCTACACATTTTTATCGTAGGAGTAGCCGTTATCAAGAAAATCAAACAAGAATGTCTTAATTCGAGTTGAAATTTTTTGCATGGTTATGTCATCATTGTTGCTAACAGAAACAGTCTCACAAAATACGTTTCATTTCCTTACGTGTGCATGTAATATTTTAAAATAGGAAGAAAATGAACAATTTACGACGAAGACAAGAACTTTAAAACGCTATTTCCCTTACCTACAGGCATTAGCGGATTTACAGTAAGGCCAAAGTAGGCCACGGCCTAGGGGCGGCGGGATTTTTGGGGCGGCGGAATTTCGAGGCGGTGGGGATATGGGACGGTCTGATTCAAGAATGAAAATTAAAACGTTATTTCATGACGGGGATGGAAAAGTGTATTAGTGATGGAAAAAATCATCACAATTAACTATTCCGATTTGATAATCAATAATTCCAGAAATAATAGTTCGAGATAATTTCTACGGTACGACGTTCCTCCGACTCAGTCGCACGACTTGGATGTTCTCGTGTCAGTTTATCCTCTCAGAGTTGTCATGCAAACCTGGTACACCCCATTATTTTAATTTTTTTTTAAATTTTAAACCCATCATTTAAACCTCCCCTTTTAAACCCCCCGTTTGAAAGCGCCCCTATATAACCCTCTCTTTCAAACCTCCCATTTCAAACCCCCCGTTTCAAAACCTCCCTTTCAAACTCCCCTTTCCTACCCCACCCTTTCAAAATCCCCCTTACAAGCCCCCCTTTAAAACCCCCCTTTCAAACCCCTCCTTTCAAATACCGCTTTCAAACACCCCCCCCCCTTTCAAACCCCTTCTTTAAATCCCCCCCCTTTCATACCCCCATTTAAACCCCCCCTTTTGAACCTCCCCTTTTAAACATCCCTTTTAAAACCCCCCTTTAAAACTCCCCTTTCAAACCCCCCCATTCAAACCCCACCTTTCAAACCCCCCTTTTATACCCTTCATTCCACCCCCCCCCCCCTTTTGCAGAAATACAAAATGTAATATTTAGCGTAGAAATTATCTCCGAAATTAAGATAATTGACCGATATATAAAAACTATTTTTAACCGTAGGAATTTGTCTCGAATACTAGTTTTATAGCCAGAAATAGAAAGCTAATATTTAGCGTAGAAATGCTACAGGAAATTAAGTTTATCGCCAGATATAAGAAGAAACAATAATATTTATCGTAGAAATACTCTCGAAAATTAAAATTATTGCCAGAAATACGAAAAACCGATAATATTCATCCTAGAAAAGCCCCTTGAAAATTAAGTTTGTCTACAGAAATACGATGAAACAATAATATTCATCCTAGAAATACTCTCGAAAATTAAGTTTATCGACGGAGATTCGACTACAACTGTATTTGCATAGAAATGCTCTCAAAAATTAATTTTTTTCAAAATTTTAAACCCATCATTTAAACCTCCCCTTTTAAACACCCCGTTTGAAAGCGCCCCTATATAACCCTCTCTTTCAAATCCCTCCTTTCAAAACCCCTTTTCAAACCCCCCCTTTCACAGCGGGTGGTGAAATTACCGATCTATCATTGCAAAAGTGCAATACATTTTGCAAATAAGACGATTGAAAGTTATATCATTGCATTGCGGTGAAAATGCTGATTATTGGCGTTTTTTAAAACGAAATTCTACGATGAATATATACGGAATTAGGAAACGAGCGAGGTAGAGGGTGGGGGAGGAAGGAAACTGAATGGAGAGTGAGAGGTACCAACATGGCCCCGGATCTGCTACATAAACCGAATAAGGTACTTTTTATTGAGCCCAATCTTCCAATATGGACCACATTTTCTCAAAATTAAACTTTTAAACACAAAGTTTCAAGTTTATTCTTATGAAATAAATTTCCTTTTCAAGACAACCCAACGGTTTCCGATTTAACATAATAATTTTTATTAAAAAATTATACAGTGGAGACGATAAAAGAATAATACTGCGCTTATTGAATGTCGGGAGTAGACAAAAGACAGACGATGAAGGACGAAGAAAATCACTTCGAAATCACGAGAGACCATTGGAACGAACCTATCGAAACCCGTCACGGATCTAACCGTAAATACCGACAAAATAATATATTGTTTCACTGGAATAATATTTAAATTAAAAATCAATTTATCGAAAAAAATGGAGGGGGCGGCAAAAAAAAAATTTGGCCTAGGGGCGGCAATTTTCCAAATCCGCCACTGCGTACAGGTGTATAATTTATTTCTAATACTCCGTTGCACGAAACGCGTCCATTTGTGATACGTTGTACACTTTCCTAACTTGTTAATACATACTCCAAGACATGTTAAAAATAGAGAGAAATGCGCGTTTCGTTTTCAGGTTTCTTGTCCTGATATCTCCGTACCAGAATCCCCCCCTATAAATAAGCAAAATAATTCCAATAATAGATTTTATGAGCATGGGGCAGTTAAAAAATATTGCAGTTCTCGAGTACGTCAGTTTCGCGTGAAATAGCTTCGCAAATACCGGTTTCCTTCAGACTATGTTTATGAGCGAAAATTATGACGATAAAATAGGCGCATCCCAAATGCTGGTTATCTTTTAAAGAAAAATGATTGAAATAAACTTAGTTGGACTTCCATAAAACTATTTCCAAAGATAATTTCGAATTTAACAGCGGTGGCCTTATAGTCCTTGGGTCCCTTGGTAAGAGAATCATTTGGGACCCCTTAGACTACGTTTAATCCGGGCTTTTCAGGTTTAAATTTAACTTTGCCCTACTCATGAGGCTGCTATGAATGTATGTGAATCGTGACTTATGTTTACTGTAAAAAAAAGATGTAGAATTTGAGCCACTTTCTTGATAATTTAGCCCATAATTATTCTTGCAAAATTTTGGGGCCCCATAACGTCAGGGACGACCGCTCCCTGTAGACATCTATAAGGCCACTACTGAGTGGCAAATACGTTTGAATCATGTTTAAATTGCTCCTTTAAAAGGCATTAATGGAACATTTTCCTAAACATGTGCGCTTCGATACATTGACCATGTTTTAACTTCGTTCGCAATAAACTTGACAAACATGCAGGCTGCGGATCATATGCATATGGTGATTAATATTTTAGTATGGGATCTGAAAAAAATTAAGAATTAAATCTCTCGAATGAACACGATGCTCTCAATTCATGAATAACCACTCGAACCTCGTTTAAAACTTATCGAATCGTCCTTAGATCCAACTTAAAGTTTGTTTTTATATCCGTACTCATCTCGAATTAGATTCGGATAAATTCATGGAAAAAATAATTTTATCGGATTTTTCCGAGCAGAGGCATATACGAGTATAGAGCCCTGGGATCCAGGCGTTAGCCTAAGCCACATCTGTCTAACCTTTTAAGGTTAGCGGGAAATTTCAATTAAAATGTTTCAAGACGCGAGCAACATGCATTGTATTTATTCATATTAACTTATTAATACTGTTCAAAAGTTTAATGTATCTAAAGAAAAATATTATTACGGAAAAGCGAGTTATTTTATTTTTTAAATCTGACATTGAATTTTGTCAGCTAGATTTATATACGAAGGAAAATTTCGTCCAAACTCTTCTCATACTGCCATTCAAATGTTTCTCCGTCAGCATTGATCTGCAGCTTGATTCAGTAATTTACATATTACTAAAGCCAGGTTCATCTATGTATGTACGTCAAAACAAAACTTGGATTCAGTATAAGAGACGCGTATTTTAGAAGCGGTATTTTTTAATATGTAAATTTTGGCTGCAATGATCCAGATTTCAATGGAAAGTCTGTTCTCAATTACATTATTTACATTTCTTAAAAAGTAGTACTGCACTTGTAATTTTCATTTTGAAAAGGATTTCAAATGAATGTCACCGAACATTTTATACGATTTTAAATCTCTGTTATTTCTTGAAACTTTATCTTCTTTGCGGGAAACGTTCAAGTACCTCGTGGGCAGCATGCCGCCCGCGAGCTATGGGTTGGAGAGACCTGGCATAAGGCCTCGCGTCTCTGGGGGTCTTGCGCCTTTGGGGGCCTCACCCGTCTGGGGAGATTGTGTCTAGAGCCGCGAGAGAGTCAGTGTCAACAGAGTCAGGAGCTTGTTGTGAAAGGAGAAAGATGAGTAGATTGAGTGATAAAAGTTCCAACACAAAGAAGCGGTTACATTTTTCACAAATGATGACGAGGATCATAGTAAACTACATATATAAGACGAAGATCAGTCTCAATTGACGGGTATCGTTACAAGAAAACGGTGTAAATCTGGACAAAGAGATTAAACAAGTTAGGAAAGTGTACAGCGTATCACAAATGGGTGCGTTTCGTGCAATGGAGTATCTGAGAGAAATGATATATGTACATTAGGGTGGTCCTTAGCTATAGGCAAAAATTTTTTTTTTATTTCTTCCGGGACGCCCCCTAAATTTGTTCCATTTGGTTAGAAAATAAATTGTGTTAAATATTTTTACAATTGGATAAAGGGAAAACGTGCCGCATCGCACTTGAACTTTATATATTTCATCATTTTTTGTGGTATTTGGGTCATTCCTAGCGAAAACGGAGCAATTCCAATTTTAGATTGTAACGGATTGTTTTGATATTATTACCAACACTTTATTAGACATTTTTGGTGATGTGTCTCGAATATTCATATCATCTGCCCAGTAGTTGCCAAGATCCGGCCCGGAAAGTGAGCGCGTACCATGCAAGTCGCAGCGTGCCGTGGCGCAACTGCTCAAATCTGTCAAATTCGCTGCCTCTTATCTCGTAAAGTATTTCGCCAGTAGTTTCGAAAAACACAACTTATTATCGTTTTTGGCAGTTCTTTAAGGTTATTTACTTCAATATACCTCATGACTTCCATATTTTGAATAAAAATACGCGAAACTTGAGAAATATTCAGATTTTTTCGTTTCACTTATGTATTATGTCCTCGCGTCGGAATATCTTCATGAAATGTAATAGTGAATAAAAGTTTCCGGCAATCTTCCCTTCTGTGATTATCCTAAAAATTTAGTATACACTTGGCGACTACATTGTACAATTAAGATACATTGTTTTAAAGAGTGTCTTTGACGAAAAATTTGGAAAATCATCGGGCCCAAAAGTTCCCCTCTTCAAAACGTTTCAGGAAGCATGGCCTCAACTTAACGGAGAATTTTAAACCTGGAATGCAAGACTGGCGGGTTCGAGAAGATCTAAAGGACGCGGAAGACGAAATTCTTGCTTTCGCGCTGCAACGTTTACAGGAAAATCACCCCAGGGAAGATTACCGAGAGCTCCTTGAACTAACTGTCATTTTTCTGGGAGGGGTTCCTCCTCGAGGAATATCATTTCGCGTTCCCGGTGCATTTCACCATGCTAGGTGGATGGATAAAGCTATATGCTGTCTAAAAATGTTTCTTCTTCGCGATGAATTCTCCTTATCTGCCGAAGAAGAAATTGCACTCCGCGACGTGTGCGTCTTTCTAGTACGTTTGTACGTGGAGGCTTGGATTAGCGCGCCGATTGCCATTGAAGCTCCTCGGAGAGATGTACTGTTTTTGAAAAGTCTTTACGAGTACGACAAGACTGATAGTGAAATTAGCCGTGTGGCAATGAATAACTTTTGTAACTCTCAGGGTCTTATGATCATTAAAATAGTAAAGTACCTTTCAGAGAAGTTTAGTTTAAAAGTATATTTAAATTATAACGAGTTTCTCAAAATTCTTTTTACAACGTTGCTTTGTTGCAGTCTGGAAATTTACGCAGGTAGTCTGCGACGACTTTCAAAACGAACTGTTTTTGAGATTCACATTTAGTAAATAATTTATTAAAGTCCTCCATTATCTTAACACCTCTTTCTGCAGCGTCGTTGACGACTTTCAGTTGTTTCGCAATCTCCAGTCCCTCGCTTTAGGTGTGATCATTTTTTCACATAAGGGGATCCTTAGAGAGAAATGTCATTGAAATATTGAACCTTTTGAAAAATTGTCTAGATTCATTAAAAATGAAATGTTCAAGTCCCTTATCTACGAAGTGTATTATATCTTTCGAGTGTATGGTAAATCTTTTGGTTGAGTCCTCTGAATTCTCGTAGACATTTGATTGCAAGGCTAATACCATTCGTTTCTTAGTGTCTATTGATACCTTGTCGTCGAAAAACGCTAGAGCTGCACTTTCTGGTGCAATGTACCACAAATGGTTACAAAAGTTATTCATTGCCACACGGCTAATTTCACTATCAGTCTTGTCGTACTCGTAAAGACTTTTCAAAAACAGTACATCTCTCCGAGGAGCTTCAATGGCAATCGGCGCGCTAATCCAAGCCTCCACGTACAAACGTACTAGAAAGACGCACACGTCGCGGAGTGCAATTTCTTCTTCGGCAGATAAGGAGAATTCATCGCGAAGAAGAAACATTTTTAGACAGCATATAGCTTTATCCATCCACCTAGCATGGTGAAATGCACCGGGAACGCGAAATGATATTCCTCGAGGAGGAACCCCTCCCAGAAAAATGACAGTTAGTTCAAGGAGCTCTCGGTAATCTTCCCTGGGGTGATTTTCCTGTAAACGTTGCAGCGCGAAAGCAAGAATTTCGTCTTCCGCGTCCTTTAGATCTTCTCGAACCCGCCAGTCTTGCATTCCAGGTTTAAAATTCTCCGTTAAGTTGAGGCCATGCTTCCTGAAACGTTTTGAAGAGGGGAACTTTTGGGCCCGATGATTTTCCAAATTTTTCGTCAAAGACACTCTTTAAAACAATGTATCTTAATTGTACAATGTAGTCGCCAAGTGTATACTAAATTTTTAGGATAATCACAGAAGGGAAGATTGCCGGAAACTTTTATTCACTATTACATTTCATGAAGATATTCCGACGCGAGGACATAATACATAAGTGAAACGAAAAAATCTGAATATTTCTCAAGTTTCGCGTATTTTTATTCAAAATATGGAAGTCATGAGGTATATTGAAGTAAATAACCTTAAAGAACTGCCAAAAACGATAATAAGTTGTGTTTTTCGAAACTACTGGCGAAATACTTTACGAGATAAGAGGCAGCGAATTTGACAGATTTGAGCAGTTGCGCCACGGCACGCTGCGACTTGCATGGTACGCGCTCACTTTCCGGGCCGGATCTTGGCAACTACTGGGCAGATGATATGAATATTCGAGACACATCACCAAAAATGTCTAATAAAGTGTTGGTAATAATATCAAAACAATCCGTTACAATCTAAAATTGGAATTGCTCCGTTTTCGCTAGGAATGACCCAAATACCACAAAAAATGATGAAATATATAAAGTTCAAGTGCGATGCGGCACGTTTTCCCTTTATCCAATTGTCAAAATATTTAACACAATTTATTTTCTAACCAAATGGAACAAATTTAGGGGGCGTCCCAAAAGAAATTCAGAGTTCGAAAAATAAGGACCACCCTAATGTACATACATGTACGTAAGGAAAATAGCGTTTTAAAGTTCTTGTCCTCGTCGTAAATTGTTCATTTTCTTCCTATTTTTAAATATTACATGCACACGTAAGGAAATGAAACGTATTTTGTGAGATTGTTTCTGTTAGCAACAATGATGACATAACCATGCAAAAAATTTCAACTCGAATTAAGACATTCTTGTTTGATTTTCTTGATAAAGGCTACTCCTACGATAAAAATGTGTAGGAAAAGAAATACTCCAGTTTACTAGTTCTACAAGTTTTATTTGAAAGATATTTTGATATGACCAATACTTTACGAGATATGACGGAAAATTCATTTTTTTAACCAGTCAAGTGGTACACCTGATTATCTTACGTGATTCTTTTTTTTGAATCTCTTATTATCTTTGGCTGTAAGTCCTTAACATCAAATTTGGTGAAAATCCGTTCGGTAGGAGCCGAGAACGAACATGCCGACGGACGGACAGACAGACGACAATAGCCGCTCATGCTAGCAGCGAAACGCGCCTAAAAAGCTCAGGACATTCATATGAAATTACGTTTGTAAACGTTTTGGCGGAAAAAGAAAATGAAATTTTTACTTTTAACAAACATTATTTTAACAAAGGTGACCATTACAATATTTTCTGTACTTCTCAGATAAACCAATCCTCTTCGAGAGATATTTGTTTAAAGGAATGTATTCATAAAATTGTTTACGTGTCATACCCTTCATGTTGAACTTTATTGAAACTATTCTCTTTATCGAACCAGTGCACTGGTTCGATAAAGAGAATAGTGGGCGACCTATTTCATTCCTTTTGTCCACTGAGAAACTACGAACGAAAAAATTCTTTTTATGTTTGCATTGCGTGAAAGTATCTTAAAAAAGAAATCAGTATGGCAGGACAAAGTCTTAAAATCAGGACATGTCTGTGCTAAATAAGGACATCTGGTAACCCTAATTCTACTCGAAGAATTTGTGGTGCTATCGACATCGACCACAGGAGCTCACCCACTATATTGTAAACAAATAAATATATAACAGGCTATCAAATTCTTAATAATATAATTTATTTTCATATATGTATATATGCAAATAAATGATTAAGAATTTGATGGCCTGTTTCTTTCATAAAATTTAACCCATGTTTTCGAATCGTGGGCCCCTTAAACCAGAGGCGCAACCAGAGGGGGGGAGAGGGGGGAGCAACCTGGCATCCCCCCTCCCCCCTTCAGGACAGAGCCACTATATTGCAAAAAAATTGAATAAAAACATTATTTGTAATATTCCGTTGAAAATATTGAGGATCGAACAGGTACAAATTAGAATTTATGTGTTTATTATTTAAAATGTTCTATTTCAGTGCCAAAATTATAGATATTAAAAAAAAGAATAACAGAAAAGTTTGACGTTTTTGCCCCCTCTCCCTACCCCCAAAGTAAATTTCTGGGTGTCCCACTGCCTTAAACCACCATCGACTAAGGACCTCGCCCTCCTGAAATCCGTTCCCGTAATTCCTAGCGTGGTTGAAAATGGCACGCCCATCATTATTTCCTATGATCCTCGGATAGGTCCGTTCTATTTTTACTCTTTCAAAATGTAATAATTTTCGAAAAAAACTTTTTAGTGCTTGGAGACGGCTCGACATATCGATATTATCGTGTTTTTATCTATTTTTCTTCTAAAGAAAGGCTCGCCCATATGTAGTTCGAGTTATCTTTATGTCTGCTAACAGCAATGGTGACTCGAAAAATAAACAGAAGGTAAATAAATTCGAGAGAGAGAGAAAAATATATATTTATATTGGTCCCGTCGATAAATCAATGGAAGCGCGAGACGGGGGGACAAAAAACGCGATTAAAAAAATATATAACAATTATGTAGACGGGGAGGTGAAAATCGATATAACGGTCAGTCACGCGTGCTCAAGGGAGTGGGGGTGGACTAATCACACAGCGTCGCTCTCCTCGCGTGAGAGGGAGAGACTCAAAAGAGGTCTTGAGACGACGGAGTTTGGCTTCCCTTTTCATCACCTTTCGCAATTAAGAATGTAAACAGAATGAAATTCAAGAGACGTTCTTCTGAAGGTCTCCATAGTTTCCCGAATTTCGCTTCTTTGGGACTTCTTCCTCGAATTGCTTTAGTCATGTCAAACTGGCGGACCTTTTCCTTGCCTTAGTCCGGTCCGAATACGAAGTTTTATATCCGGGAATACCTCGATTTAACGAAGTAGATTCGTTCCACGACGTGACTTCGTTATCGGAAACTTTGTTACTAGAGATAGAAACAACGTAATAGATGGGTGGTTCTCAACCGGGGTGGCATGACTTCTTATTAAAATCGACACAAACAAAAATTAAGGTCTTAGTAGATTTTGACTAAAATTGGTCGAATTGGAAGTGGAAGCTTACTCTTGACAATTTTCCGTTTTCGTCTAATATTCCTCTATGACTTAATTTATGTAAATATGTGTTATTATTGAAGTTATAGACAATGTATATTCTACAAGTTTTGTTTGGAACATTTTTTCGTAAAACCGATTGTTTAAGAGAGATTTTGATTATTCGTCTGAATTTATGTGAAGTACGTCGCCAAATGATACCATAGTCTCTGTTTCTATGACCAAATTATCTATTTGTTGATAGTTTTTCTGCGTCCATAGTATACGATATACTACATAATTAAGTCAGGCGTAACTCAATGGACATCCACATCGAACGATAAAACACGGAAAATACAAAAACTTTTTTCGATTAGGTTCTGCTAATTTAGAGGGTAACGGTTATTGACGCAGCACGTCATCAACAGGCCCCGGAAACTCCTGACGCCTGACGACGATATGTTACCTAGAAACAGGTGGATTTTTTCCGCCGCAGCACTCCTTCTCGAAGTTATCTAAGAGGGCCTCCGCCTTTCAACACCCTAACGAATATTCTCCCCCTTACTCTGGATAAAGGAAAATAGTACATACGAAAACACTTGTTAAAATATTATAATTAGCCAGAAAATACATACAATCTGTAAACATGAAGAGACCCACGAAGGAAAGGAAATGCTGTATCTCTTCCAATTTTCGATTTCCCTTTATCAAAAACTGGCCAATCATCTGCGGTTCGGTCTACCAGTAGCTTTGGTGTCTACTATAGTACTATAATATGTTTTTATTTTACTTCTACATTGTAAATAAGCTGCTGTTTTGAGAGGTGAAAACGTATATCGTATACATACTTTCATTGGGTGGGGAGCGTATTTTTTAAGCCTTGCCTAGGGCGCAAAAATATCTTGTCCCGGATCTGGGTCTACATATAGATTTGGGTTTAATATACGGTCTACCTATGTTAACAGTTTTAAAAAAAAATTACGGGAAATAGGGCTTTAAATAAGAGTAACAACCCTAATTGAAACCTATACTATTGGCAGACCGCATCGTAGAGGTAATATTTCCGTCTATTCCTCTTCTGTCATAACGATTCAGTTTTGTATTATACAATACTTGCATCCAAAGTATTTGGTTATATCTATCCTGACGTTTATTTCCTGATGGTTTCTATAGTCAAGCGTTAAAAAATTCCGCTTGACCTCGCTAATTTAACCACGCTTTCAATCGATTTCAGCCCGAATTTCTTACTTCCGAAACATACCAAAAGAGTATGGAATAACATTTGGACAATCAGTTAGAAGCGGAAAGGTCGACGACCTTGTATATTTGACCCATCAGCGTGGAAGTTGAATCGGGAGAAACTTTAGATGGCAACGGTCGTTACCTTGGTTAAATACATCGGTTGGTATTCGTAGCTCGGTCTCGACTTCCGCGCCGTGTGGTGAATAGTCAACCGTTCCAATTCGCATGGGCAGCTACATACAATAATAATCCTTTCCTCGGTAGGATGGCCTCCGAGTGCTGTGGAAAGGAAAAAGAAGGGTACGTTGCCAATTCTCATATTACATCCGAATGTTTGTTTGTTTGTTTGTGTGTCTCATTATGAACGCCCACACTATAAGACCTAGAACAACCATATTTGGTACGGTTCTTACTTATATCTTAATTAACTTATTGTTAGTTATTGGTCGAAGTTTGGTCAACCGGGATTAGTCAGCGCTGCCGATATACGTAGGTGGTTAACATTTTTCGATAAGGTATCGATTGTTTGAATTGCGGGCTATTATTCTTTTCCAAATTTAAATTACTTAAAATGAAGATACGAACTCGGAAACAAAAAACATGTAATAAGCCGAAGGAATCAATTTTATATTTTAAAAAGACAGAATTCTGAATCCAATTGTAAGCCGATTTAGGGTAAAATTTAGTTTTTGATCATGAAAAAATGTATTTTTTATAGGTTTGTAACAATGGGAAATGCTAACTACCATGGCAACGAGATCGATGCTTTTTAATGGGAACTGATCTCACATGCTATACCGAGAAACATCATATACAAGTGTAGGATGCATTTTCTCCTCTCTCTCTCGTTAAATTGCCGCGTCCCTTTTTCATGAGAACCGATTATTCTGTTCCGTTGTCAAGGTAACGGAAACCCTCGGCACCCTCCCATCGGCGCGATCTTTCCCACGACCATCCAAAAGCTTCGCTTCACCGAACGGAATGTTGAAAATACTGCTTATAAAAAAAACTCGAAACGTTGCAGGAATATTGGAATAGTCGGTAAAATGGTAGGTTAAGCTATTAAATTATTTCTTCCTAAGGATTATTAAAGTATTAAATTCCATCCTCGATTTTTTATGACAAATTTTTAGTAAAATAATGCCCGAATTACCTATGACGAAAGAATTCCGGCACGACGAGTTAACTCGTCTTACACTGTTAATAGATTTAAGGTTTAAAGTGGAGGATGCTAAAAGTACCTCGTGCACGTGGCCCTCTTATAATACGGTTTGTTTTCATTATCAAAAAATCTGATGTGTCCAGCACATGGCTTTCTCCATACAGAGTAATGAATATGATTGTTCTCTACGTCAGTGTCCTTAAAAATAATTATCGGCAATTAAACTCGTGAATAGTTTTTAAACACTGATTAATTTTTACATTGAAGAATACTTCGAATGATTTTTTTTAACGTTGAAAAAAGAATAAGTATAGAAAATTATTGGCCGTTTATATGGATAACAAAATATAGATGCGCCATTAAATTTGTATCTGGAAGTGTACGCATTCGCTACCAACAATTAGAAATTTTTATCACAGCAACGGAAACAATGGTATCGCTTAGCGAAGTACTTGACATAATTTTTTTTTTAAAAAAAAAGAAAAATTTATTATTGAGAAATATAGGTGTACATTAAAGAAATTACAATAAATTTTCAACATGGCCACAGAATTAAGAGTAGTTTATTCTACGCATTTTTAACAACAATCCGATTTACATAAAAAATTTGTTACAAATAAAAGCACATTAAGTATGTGGGCATTCGTAAAAGAGAAATGTATTACCTTCCAGGTCCCCCAAAGCCAGAGACTTGCCTGGAGGGGCCAACTTTAACGTAGGCTAACGTCATTTGTTTAGGATTACATTACACAGAAAAAACAGTACAAAATTACACAGAGTGACATCCTTAGTTTAGAATTACAATATCAGAGTTCATTCATCAACCTCTCTTTAACTTTTAATTTAACAACAGACATTTTGTCTAAATTTCTTAGGTCCTTGGGTAGTTTATTGAACAATGAAGGGACAACAACTTTAAGATTTCTGCTACCATTATTGTTATCATATTTAGGTGTGAAGAATAACCAGTAGTTTATTTTATCCATATTATGCGAAATATGCCTGTGTATTTTATACTTATAATTATCTATTATTACCAAATAATGTACAATTTATCAACAGTGAGTACATTGTACTTTTTACATAATTGACTTAAGGTAATATTGACGGTATACCGTCAATTCGTCGCAGTCAGCGCGACGAATTGACTGCGACGAGTTGTCTTAGAACCGATATTGACATTTAAAGGAAATTTTGAAATTTCTCTTGAATAATCCATTTTCTAAAAAATGTTTCAAACAATACTTGTAGATAATTATATTATCTGCAGCCATGATAATGACAAATATTTACGCAAATTAAGTTCTGAAGGAGGCACTAGGAAAAAAAACAGAAAAATGACAATAATAAACTCCACTTTCGTTTGATCAGTTTCATACAAAACATTTTCATACCATGAATTACTATTTTTTTAAATCTTAAGCGTAAAGTTTTGCGCTAAACCGAACGCTAGTTTTTGAGTTAGAGCGTCCACAAATTCTCTATCACACGCGGACATCATCGAGAAAATAGACAAAACGTAGTCACGTGACCTCAGGACTGTATTTCCGTTGAAATTTCGAATTCGATTTTTTTCACGAATATTTACTACGTATGGAAAACGTAAAAATTCAGATTGCGCGCATTATCCTTCGCATTTGACGCGGTTTAGTCAGACGTGGGATTCAATATTGCGATTGCGAAGAAGGGGCCTTTTATGATGTGCCTTGTTTTCCGGGTAGCATCCTATATTTGTAGGTACGGGTGCGTCAGAGATAGGTTTTAGGCAATGGCATAACTATCCCTTCAGGGGTCCGGGTGTAAAATTGAGAAAGTCGGCCCCTAACACATTGGTGTCCAACCCTTTCTACATGGAGGGCCTCATCGGTGGTTGCGAATCCCTGGACGTTGGAGGTGGTCGATTCTTATGCGGGCCGGATTAGAGTATAAATCGGAAGTTATATATAAATTCTGAAGTGCCATTTAAGTGAAAATATAGTCTAAACGGTAAACATTCCGATATTAAAAGTTTGATTATCAAAGTTTTTATAAAAATATATGAATTTGTGTTAATTTTTTCGGATTGCATTTTCATCATGGTTTCCCGGACCGCACAAAAACCCTTCGCGGGCCACATCCGGCCCGCGGACCGTAAGTTGGGCACCACTGCCCTAGCACATTAATTTCTGATTGCATTCTTAAAAAATCTGATGTGGCCAACACATGACTTTCTCCATATTTGGGGTATAGGTTTTTAAATTATTATGAGTAGCATTATAAGGCAAAATTATTATTTCGTATCGTAAAAGAAGACACGTCGTTGCCGTAAATTACGTATATTTTGAATGTTTACAGAATTCACCGCTACATGGAGCTGGCGCTGTACACTGGTATTAAGAAAAAGCGAAATATATCCGAAATGGATGGTTCTACGAAAATTAGTTTCAAACAAAACTTGGAAGAAATATTATTCTCTACAACTTTGGTCCTTACGAAGATTACCAATAACGATGTTGTTAAGGAGATATTTAACGGAAACCGAAAAACCGGTTATTTATAAATAACTCCTAAACAATAACTCCTATAGAAAATTCTTTCAAGTGAAAACTGTAGAAAACTACATTCTCTATAACTTTTGTTTAGAATTGTATATACAATAATGATGTTTTAACAAAGAAATATCGCAAAAACCGAATCGGGTTTCGAATAAACCGCGACTTCCGTTTATCCGTTATTGTCCAAAAACTAATCAGTTCTTTGTGCTCATGTTAAAGTGTTATATATGAAATTTGGTAACGATATGGTATGTACTTTTTGAGTTAGAGCGCCCACACTAACATACACACACACACACACACACACACAGACATTCCGAAAATAGTCTAAACGTGTTCTAGGGACCTCAAAACATGTATTTCCGTTGAAATCTCGAAGTCGATTTTTTTCATGAATACAATACTTTCCCATTACTACGTATGGAGAAAGTAAAAATATGATGTGTCCAACACAGGACTTTCTCCATACAGAGCAATATATATTATTGCTCTCGAAATCGGCGTCCTCAAGAATAATTATCATCAATTACAATTGTGAATAATTTACAAACATTTTCAATTGTCTTTGTTTAAAAAAAAGAATAAGTAAAGAAATTGTTAGCAGTTTTTGTGGATAACAAAATTTCGATCCTCCGCGTGAGAAGGGCGATGGGAACTCACCGAAGAAGTTTACCAAAAATGCGTCCATAAAAAAATTAAAACCGGGGTCCGAGTCCTGGCTACGCCACTGAGTAGACCCCGGGTGCATTGCACCCCTTGCACCACGGGTGGTTAGGCCACTGGGTTTTGTGTCCGGAGGAATCTGCTTGAAGGATAGTGGAAACAATTTTCGCAATTGTAAATCTGGGTTCACTTGTCACTGATCATCATTACACGGCACTTTTTTACTTTCTCCATATGCGTACTATAGAGAAAGTATTGTTTTCATGAAAAAAAAATTGGAATTCGAGATTTCAACGGAAATATGTAAACGTTTCGAGGTCCCCTGAACACGTTTTGACCTTTTTCTCGATTGTCTGTGTCTGTGTGTGGCAGAAATTTTGTAGGCGCTCTAACTCAAAAACTATTCATCATATCAGCATGAAATTCTAAATTTGTGATTTGAAAACATTTTGATAACAATCGGTCAGCCGGAAGTAGCGGTTTACCCCTGTCAAATGTTCGTTTTTCTTAAATATTTCACCTAAAACTGAAGTTTTGTTAACACACACACACATAAAAGTTGTAGATATTACTTTTTTTTTCTACAACTCTTATTTGAAATAAATTTTCATATGAGGAATATTTCAAGAGATATTCAATTTTCTTCGAAATTGGTTAATGGGCAGTTCGCGCTCGTGGTTGTGACGGCAAAGGTGAATTTACAGAACAATTGAATCGCTAGCGCTGAAGCGTGTAAGTTGAACCGTTCCTATCGCCGTATTTATTTGATTTAGTTGACAACTTACGTATGGAGAAAGTCATGTGTTGGACACATCAATTTATTTTAAGAAGGCATCCCTCGTGTTACAGTATGAGAGTCGAGCATAACCAGTATACGCGACTGCACTAGTTGCGCTTGTTGCTATATAGATCACTTTAATAAAGTGCTGTTTATGATTCCGAATTAAGCTACGAAACATTTATGACTGACGCCAAGGTACGTGAAGAAATTTATTAATGGTTCCAAGAGGGGAATGGACAAAATCCTCTTTGTTTCCGAGCAAGGTCGCGACGAGGTGCGATTCGAGGCATGACTGAAACCACGCACGGTGCCGAAAAGAAATTACCGCCATTATCCTCAAGGAAGACGAGTTTTTTCTTTATTAACTTTGCCAGTTAAAAATCCGGGTAGAAAATGACACCTCGACAGAAAAATGAGTCACATTTCGGGTTTATTTTTATACACATATGTACAAGTCGATAAACTTGGTTGAGATAAGCTATCTAAAACGTGGTTTTCTCTACGGTAAAAACGCGTGCCGATGGATTACTATCTCAAAATTCTCTTTCGTCGTCGGAATTCCCTACGGTCTGCTTCGTGTCAAGATACAGTCAAGATGATTTTCTTTAGGCTGAAAAAAAAACGAATTAATTTGTTGAAAATTTGTAGTATGTACTTGATGAAGTTTCGAGTTAATTTCAGAAGCGCGACCCTTATACTCTTAACATTTTGTTCGAAAAGACTAACGTTGAATTGACGCTGAGGACGGAACTTTGTAGCTGAAAGGCTGGAATGCTTCAACCAGCAGTTTAATCCTTTGATTTTTAGTGTGTTTATAGGCGCGTTTCCCTTCCAGCATGAGCGGCTATTAGCTTCTGTCTGTCTGTCCGTCCGTCCGCATGTTCATTCTCAGCTCCTACCGAACGGATTTTCATGACATTTGTTATTAAGGACTTGCAGTAAAAAAATAAGAAAATCATAAATGAATCACGTAAGCCAATTAGGGTTACCATTTTACTGGTGACAAAAAATGAACTTTCCGTTATATCTCGTAAAGTATTGGTCATATCAAAATACTTTTCAAATAAAACTTGTATAACTGGTAAATTAGAGTATTTCTTTTTCTATACATTTTTATCGTAGGAGTAGCCGTTATCAAGAAAATCAAACAAGAATGTCTTAATTCGAGTTGAACTTTCTTGCAAGGTTATTTCATCATCGTTGCTAACATAAACAGTCTTACAAAAATACGTTTAATTTCCTTACATGTGCATGCAATATTTATACTCACGATCAGTTCCCTAGTGAAATATTACTACAAAATCAGCTGCGTATTATATATAGAATCAAATTTCGACATTTAACTCGTGGAAAACCAAGCTGAACACGGAAAAATATCAGATATTTAGGTATGAAGGAAGACAAGTCCTTACTCGTGTACGTCGACAAGGCTTCAAGAAATCAGTCGCTTCAGGAATCGCTTGTTTTTACATTCTCATATACGAAGTATACTGAGAAAGTATTGTTATCGAGAAAAAATTCAATCCTCGAGATTTTGATGGAAATAGTATACGTTTTAGGTGTACCTGAGTCCGAAAAAGTGGTTTTCGCAATGCCGTCTGTCTGTAACTGGCTCTAGAGCCTAAACTGTTGAGCGAAAATGAATGAAATATCGTACTTAGGCATTTTATCACACAGAATAGAAACTATCTTATCACACAGAATAGAAACTATGAGGAAATGGTTGGCATTGCTCAATAATTGAGATAAGTTTATTCTACGCATTTTTAACAATTTGATTTTCTCAAAAACGTCACTAATGATTTAAATAAAATTTCATACAGTTACTTGAGCTTACGTCATCAATAACACTACATAGTTCATATTTCTCAAAAAATGAATATAAGGCTAGTTTATTCTAGGCAACTTTAACCATAATTTGATTTTCTCAAAAACGGCTATAACGATTTTCATAAAATTTCGTACCGTTACTTGAGTATAAGTCTGAAATAATACTACATACTTCATATATCTCATAAAATGAATTTAAGGCTAGTTTATTCTTGGGCAACTTTAACAAGAATTTGATTTTCTCAAAAACGGCTCGAACGATTTTCATCAAATTTCGTATAGTTATTTAAGTTGATGTTTATAAAGATTTTACATAGTTCATATTTTTCAAAAGATATCTAAACGACGCATTAGTATATGAGAAAGTTTGTACAATGTATGTTGCACCGATTTTTTCCTTCCTTGCTCGACGTATTTGACGTCATAAGAACGACTATCGGTCATGTCTGCTGATAATTCTGACGTGATAATCCTGCTCGACACGCGCGGAGGTCCGCATTCCCAAGCGGACACGCGTGAAAATTATCGTCGATTAAAAAAAATATGTATATACTAGCAAAATTACCCCCGTTTTGCTCGGAAACCTTGGTTTGAAAATTGAAACGACATAGCATGTAAGATCCGTTCCCATTTTAAAGGATCGGTCTCGTTGCCATGGTATTTAGAATTTTCCATTGTTACAAACCTATAAAAATACATTTTTTCAAGATCAAAAACTAAATTTTACTCTGAATCGGCTTAGATTCAGAATTCTGTCTTTAAAATAAAAATTTGAAGTTGATTCTTTCGGTTTAATTGTTTTCGTCCCGAGTTCCTATCTTCATTTTCAGTAATTTAAATTTGGAAAAGAATGAAAGTCTGAACGTCAAGCAGTCAATTTTTACGCCTTATCTTATGGAAAGATGTTAGTTAGAATTGACTAATGCCGGTCGAGCAAACCTTTGACCATCCGCTGATATAAGTAAGAACCATACCAAATTTGGCTGTTCTAGATCTTGTAGTTTGGGCGTGAATACCGAGACAAACAAACATTCCTAAAATACACGTGTAAATTTTTTTTGTCCAAAAATTTGTTGTTGCACTAGTTTCCATGTCGCGGTAGGAATAACGATGCACTTATCTGGACAGTGAGTCATACGGAGAGTCCTTGGAGGAATGTCGGCGTTAGGAACGCGACGAGATTATTTTTTCCTCTTCCATTGTTTGTGCATTGACGAACCCTCCCTCGCTTAGAAACTGATAACTTTCTTAAAATGCCGTCGTGAGTCATATGAAATCACCACGCGCTTTCTTAACGGTTTAAAAAAATTCGTTTATGCGTTCGTTTTATACCATCTGTCTGTCGCGTTAAATACTCCTAAACGAAATCATATTGTTTCTTCCTTTTTAGGCGCGTTTCGCTTCCAGAGTGAGCGCCTATTAGCGTCGGTCTGTCCGTCCATCAGTCTGTCTGTCCGGTCATCCGTCTGTCTGTCCGTCCATCTGTCCGTTTTGTATCACTCCGTTGCATGCATATATACATCCAGTGGTGAGCTGCCAAAATTTTAACAACCGGTTCCCTATTCGTCCTGCAGGGATTTTTGGTCATCCTGTCTCATTATCTCCTTATATAAAACGGTGTCATCTGCGAAAAGTCTTATTTATACAGTGGAACTTCTATAACATGAACCTCAAAGGGAAACAGAAAAATATTCGACTTTAAAAAATTCGAGTTATAGAAGAAAATAACACGTAAAAGAATTAATTCACTTCGAGTTATGGAAAATTCGAGTTATAGACCTTCGACGTGTAGAAGTTAGACTGCAGTTTCGTTAAGTTTTCTGTTTACCTACGAACCCTCCCTTTCAACACCTATAATACCTCTTTCATTTTTTTAATAGTTTATTTCCGAATTATAATCTATGTATGTATTTTGCGGCGCGCCCAGTTCTGGAAATCTAATCTACGGGCATTCCATTCCTTCCAGATCCAATTATCTGACACTCACAATGTTAGGGTGTTTGCATTCGGCTCTATACGACGCGCGATGCATTTCCCAGAACTCGCTGATTGCATTACGTTTTCTTTTCCTCCTTTGACGCAGAGTTCACAATGTTCCTGAAGCGATCTGAATAGTTTTATCCCTACATTTTTACTTTCTCCATAGGAGAGAGTATAAATAAATAATAAATAAATAAATAATATATAAGGCAGTGTGATTTTAATCAAGCCGTAATTTCCTCATAATCGAAAAAGTAGACTAAAAATCTTTATATCTAACAAAGCAATTTTTAATTTTGTGTATTTTTTAATATGAATTTTACCACAAACATTTTTATTAGGCCTTTCTGTATCAATGCAAGAACATAAGCGTCTGGTGTTATTTGATTATGTTATATATATATATACTGTCCTCAGCACCCCCAGCGGCTCTCCAATCTAGGTAAGTGTCCACTGGGTTTCCTCCAACACCTTTTTGCCACCTTTATTTTATATATATTTGGTCATTGAGTTGACGAGATGAAAAGGAACCGGTATACCGTGCCACTCAGACGCTAAAAATATTATATCCATGCTAAAAAGGATATCGATTCTAACGACGAGCTATATAAAAACTGAGTTTAGAAGTAAACTAATTTAGAAAGGATCCAGAGTAAAGAAGGGAAATCACGAAAATTGGCAAAGCTGATTCACATAATCCCTCGATTGACTCATCGCCACCTGCCACTGAAAGTGTGCAGTGGATACCAAACAGGGTTGCCAACAGTCCGTAAATATGATCTAAAATTGGACGTGTCCGTAAAGTCCGTAAAAATATTTAGATGTCCGTAAAAATACTACAACATTTTCGGAGGTGTAAAGAGTATATATACATTTCATATCCTTAATTAGCTGAATGCGATTGTGGCTCCAAATGTGACTCATTTTTGAAGAATTGCTTAGACGTAACTGCAGAAGTGGAGCGCGTTTTCTCAACCGTTAAACTCATAAAAACAAATATAAGAAATAAACTGTCCACTCCAATGCTGGAAGGATTATTGACTGTCAGAAGTAGACATGGAAAAATTACCACAGAAATGGTTGAAGGTGTGGCGTCGCGACGGGCAGACAGTAGTTAGAATTATTATTTTTGACATGTCATAAAATACAGTGTTTGGGCAAGGGTCTTCATTCACGTTCTTTGCCCCGCGCGCCAAAATACCTAGTCCCGACTCTGCTTACACAACTTATGCATAGAGAAATAAATAATATTTCAATTGATAAATGAAAATGTTTTGGATATAGTTTACAATACTTTTTAATTAGCAACTTGTGAACAACAGAAAACCTGTAAAAAGCGAAAAAACAGGGTTTCCTCCAAAAATCTCCCGGTTTCAGACTAAAATCACCGGATCGTGAAGATCTTACAGTTAGCAACCCTACTCGACATCGGCGTCCTCAAGAATAATTTTCGGCAATTACACTTGTGAATAATTTTTAAACACTATGAACAATTTTCATATTGAAGCACACTTTGAATCACTTTTCTCGGTGAAAAAACAATAAGTAAACAAAATTGTTAGCTGTTGCTATGGATAACAAATATCGATGCGAAACAAAAAGTCCTCTTTACAGCGTAGGTATTACTAAGAACAAGATTCTAGGACGTAGCGAATTTGCGATAAAATAAAATATTTAATCTCAACGTAAAATAACGAATGCAGTATTATTACACTCAGCGAATTTATTACGAAATTTGCAAGCAAAAATATCGAGTATAGAATTTGGCATCCTTCAATTCTCAGTTCGGGTTCGAGGATTCCATATTTCCGTCGGTATTCATCCGCGGTTATCTACTCCATATTTTCATTTCGCTTCGTGCATGTCGTGCCCTCAATCGCTAAATAACGCATTTACTCTTTCAATACATACCGCGTTACTTTCCATATATTACGAGGAGAAGATAAATTTTGATTTTGCTAGACTTCATTTTAATCTTCCGAAAAAGTTATATTACTTATTTAAAAAGTGTAAGAAGATTAAAAACCATATTGCTTTTACAGAATTTTTAAATCGAATAAAAATTTTGTTAATTTTTTTACTTTTCAAATTATGTCTAGTGAGTCAAAATTTATTTATTTTTTTACTTTTTAGTGCAAAATATAAAAGTTACTTTATTTTAACTTTTAATTATTTAATTTACATTTTTAGCTTCAAGAAATAAGACGATATGTTTTCTTAAACATTTGAATAACAACGTTCGGTCCTGGTAAAAAGGGCGAATGAGGTTAATAAAAAAATTAATGTTAATACAGGATATTTTCCTCGTGTAATTTTCCCGTAATTTTATTTCAATAGGGAGAACACGTTGAGCTATGAATGAAAAATAATTCTTGCGTTCCGAGTCGAAGTAAATATTTTCATCCTTGAAACTGAAAGCACCATTTTCATGCTCAAGTGAAGATGTAATCCGCACGATTTCCGCCTCGCTGATTTAGTTTAAGATTATCGGTAATATAAAAGATGAGAACTTATGGTAGCAAATGGAGTAATTAGGACGCATTGTTTATTAAGACGGGAGCTTTCAATCATTTTACGCTCACTGAACACACGCTTGAGTAGAATGCTACTGCGCACCAGAAAGTAAGCGCGATGCCATTGTTTCCGTGACGAAATTTTCTAATTGTTGATAGCTATGCGTACGCTGCCAAGGGTAATTTTGATATCGCATCGATATTTTGTTATCCATAGGAACAGCTAACAATTTTATTTACTTATTTATAGTAGAATTTTTCACGGTGAAAATTATTGTGTTTAAAATAATCACAAGTGTAATTGCCGATAATTATTGTTGGGGACGCTGATGTCGAGGGAAATCATATTCTTTATGGAGAAAGTCTTGTGCTGGACACAAATTCGCTGTACACAAATTTTGGAGATGGGGGTGCTTAACTCAGTAATTATTTTCCCATAAGTTTATACGTAATTTTCGATTTTTCTGATGCAAGGTTTTTTTCCTTTACTCATCAAAATACCTAAATATGAACCGATTTTCTTCGTTTTTGCTTTATTCGACGGTTTATTCGATAGTTAAATCTGTGTACTATCTTATTCTTGCGATGTTTACATCTTACGCGGTCGAAGTTTTACTAAATCCATTGAAATTCAACGGGCACTTTCGCCAGTGTGTAATAATAACAATTCACTCATAAACAAATCCGACATATCGACGTGAACCGCGATGATATTTTACGATCATCATTTTAAATCCCATCGCATTCAATCCCAAATATACAGAGCCATAGAAAACGAGTTAGGAAAGTGTACAGCGTATCACAAATGGGCGCGTTTCGTGCAATGGAGTATTAGAAAGAAACGATATGCCTGTAAGTAAGGGTAATAGCGTTTTAAAGTTCTTTTCTTCATCATAAATAATCAATTTCCTTCCTATTTAAAAATATTGAACACACACGTAAGTAAATTAAACGTTTGTTTGTGAGATTGTTTACGTTAGCAACAATGAAGAAGTAACCATGCAATACAATAAGTTCAACTCGAATTAAGACATTCTTGTTTGATTTTCTTGATAAAGGCTGCTACGATAAAAATGTATAGGAAAAGAAATACTATAATTTACCAGTTCTACAAGTTTTATTTTTAAAACATTTTGATATGAGCAATACTTTACGAGATATGACGGAAATTTCATTTTTTGTAACCAGTCAAGTGATAGCCCTGATTGGCTTACGTGATTCATTTTTTGTGATTTTCTTATTATCTTTGATTGTAAGCCCTTAATATCAAATTTCATGAAAACCCGTTCGGTATAAGCCGAGAACGAACATGCAGAAGGACGGACGGACGGACCGACCGACGATAATAGGCGCTCACGCTGTAAGCGAAACGTTTTCAATTTGTTATTCCTGTACTACATCAGTAACAATTTCCATACATCCGTTGAAATGTTCAATAGCTGCAGCTAGTGTTTCTTCAGTGATTATCTCCGCAGCAGCTGTGATTATTTTGCCTTCAATCGTTCAACCATCATGTGGATTATTCTTGCACACGATGCTCTTAAGAAATCCTCGTAAGAAAATAATCCTATGGATTCAAATCTGGCTGTAGGACAGCATCACTGAAGAAACATTGGCAGCAGTTTATGGGAAATTTCATACAGATGTACGGAAATGGTTACATCATATATTGAAAGTTTATTCGCGTGAATAATATCTTCCTTGTTTTATGATGTTAGCGAAAAGGAAATTTGCACGATATGCAATTTAAGTATGCTTTTCTTCCAGTAACTACTCTAGGCAGAAAGGCGCGGTCTGTGTGTCAATGACCCCTTGTTGCGTGGCAATGACACAAATATAAATGTGTATATTTGGCTTTCCAGCGTGTGCAAGAAGGAGGGAAAAAATAAAAGCGCGTTAGTATTTCGAAAGAGTAATTTGCGAGAAAGAGAAAATTGGCGGTTTATTTCCTAAAATCATGGCTTCCGCTTTTAACCTAATTTGTGTACAACGGAACCTGTTGAAATTTTATCACTCGCTTCAAATGGTTGTTTTGATGGATAATTAACTTTCACAGAGTTAGTTTAAATTTGGAAAACAATCATATTCATTGCCTTCGTGGAGAATGTTATGTGTTGGCCAGATCAGATTTTTACAGGTGATATTTATATTTTGAGAAATAAAATTAAAGGATCCATATTGTGTTTTTAAAAAATATTATTATAATCGAATCAAGTTATAAAATAGCAATGAAAATAGCTTTCCATCTTTCTTCACGTTTCCTCATTTCACGTTGAAAAAATGTCATTTTTTAATTATCTATGTCTCCCTCATATATCCCTTCCAATTTCCCATTTAAAAAGCATTAATCATATAAAAATATTGCGGTAATTTTTACGGCAGCATTACTCATTGCTAAAAAGGTTTTGAAAAATTCCCATTTTTCCACTGGCACCAAACGAAGTTTTATGCTTATCCAGCATGGATTCGGATTTTCTCTTCGGGAATAACATACATGCATAGTTCTATCGACTGTGCAACTTTACGAGTCCCAGGTTTGAATATTAATTCATTGAAACTATCCTCAAAACAGGCAACGCGAATGCCAGGAATGAGGACTCGAACCGCCCTCAAAGGATTCCCAAGCAAGAATGATTCATTTTCTTCCTATTTTAAAATATTGCATGCATACGTAAGGAAATTATACGTGTTTTTGTGAGATTGTTTATGTTAGCAACAATGAAAAAGTAACCATGCACGGAAGTTCAATTCGAATTAAGAATTTTTTGTTTGATTTTCTTGACAACGGCTACTCCTACGATAAAAATGTATAGGAAAAGAAATACTCTAATTTACCAGTTCTACAAGTTTTATTCGAAAATCACTTTATTAATACTTGACGAGATATAACGGAAAGTTGATTTTTTGTCACCAGTAAAGTGGTAATCCTGATTGGCTTACGTGACTCATTTATGTGATTTTCTTGTTTTTTTTACTGTAAGTTCTTAATATCAAATGTTTATGAAAATCCGTTCTTTAGAAGCCGAGAACGAACATGCGGACGGATTGACAGACGCTAATAAGCGCTCGTGATGGGAGTGAAACGCGCTAAAAAATGAAATCTCCTTTGTTACTATATATTTATAAGTTTTCCTGACTTTTCTTTCGCGTTATTCTCAAGATTCAAATACATACACGCCATCCTTCTCAAAAATCGATCGTATCCTCTACCACTAACATAAGCGTTTCTGTAACGGACATCCTACGAAACTTATAAAAAGCAAAATACATAAATAAAAACGTCACATTTGCTCTTAGGTGGTGTTTTCAGTGAGCCACCACTAATGACGGCTGCCTTTTTTTTTAAAAAAAAAACCTTAACTCGCATCGGGTTTTCGCGAACTTTTTTGTGTGTTGGTTGTCACTTCCTTCTCCGTTGAATTACGATCCATCGTGGAACCGTTTAAAAATTATCTCGTTATGGAAATCGAATTCGCGCGGTGAATATCTCGATTGAATCGACTTAAAAAAAAGTGCAACTATAATGTTTCCTCTACGGATTACTATATCATAATCAAAGTCGTGACGTAGTTGAGATCCGTAAAATGCGTTTAATTGCTTTAATTTGTTCGGCGCGCGGGAACCGCGAACTAGCGTATTAAATGGCTGCGGATGTGCCTGATGGCAGACTGATATTTCATCGGTGTAATTCCCGCTTTAATTGTTTTGCGGAAGTTTCAACTTTGTTAGGCACTCCACGTTGCTTCGGAGACGTGCCAGTTGTCGCTAAGTGCGCCAAACGGACGGAATGAGCGTATAATCGAGGAGATCCAGACGGTAGGGAAGAGTGAAATACTCATAGGAACGGTTGCCAAGTTACTAGATGAGCCATTGAAACGCGACGAACGCTTGTATTATACTCTTATGGCCAATTTTTGTATTTGAGGCACATTCGAATTTAGTGAACACATAAAGAATAAGCTGCTGCCGTTATATATTTTTTATCAATAGGCGCGTTTCGCTTACAGCGTGAGCGCCTATTATCGTCGGTCCGTCGGTCCGCATGTTCGTTCTCGGCTTCTACTGAACGGATTGTCATGAAATCTGATATTAAGGACTTACATTTGAAGATGATAAGAAAATCGCAAAAATGAATCACGTACGCCAATCAGGGGTACCACTTTACTGGCGATAATAAATGAAATTTCCGTCATATCTCGTAAAGTATTGCTCATATCAAAATATTTTTCAAATAGAAATTGTAGAACTGGTAAAGAGGAGTATTTTCCTTCCTATACATTTTTATCTTAGAAGTAGCCGTTATTGAGAAAATCAAACATAAATGTTTTAAATCGAGTTGAACTAAGAAAATTTCTTGCACGGTTACTTCTTCATTGTTGCTAACATAAACAATCTCACAAACAAACGTTTAATTTCCTTACGTGTGCATGCAATATTTTTAAATAGGAAGAAAATGGATAATTTATGATGAAGAAAAGAACTTTAAAACGCTATTTCCCTTACGTACAGGTACATAATTTCTTTGCACGAAACGCGCCCATTTGTGATACGTTGTACACTTTCCTAACTTGTTTTTATTTACTTTTGCCTATCCTGCGCATGGAGGAAGTATTGTATTCGCGAAAAAAAATCGAATCGGAAATTTTATCGGAAATACACGTTTTGAGGTCCCTTGAGTACGTTTTCGCCATTTTCTCGATTATTTCTGTGACAGGAATATTTTTGGCTCTCTTAACTCAAAAATCAGATCACCACAAAACTTTATATCTTAGATTTTTTTTATTGGTAAATCAAGATCTGAAAAAGTTTTGGCTGAAACTAATCATTTGGAAATGCAAGCTTATTCTTGTCATTTATTTCTTTTTTTTAAATTTATCTCTTTTATGACTCAATTTACGTTAATGTTCGTTATTATATAAGTTGCATACAATTTAATTTTCTGCAAGTTCTGTTCGAAACGAGGTTGTTTGAGAGATATCTCTATTTTTCGTCTGAATTTGTTAAGTATGTCGCTAGGTGATACCGTTGTTATGATAACATTTTCTAACCGCGATGTATGATTTTAATTACGCTTCGATATGTCGTCATCCATAGCAACAGCTAACGTTTTGTTTACTTATTGTTTTTTCAACTTGAAGAGTGATTTAAGTATTTTTCAATGCGAAAGTTATTCGGTGTTTAAAAATATTCATAAATGTAATTGCCGACTATTCTTGAGGACGCTTATGTCGAGAGCAATCATATTCATTGCTCAGTTCGGAGAAAGTCATGCGCTGGACACATCAGATTTTTTTATTCTAATAATCAGTTTAACGTTGTCGATTATACTAAAAGCGAACACAAAGAAAATCATCACAATGAAACCATGTAGTTACATTAAATGAGTAACGTTATTGACAAGGGGGCGGATCCAGGATGGGAGAGGGGTAAAAAAGGGTAATTACTTCTCCACCCCACCCCCTTAAAAGATTTCAGAACGCCGAAAAAATAATAAAAATAATCTATCGAAGAAATGTTACATTTTTAGAGTATTTATTTTGTCGTACAAAATGCTATCCATTTTATTATTGACACGTCTTCTTAAAAGTAAAAATGCGATTATGCGATCACTGTCTGTCTGTCCGGCTGTCTATCTGTACGTCTGTGGACAATTGACTTTTTTATTTCGAGAGATATTTGGAAAATTCTTTTTGTAATAGGCAGTTCTTGTCAATCTATTAATTTTCCGCGGATTGGATTTTCCCGGTAGTTTGTAGATATTCCGCTAGGTGGCTTCAAATTCGGAAAATTCAAAAATTTGAAATTGTATTTTAGCCAAACTACTGAAGCTAGAGGAGTGAAGTATGCGCGGATAAGGTTTAGTGAGGACCTACATTCTGAAAGTGCGGGATTTCCCATTCCCAAATTGGGGAGACAAACCAAAAACCTGAAAAATTTATAAGAGAAATTGCTCCCACACCTCAACTTTACCAAGGTTATCTTGCTCGTTCACGTATTAAAAATCCGTATTTCGTTATATTTATATAATATATAAGATATTTTGAAATACATAGTTTATTTTTTTCATCATCTTTGATCACCCTCCTCCGAAGATGAAGCTTGAATCCGCCCTTGGTTATCGACGCGAATTAAATTTTACTGAAAACAGGGAGTGGTCGGTCGCATTTTCGTCATTTGTTTCTATGTTTTCGTCGTCCTGCCGTATCTCTGATCAGAATTTGTGAACGTGTGAACTGGAGAAGAACATGACACAAAAAGACCTCGACACGCCCTGGTATTTCAAACCGTCTACTGTCACCCCGACGCTCGCATATCACCCGTTTATGACACGTTCCATTGTGTCTCGCCATTCCCGGGAGTGACTCATCATCGTTTAATTTTTTTCAAAGCGCAATGAAAGGCAGAATCATGTAATAATAGAGGAATCATGGCGTTTGCGAACTACGAGGAGCTTATCAATCCAGCTATTTATTTGAACGGAAACGCGTCGCCAGTGTTGAAATATGTGCTCATAGCCGAGAAGTTGGACATTTAAACCTAGTTGCCCTAAATGTATATGTATATATATATATATATATATATATATATATATATATATATATATATATATGTATATATATATGTATATATATATATGTATATATATGTATATATATATACATACATACACACACATACATATGCGTTTAGGAATGAAAAAACGGCAACGTTAAGGACTTTAACCATAGAAGCTCATTTGAATGCCTTTGCGTGAAAGGAAACATTATCAAACGTGATAGTGGAAGCGAGTGTTTTAAGGACGATAAGTTGTTTTATTTCCGAGAATTTGTTTAGGAGAGAGAATATTTTCCAAAAAAAATCGAGGCCGAAAGAGAGGAAAACCACAGTCGACGCTCATTTCAAAATAATTGTCACGTTAGCGGACAAAATTCGTACCATACTCAAATTAATCAATGTATAATAAATGTCGCGTCGGAACGTTTGCATACGCGTGTTAAAGGATGACGTTGACAGCAAAAATTGAATTGCAATTCAAACATCATGGGCAAATTGCAATGCAAAAAATGCGAATTGAATGCTAGATTGTTTGGGGAAAAAACCAATCTGCGATGGTTTTTATCACAAATCTGTAATCCGTTATTTCCAAATTCGGAGATATCATTAAAAATTTTGAAGGTTTTTATTTCATTTCCCAGAAGCTGAATTATTGTGATGGATTTTTTTGGATGAGCAGGACACCGACTTATTTTTTTTTTTTTTTTTTTCATTGTTCCTGCAAAGCTCAATGAGTGTTTTAAAACTTAGGATAATATATGTATGTCAAATTATTTCTGGAGCTTTATTAAACAATTAACAATAGGATGATCGACCGGATTTTTAAATCCTTAAAAGGATTTAATATAAAAAATGACGGGACATGAATTTAAATGTTCTTGAATTAAATCATAATCTATTCTTTTGTACGTTTACTATTAGAACTGAAACAACAATAGAAGCTACAAGTTTTCACAACAACATGGTCGCTAAAGCAGAAAAGGCAATTCTTTTCCAAAATGTGTCATTTAATCGATAAATTTGAGCCATTTCGATTCGATGGTATAATTCGACGATATGAATAACAAACTTTCATCATTCTTCTTTAAAATAGTACCGGTCCGAAAATCGATTTTCAATTTATATTAATTCGCAAAAAATTAAAGCCTGCGCACTTCGAAAAATCGCTTTCTTACGTGCTATCTTACGGGAAAGAGAAATTATAACCTGGAGTCGAACCCGTCTCTTTTTTCGGCGCTTTTTTCGTCGTTGACTTTTAAAGATCGATTAAAGTATTGCTGCGAAATTTCCATCTTCTACATAGCCGGGAAGTTTGTTTTAAAAAAAGTTAAAAAAAACCGTCATACAAAAAGTATTTAAATGATTAAGCCATTTATTTTTGTAAAATAAATCCTGACATGTGATAGCATTAATTATAGAGAATTACTTTATTTCTGTAAAATAAAAAGGAATTAGTTTAATAAATCATTACAAAATGAAGATTCTACCATATTAAATTATTAAATGCAAATATAATTACACTTTTAAATTACAATATAACTATTTTCATTGAAGGTTAAACTTTGCCCGAAAATCTTGTATGGCTAAGTTAAAACAACATTGTCACACTAATCTTCTCTGAATTACATACAGCATCGGGTCCCATGTTCTTAATAAGCAAAAGCGCCAACCTTTCCTCCTTGTGTTAAAAATTAGTATTAGCACATAGGCCTCCCCTGAATTGTTGATGACGATTTCAGTTTCATAATATATTTAGCATTTTCTGCTTATTGTAATTCTACAAAAATGATATTATTTTAATGGAATTTTTATAAAATAACTTAGGTAATGTTATTATGGTGCCAATAAGTTAATTAGAAAGCAAAAGAAAAATATCTACTACATTTATTATTCAAAGAATACCGGGTGTATACTGTCAATTGTTTCTTCGCCATGAAAATATTTTGACATTGTGAAACATTAAGGAGCCTCTTTTAATGTCGAAAACATAAAGATCTGTTGATTCCAGCCGTCCAGAAATCAATGTCAAGAATTTTTACCTTTCTTAGAGATTTTTTAAATCGCACTTCCAAGAAATATAGGTGTTTTCAAGGGAAATACTCGGATGCGTTAATCGACAGTTGGTGGATTGCTGATTTCGATCGAACATGTAGGCCGTAAGTAACCATATTTTGGTTTAATTTTAAGAGAAACCATGCATGACAAGCCCTTCAATTCAGTCAGCGCAATTTAAGTTCTGTTTTATTTCATTTTTCTGGCTTTTTTTTGTGTATTTTAACTCCAACGAGTGTAATGAATTATGCCCGCCATTTGCAAGAAATTTTCTTCATGCTGAATCAGATTTTACTGAATGACGTCAATAGTATTTGTTTAATATACTAATGCTGTCTCATTGAAGCTTTATTCAATATGATATTAAAAGTATTTTGATACCTATTTTAATGAGTTACACCCATTGAAATGAGCAGTGATTACTATAACTCTCAGATGGGAATACCGTGGCCAAATTAGCATAGCATTTTGTTAGGGTGGTGTATTATTTTAATATAATTCTTGAGCTTTTCATTTTTTGATTTTATTTGTTTATTATCATAAAAATATGACTTCTTATGTGAAGTTCTATCTTATTTGTCCTGCGTTACAACATATAGGTAAAGTGAAAATTTGTATGCTATCGTTTAATGGTAACATAATTGAAACGAAATTGATTCTTAATCGAATTATTAACCGACTTTTTGATAAATGTGCTTCTTCTAATTATATTTAGGGAGAGAATTGTTTTACCTACCTATATTTCTGTTTTTTTTTTCTACCGGAGATTTGTTTCATAAAAATCGTGAATTTTCTCAGTCTTTAGGGAGAATGGGAGGGACCGTCCTGGAGAACTCCATGAGCCCAGATATGACAAAGGTCAAATTTCAGCATGGATTTGGTTGGTCTGAAGGCCGAACAGAATGACGAAAGTTGCAGTCAAGAAGAAACCAAAAGTCACCCAGGACTGTGTGATTTAGAATTGAATTCTGGGCCGACGGCCGTCACACCAGAGAGCCCCACAGTAACAGCATCTGTTCCTGTTGCCAAAGCATCAGTAGGTCAGCTTAGAACCAGTGCTAGAGTCTCAAAGAAACTCCGACTTGATTCCACATCTTCAACTCAAGGAGCTAGTGGTACAACATCCCCAGCACCAGTTCCTTTGGGAGATAGAAAAGGTTGGCTGTCTACCAATTTATTTGCTTAGTTTCTTTTCCCTCTATTCCCAAACACTTTTGATCCAATGTAACCTTAAGTAGGCCTTAATTGCATTACAGGTAGTCCCCGCTCAACACGAAATTCACTTTAGCACGATTTACCAGTTGTAGAGCCTGTTCACTTTACACGAAGATGCTCCCATTTTAACACAAGTTGCAACACATCCATTATGTGAAAAAATAAAAAAATAATGCCATTAATGCAACATATATATTAATTTATATATATTCTTAAAATATTAGATAATTTATAGTATAAATTCTAAAGGACCTGCAGAACTAGCTTTGCTCCTGCTTTATGTCTTATGTGTATTCTTTATGCATTGTATTGTATTTACACTATTGGTTATTACATTTGATGCATGAAAACAAGTGAAATGCACATTAATGCTTGTAATCCATTAAATCTATGCTTTCTCGCATGCTCTCTCTTTCTCTCTCTCTCTCTAACCCTAACCTTTTACATGGTTTCTTATGGTATTTATGCATTTTCTTAGCATGAATTCACTTAACATGACACTTTTTAGGAACGTATCCCTCATCTTAAGCGGGGACTGCCTGTTTAGTAAAGAGCATATATAAATAATATGATATGCTGAGGAAGCCAATACTTGGTGGAATTCTGCGAGTAGACACAAAATACAAGCAAGAGCTCCTAAGCCAAAAACAAAATTGTTTCATGAACTAATTAATGTAAGCCCATGCTGATTGCAAGGATTGTGTTTCTCAGAAACATCGAGAATGGCAAATTTGCAGATGACGAGACCTTGATTAAATGAGAAATAGTGGAATGGGTTTAGCAGAGCGAAGTCTATTTTTTATTTAGCGATCACCCTTTGTGGCAAATATTTAATCTTAAAAACTAGTATAATTAGTTAAACCATTATCCCAATACATTATTATTAAAACTATGTGTATCCTTTATTTCTTTTGTCATACTTGAGAATTCATTAGCTTGCAACTGGAAGTCAATGCTGAAACTCGATACGGTAAAGCGGATTTTTATTCCAATAATTGGAAAAGGTGTCATAGTTTGGCTGTGATTAATATTTGATTATTTCCATTAAGAATAACATTCCATCTAAATTAAATTCCTAAAACTTGCATTGTAACAATGTTTAGAATCGGGGCGTGAACTAGGACAGGTGTGTACAGTTTCTGAATGGCACCTTATTCAGAATAACCCAATCAAATCCTTTTGAATAATCATTCACTAGGATTTGGGGTTTATATTCCTTTTCTTCCATGGGATAAATGTTCATAATATTGGGGTTTTATATGAGTGCATCTGAAAAAGATGCCTTTGAATTAATGAACAACTTTTCATGATTCTTTGTTCAGTGTGAAGGCATTTTCAAAATAAATTTGCAAACCTTCAAGAGTCTTGCATCGTAAATAGTAAGGTTTGGTCAGTAAAAATGTATAGTAAACCATCGAAACCATGAATATCAAGATCGCAAATGACAAGGATTTACCGTATACTAAGTTTTTCAGTCGTGAAGTAACCATTGCCATGGTAAAGGTAGAACAAGGTCACTTTTTAATGGAGCTGTGTGTGGGTCATTTTCTAGAGTAATTTCGATAGTGGCTTAGGAGAGACAGGTGCGGCATACAAATTCTCCAATTTAAGCCTCAAGAATAAGCACTGTATTGTAGAGGTATGGCCTTCATTACCTACCTGTGATTCCGTCCTGACAGTGGGATATCACATCAATATATCTGAAAGATAAATAGTCAAGTAATAGTGGAAAGGAAAAAATATTAGTGCAAAAGGATTGTTTTTGGTTATAAATTGCATCACTTCAGATATACGTCGTTTGTGAATAATTTTTAATCTCCTCAGTCATGTTTTCAATTTATTATTGAATATGTAATTTCATTTCAGATGAGGTCACAAAATGTGTCAGTTGACTTCCAAATAACCCCGAATGTGTCACATTAGTAGTAGTTTCAATTTGAGAATTGTCCCAGATGAGTGTTTTTAAATGTCTTAACTTTGTGTTAAGCTTATTTTTAACACGTGTTATGTACTGTATTATCATATATTATTTGGAGCATAACTGGTGCAAATTCATCACAAAATGTCCACCAGGAATGTAATCCCAACTTTTTATCAGTATATCTATGTGAAAATAGATTTCACTATACATTGTTTCGTCATACGTTGCAGTTTTCAGGAACCCATCTTTGGCATATGCTGAGGACTTCCTGTATATGCTTTCACGCATGTATGTTTGTCACGGAAGACTAAATAATATTAGATTACTAACATCAGAGGGATAGAATTTATGTTAACATGCAATTTTATTAATGACTAGGGGCTCTGCCCCTGGCGGTGATCATTCTGAATGATCAAATTTCATAATTTTCAAGCGATTAAAATTTCACAATGAATTGAGTGTTCACAATTCTACTTTTGCATTAAACGATGAATTGAGTGTTCGCAATCCTACTTTTGCATTAAAATGGGAAAACCGCTAAAGAAATAGTTCATCTAAAAATTCCGATAACCTGACCATTTTAAAACAGGCTCTCCAGTCTTAGAAAAAGGAGTTAAATTCATTGCCGCCAGAGGCAGGGCTGTTGCTTTTCAGCAACCAACGTAATATAGATTTTTGAACATTGAATAAATGAAAAATAATAGTCGTACTTAAAATTGCATTCTTTATTGAAGCACTTCATTATACATTACACATTTCGTGTAGTCCTATCCTATCCAAAAGCGGCAAGAGTGCAAATCACCATGGCGACTACTAACAGCAGCAGAAGCAGACATTAGGATAATATTATAAAGATTATCGTCTTTGTTCCTTAACCATTAAGAGGTAGCATGCGGTCTTTTAGACTGCACACTTTTTGTTTTCTTAATTTTATAACCTTATATTTAACTTTGATCGCAGGCCTTTTCAGTACCTTTCCTCTAATTCACTATCTATTGACTTATGGGTCTGGGGGACTCTGTGCCAGCGTTTCTTTTTTGTAGGGATTTTCTCAACTGTACATTTGTTTCTGGTTTCTGTTTCTTGTAAAGCTTTTTCGAAAATGTTGTTGCAAATTTACCCACAGATTACATGTATCTATTAATAAAAATATGTGCTATGGACAAAATTTCTTTGAAAATTAAAGAAAAAATTAGATAATCTATGATTTTTCAACGCGGTCAAATTGACCGCGTGCGGCCTCATACGTTACAAAATACGGCATGGTCTCTTAAGGGTTAAAGCAGATATCTTCCTATTTAACAGGAGATTACACACTTGACATCTCTGCATGTACTTTAAGATGAGGAAATGTGTGTAAAAATTTTGTTTAATTTAAGCTGTAAGGAGGCATGATATATGATAATTGATGTCAATTTCTCAAAATTTACTGAATTGAAATTGGGATTTTTTTAAAATAATTAAGATGTCTTTCTTTTGCAGATGTGGTAGTGAAGGAGGAGTTAGGTGAGGATGCAAGTGCTGCTGGTAATTCGAGACCCAGGAGTAGACGCCCTTTTGAGCCATGGTCAGTAGAAGGAAAAGATTGGTTCTTTGAGGCATTGAATGAGTATGGCAAGGACTATGATGCGATCCGCACACATTATGCCATGCGCATGAGGAAACGTGGACTCCCAGAACACCTTTTAAAGAATAAGGATCAGATACGTCATTTTTACTATCGGACGTGGAACAAGATCTCCAAGTACCTGAAGTTCTCTGATGGTAGGAATGTCATTATTCAGAAATATTTGTTTTTGCTTCTCATGGGCAGTTGTGAAAAGTCGCTTAATTGAGTTGAAAGATTTTTGTGTCCAAATTGAGGATTATAGTTCCAGTTTTATAAATAAAAAGTTTCAATAAAATTATGGAAAAGAATGTTACGTTGAATAATCGCATTTCATGCGGGATATATATTTTCCTTTCGTTGCTAGCAAGAACAGATTCCTGAAAGAGTTCTCAAGTCTTGGCAATCCATTTAGCATAAAGTGTATATAGAAATTTTTATTTCTCTATTCTGTAATTCTTTAAAGCCTAAATTTCTTGTGAGATGGTTATCCATTAAAATTGCATGTATAGGTTACAAAACTTAAGTATGAATCTTGAATTAGTCTATTTTGCAATTTTGCCAAAGTGTTTAAAGATTTTTTGATACCGCTTTCATTTTGTCAGATTTATATTCCTCGTAATGCATTATAAATTTTTTGTTGTTAAAACATTAATGCAAATGATTCATTCTATACTAGATATGTCCAAAGTGGCCCAAGAGCTCTATGGACTTATCAACTATGGAGAACTACGGAAGAAGATAGCAGGACCATTCACGGAAAAATGTGGCTTAAGGCTAAATGAGTTGGTATTTTATGGCGCCACACAGCTTAGAGTGAGGGGAAAGACTGTTAGAGTTAAGACTCCAATTTGTAGAGCTTTACGACGCCTCCACTTGGAGGAGGGAGCTGGTAAGTGTACTTTGTGTAGAATACTGCAGTTGTGTTTTGCCTATCGTACATTTGCAATTTTGTTGCTTTATTATGTAACATTGTCATTTAAGCTTATTATGGTTAATGATGTTTGAATCATATACCTGCTCTGTAATGGCTTAAAATTTTATTTGGCAAAAGTCAAAAAATTTATACGAAATAGTGTCTATGGTTTAGGGAAAATTTTCAAAATAAGGCCTGCTCTTTTTATTATTTATGGCACAGAGAGAAATAATTTAAGAAAATGACACGATTTAATGTGGAGGTTTAATTTTATGAGAGTGGAACTGAAGAATGTGTTGTCTAAATTTATTAATTAGAAATATATTGTGCTAGTCAGCTACTTAGATTTTACAGCTGTTACATTGTTCTTTCATAAGAGTCTAAAACTAATTTTGTGTGGTTTGGAGTGGAAAAGAGATCATAAGATAATATGGGATTACAGGGTCATTAGCGGCATTACCAACATCTCATACAGGGAGGCACGGACAATAAAGGAAAAAATTCAAGCCATCTCTTCTCTGCTCCAAATGAAATGTGAAATTAGTTTTCGACTGTTATGGAAGATCAAAATGGTTCTGTAAAATGCTTTCAGATAATTGGAAAATTTAGCAAAAAATTGGTGAGCTCTATTTTCTCCTTAGAGGTCATCACTTTATGTTAAAGACAAAGTGGTTTTTATTGATGTTGAAAAGGGAAGACCTAAAATTTGAATGTAAGAAATATTGTTTGTTAAAATTTGTCACCTCTTGTGAAACAGACTGCCCTGAGGACCTCAGACTGCCAACCCGTGTCACGGTGGAGTTGAGGCCGAGCGACAATATGGCATGGACAAGAGTGCATGCTGCAGCACAGAATCCCCGTGTCCGCACCACTCTCCTCCTTCAGAGAAGGCTGTCTTCTTTAATTTCTTTTCTACAGCAGCGTTGGAGACTCCCACAGGATAGACTTGTATCCTTTGAAAAATCTACCTTTTTATTTGAAGATTTGATGATTATAGGAGTTTGCATCATCTTAACCTTTATCTAAGGCAGTGGTTCTTAACCTTTTTGAGCCGCGACCCAGATTAGATTAATGGTTTTGGTCTTGTGACCCATGAGTCAGTATTAGAAGAGAGCTGTAAAATAAAAGGCATGAATCAGTATAACGAATGTTACATTTTAATGATTTAATGAAATGAAAATACACATTTATGTACATACATTCATACATAAGGAAATCCTCCCAATCGAGATTAGTAATATTCCAAAATGTGTTATAAATATGTAAAAAAAATTATAATATTGTGCATGCTAATGTGAACCTTGACTTTGTACAAGTATCGAAATCACAGTCTTATGTTTGAAAGGCTGAATCTTAAGTCATGCTCTGGCTGTAATCGGTTTTGTAACTAGGTTTTTGTAATTGTGAGGGGTGAAAAACCTGACTCGCACAGATATGTAGTAGTAAAGGGGAGTATTACCTTCAGTGCTTCATTTCCCAGGATTGGTTTTTCCTTTTTTACATTCAACCAGAATGCACTCAAGGACTCAATATTTTTACTAAAATTGTAACGAAGTGTCTTATCTCTTTGTACTATGATAAGTTGCTCTTGCAAATTACTATAGTCTGTTCACTTTCTTAAGTCTCTTGACCTTCATAGAGCAAGTAGCCAATCATGAACGTTTCCCCTTCCATCATCCCTCACAACTTTCGCGGGAGGACAGATACCCAATCACGAACAGCAACAGCAAGGAAATGGCGGTAGAAATGGCAACGCAGACCAATGTGAACGCTTCGAGAGCAAGAGTAACACTACCACTACCTTCCGAAACAAACTGTCTCCTATTGGCTGCTGCTAAGTGGCATATGTCTTCAAGGCCAAGAGACTTTAGATAGTGAACAGACTATAATATTTACAAATTCATCATGCAAATCATTCACTTCAAAATTAAATGGGATGTGCACCCAGTTGTATTTCACGATATCCCCTGCTGGGATGTAGCGATTGAATTCTATTATCAGCTTTCCTAAATACCCCACAATGATATTCTGTATGTCGGTGAAATTAACATTTTCATCTTCAGTAAGTAGATTCAGAGTTGGGAATGAAGCAACTTTCCTTTCCTCCATTTTCCTCTTCCACAACTTCAGCTTTCCTTTGAAACCAGTTATCTTCTTAGCAAACTCAATAAGTTGCATAGAAATATTTAGGTCGTTGATTTCGGAAAATATATCTGAAAGATAGGCTACTTGTAGCATCCACTTCGAATCTGATAATCTTGAATCCAGGGGGGATTTTTCTCGATTAAAAAAATTTCCACCTCATTGCGTATTGCTATAATTCGCTGAAGGAGTTTTCCTCGAGACAACCGTCTGACCTCAGAATAATATAGTGAATGTTCATATTCAGACCACATCTGGCTAAAAATTCTACTATTGAGAGACCTTGTTTTTATAAAATTAACAATCTGAATTATGTAATTCATCACGGTCTCCAACTCTGGCGACAGACTTCGAAGCAAGATTTTCTCTATGTAGAAAGCATTGAAAAATTTTAAACTGCGGATTAATTTCCTTTACTCTGGCACAAAAACCTTGACGAGCTCCAAGCATTGCCGGTGCACCATCGGTGCATACACTGAAGCATTGATTCCAGTTCAATCCTTCTTCATTAAAAAATGACTACCATTTTAAAAATATCTTCTCCAGTTGTTGTGGTGGAAAACGGTCTGCAAAATAAAATGTCCTCTTCCATATCTTTTACACCTGGATATTGTACATAAGCCATGAGTTGGGCATTGTTACCTACATCAGTCGATTCATCCAGCTGGATACTAAATACCCCACTTGTTTTTATAGCTGCAATTGCTTGTTGTTTAATGTCTTTCGACATGTCGTTAATACGTGCACGAACTGTATCATTTGACAATAGAATCTGTTGCAATTTCTTAGCAACTTCATCTCTGCAGGTGATACGCACCATGTCAATAGCTCCTGGTTTCACAAGGTCCTCCCCAGTGTTATGTGGCTTCTTCTGCTTTGCAATACGCCAAGCAACATAATAAGAAGCCAATGTAGCTGGTTCACAGAATATATAATGCTGTTGTTTGGAGCATCCAGCCGCTGTCGTTTAATCTGTTGTTCTTTTCTTTCAAAAAAATGTTATTTTCCTACAAAAGCGTTGTTTCGCTTCAAAATGTCTTTTAAGTTTACTTGGCTTCAATGACTCATTACTAAGCACTTCACAACAGATCAAACACTGTGGTTTGACTACTCTACATTCAGTAATGTATGTATGTGAAACCTAGGTCTAACCACTGTTCTTTGTATTGACATTTTCCCATTTTTGAGGTTATATTTAAGTTTAATACATAAAAATAATGTTAACATTTGTAACGTATATTATTGTTCATTCACAAGACAAATATTACAAAAACGTATCCGAAATGTATGAACTGCCTGCTGCAAAGTGGAAAAGACACGGATACTGATAACTGCATGACGATTCTCCACTTTTTACTTTCTCGTACGAAGTATCGAGAAAGTATTGTTTTTGCGAAAAAATTCGACCTCGAGATTTTTACGGAAATACATGTTTTAGCTGTCGCTGAATCCGAAAAAGTGGTTTTCTCAATGCCGTCTGTCTGTCTGTTACTGGCTCTGGAGCCTAGATGGAAGAACGAAAATGAATGAAATCTCGTACTTAGGCATTTTATCATACTGAGCAGAGTATACATAGAAATGGTTGACATTGATCAATAATTAAGAGTAGTTTATTCTACACATTTTTAACAACAATCCGATTTTCTCGAAAACGGCTCTAACGATTTTGATGAAATTTCGTACAGTTACTTGAGTTTACATCTTCAATAATACTGTATAGTTCATATTTCTCAAAAAATGAATATAAGGCTAGTTTATTCTAGGCAACTTTAACAATAATTCGATTTACTCAAAAACGGCTCTAACGATTTTGATCAAATTTCGTACAGTTACTTGAGTTTACGTCTTCAATATTACTACTTATTTAATTTTTCTCAATGAATGAATATAAGGCTAATTTATTCTTGGGCAACTTTAACAAAAATTGGATTTTCTAAAGATAACTAAACGACGCATTAGTACCTATATATGAGAAAGTTTGTACAATGTATGCTGTACCGATTTTTTTATTATACGACAGCCTAGTCAATGCTAGCCGAACATGGTTGCTACATTGTAGTGACTACATTATAGTGATTACATTTACAAAAAATAGTAGTATTTAACTTTTACTACACTTTTCGAAGTAGTGTACTTAGTAGAATCATGAAATTGTGGAAAATGTTTCGCAACCCACTCATAGTAGGTTGGTGACCCAAACTTGGGTTGCGACCCATAGGTTAAGAAACTCTGATCTAAGGTGACCAGATATTTTTGACCAAAAGGGAGGACAAATCCCAATTTTTTTTATTTATTCATTATCAAAAAAACTATATGCTTTATTTCACATTATAAAGAATAAAATAAGGGTTTTTATGTAAAGGGGTGCTATATTAAGAACACTTTGGTGCTTTTGGGAAAGATTGTGCTTCGTAATACTTGAATGCCCACCAACTGCGATACTAAATACTGCTGAACACGTACAACATTTAATGACAGTATCATCATTTCCAACAGGTCTTAAATGTGGAAATTCCTTAGCTGATGTTACATTTAGGTAAGATTTTATTTTCTTCACTGAAGACATTTTGTAGGATATTACAACATAGATTTAAAAATCAATATAATAAAATGGAATATTGCATTGTAAATTAAAATGGGAAAATTATATTTACCATAATAATGAGTAAATGCAGCTATTCAAATTTCACTCAGGCAGGACACATTATATAACTATTTTTTCACAATTCACTGATAGAGGAAAAACAAAACAAGCAATAGGAAGCCTAGCATGCACAGAAACAAAAACCTACTAAAATCACTCAACTCCATTGCATTGCCAATAACGACTAAGTGGACTGGACTGAATCGACTTTGTTTTACAAAAGAGACATTTTGAGGAGTAGGACGGAATATGGGATACTTTGTACTCTGTTTAAACAAGAATTGTAATAAACCAGAAACCAATAAAATATAATCAAGGAGAAAATAAAACATTTATTCTAGCAGACAAAGTGTTCTTTATCACTAAGAAAACACAATCAGCGAGCTGGACAAAGATCATTTAACAAGCAGCCTGCCGGAAAGCTTAGTGTACGCTGAGAATCATGTCTTGGGAGAAAGACGAGCACCCTGCACCTATAACAATGTAACAGAGCAAAGACAGCCAATCCACAAAAATCACATGGTATTGGTTAGCATTGGTCTGAGTTCTCAAAGTAGGTATAAATGTTCCATGGGTACACAAAGTTAAGAAATCCTGGCTTAAGTAAAATGAAAGACAAAGACAAATTTTCAAAAAAGGAGGACATGGAAGGACAAAAGATTTAGGAAGGACAACGATTGAAAAAAGACTGTCCTTCCAAAAGGAGGATGTCTGGTCACCTTACTTTATCCTAAGGATGGGAGAACTTTTTACAAGGCAGGCAGCATTAGCAGTGCTTAAATGGATTACGCTGACTGATGCAAATGTTTCAGCAGGCTGGATTTACTTTGGGGAGGTACTTGAGAGAATATCCACAATTAATAATATTTTAGAGTCATAATTTCACTAAGAAAAGTTTTCCGGTCAAAATTTTGACTAAAAATATGAAATTATCTGTATTGCTATTCACAGTTTGCTTTCATAATGGCATCGTGGGCCAAATAAAATGATCTTGTAGGTATTATGTGGTCCACATGTTCTAGTTTGCCCAATCCTGATTTAAACCTCGGCTGTCTATTTAGTTTTCTTTCTCGTGGTAGTCTCGTATAGTTTAATTTTTTTAAGTTTCCCTAGTTTTTAAACACTTCTCTTGTAAATAAAATCAACATCGCTGTTAGTACCTGAGTCAGTACAGTGTTTACCATGAGCAAAAGGTAAACGTGATTTTGGAAGCAAATTTGGTATAAACACCACTGGTAATCATGTCGAAAATCCAAAAGTTCAGTAGCATAATCACAATCATTATTTCCTATTCACTGTTATTTGGTATAAACACCACTGGTAATCATGTCGAAAATCCAAAAGTTCAGTAGCATAATCACAAGCATTACTTCCTATTTACTGTTATTTGGTTTATTTAATTTGTCACTGATAAAATAAAACTTGCCATCATGTTCCCTTCCTCCTCTCTCTCTTTTATTAAAAGCATTCAATGCACGCTTACACCCATAAGATTGAAATAACAATAGGATTTCAAGATCTGACAATATAATTGGTAGGTAAGACAACATCCTGTTAAAATGGCAAGATTTCCTTAAAATGTGTGAATTATAAACGTTTAACCTGAGCAATTTCGAACCATAGGCAGAAAAAGATGAACAGACTAAGAAACTTTATTATTTATTCTTCAGAATGGTTCACATCTGAAGATCGGAGGTTAATTCTTTCTAATTTTAATCTCAAAAAGCCTGCACGTCGAAAAGTCAATTTTACGTGTTATTTTATTAGAAAAGAAAATGTATTCATTGGAGTCGAACCCAGGATTTTTTTTCAAGATTTTTTTGTCATCACCTTAAAATATGTGAGTTGGGCATTCCTGTTAGATTTAGAGTTTCTTTCTGGAGTTATCGGAAGAGGGGTGGTTAGCCTGTCTAGCTCCAAATGCTAGAGTCGTGGGTTCAGATCCTGCCTAGGGCATGTAACAAATATTATTATTTGCATTTTTTCTAGCAAGTGGGTGTAGTGTTACATCAGACAAACCAATCGTGGAAACTATATATAGAATTCCTTCCTTTCCCGCTCTAAAGATTTTTTTATGGTAAAATTGCAAAGGGTTAAAGGCAGAATCAATAAATGGTCTGAGAGGTACACAGTGCCTACAGATCTGTTTCAGGGAACTATCAAGCTCGTTTTATGGCTAAGATCAAACTGATAAATCAGAATTCTCCAAAAGTCATGGAATAGTTATGAAATCCAACCATTTTATTGTTTTCCAATTTATCAGTCAAATGTATTTGCTTGACCTCAGTGCAGAAGTTTTGCCTACTGTGTGTACCTTTACATCGATGAGACTTTTATCTCACCTTTTATGCAAATACTATCTTAAAGCTTTTATTTATTAATGGAAACTAATTTTAATATTCTATGTGGGAGTGCTTCACAAGTTGCTTTATGAGACAACAGTGAACTCATTCCCCCCCTCTTGGGGAAATATTGTCTTTTTCTCAACAACATGCATGTGTGACAGCTATGTATGGATTTTTTAAAGTGATAAAATGAGATAACAGATGTATATTAGTTTCTGTATGTTTGATATTAATCCTCAAATTGTGTACCAATAACATTTAACTTTTACTCCTCTTAGATTAAAAAAATTTCCTTGGATCGTTAGCATGGCACATTTACCGTATAAAAACCACGAATAAAAATTATCGTCATTAAAAATTTTTGAGCCTACACATTCCTTAACAGCACACCAACAGCGAGACGAGCTTCTTCAAGGAGACGAATCGACGAAGCGCCCGTTACTTCGTCTACGTCCTCCTCCCGACGTTCACATAGCCTTGCCGTCGGTGAATGCCGGCGAGTTTGTGACCAGTTCTAGCCTGAGTTTGCAGCGCTACGAGGAACGTATGTTGCCACCTAGTGCAAGGGGTGTGCCGCCCCAGACAGCTTCAACTCCTACGCGTGGTAGCAAAGGTTCGGGGAAGGGTAGCAAACGTTTTGATAGTGGGGAAGAGGCAGTCACGGGAGTGCCTAGTGAGGAAGTGGTGACAGGAGGAGGAAGTGGGGTGGTTTTACCTCCCGAAGAACTGGCGGTGGAGAGAATTTTAGAGCTTGGGAGCCAAGTGGCGGCAGAAAAGGGCAATACAGAAGGGGAGGAATCCCAAGGATCTGAAGCGTGGGAGAAAAGGGACGAGGAAGGGGTGAAGAAGGAAGAGGTGCCCAAGAAAGAGGAGGTCGTCAAGAAGGAAGAGGGGACCACAGTAGAGGCAGCGATGACCGTAGCAGCTGTGAGGAAAGGTTGGACGCTCGAGGATGTCGGGACGCTCACTATTGGAGAGCTTTATCTCATGGTAATAGGCATGATTTTTAGTTTAAAAAAACTGATGCAACTTGAATTGTAATAATGTTAAAGTGGTAATTATTTTTACTCGTGTCATAATTACTGCTGTTTTTAATGTTAGAATTAGAACTTGTATAGAATTTTGTTAATTTCAAAGAGAAATTTCTCAGGTAATGAATGGATGGTTTTATGTTACACAGTCCTATCTTGAATTGTAAGATTTCTACTCTCCTGAATTTCTTAAAATTACTATTAATTAATTCAGTAAGATTTACATGTTTTTACCAACCATATTTGCACCTTAAAAAATATAGTTAAGTGATTGTATTATGGTAAATATATTTATGTTTGTGTGTACGCCCAAATAGAAGCAAATGTCATTACTAAAGCAATGAAGCTTATAAGTGTTCTTGCTTTTCAATTTTGTGATTGATTTAATGGTAAAATTGGTGATATACATGGTACTGTGGATGTAGATGAGAATTCCTTGATTTATTTGATGGTGACAGCAGATTATTTGAGTTTAGTGGCGATGGTGCTTATTGGATCAATTTTTTCTGGGAAAATTTAGAGACTTTAGTTTAGTTTAAGGAGGGGTTTGACCCCTTTATGCCATCCCGCCTCTGCTTGTTTCGTTTGCTGCAGCTTGTTTGGCACTTTTCAACTTGTCTAGTGATTGTTCGCTTTTTCCTGTTAATCAACATGTGCACATAAAATCAAGGTTTGAACATTACCCATTAGTTTTAGTCTCTCTAGCATGTTAGTGATGATAATGATTTGCATGCAGGCTCACATTACAGGCAGGCACCGGTGTTGCATCTGCATGCAGGAAAATGTTTGGAGTGTTTTTTTTTGAGCACATATTATGTCCTTTATTTTTATATAATATGAAGATTTCGAGATATCTGGAAAAAAGTGGCATAAAGAAGCTTCATATACTGCTTCTAATATAATTTCCTATCATGGGATACTTTATCTTAGCTTAAATAATATTATATTTACCTCATTATTATACACAAAATTCTAAAACCTTTGAACATGTGTGCATTTTAATGGTTTTTCTCCTGAGCTGTAAATTTCTTTTTTTATACCGTAATTTTCTGATTATAATACACACCCATGTTTTCACAAGTGAAATGTGAAAATTATCCTGTCACCATGTATAATACACACCTATTTTTTTGTAACAAGTTCCATGTAATTTTTCACTGGTTATTAGCAGTATCAAGACAGTTCTTGCTTTGCCGACAAGCGAGATATCTGCAAGAGAGTTTATGATATAAATGTGGCTTTTAAAAGTATTTCCTCACAAACATCATGGATAGTTCTGAAGACAACATTATACGAGGTGCTACCCAAAAGTTCCGGGACTCTAGCCATAAACTACCGTAGGCTTACCTGAGGTTCTAATCGCCACCATCACCCTCGAAGTAGTCCCCTTGGGAGTTGATACAACGATCCCAGCGCCTCTGCCAGTCATCGAAGCACCTCTGGAGCTGTGATTTTGAAATGCTGTTCAGCACTTCATGCGATTCCACCTGGATGTCCTCAATGGTGTCAGATCTCCGTCCCTTCATACGAATTTTCGTCTTGGAGAACAGGAAGAAGTCTCAGGTGGCTAAATCGGGGGAGTAGGGAGGATGGGGGACCACTGCCATGTTGTTCTTGGCCAAGAACTGCTGCACAGACAGAGCGGTGTGCACGGGCATGTTGTCGTGATGCAGGAGTCAGTCTTGTGTGCGCCACTTCTCCAGCCGTTTCCGTCTCACGTCCTCTCAAACGCCTCAGGACTTCAGTGTAGAACTCCATCTGACCTTGGGGAAGAAATTCCTTATGGACAATTCCCTCCATGTCAAAGAAGACGATCAACATGCTCTTGACATTGCTCTTGACCTGCCTTGCTTTTTTCGGTCGCAGAGAAGGTGGAGTCTTTCACTGGGAAGACTGCTGCTTGGTTTCGGGGTCATAGCCATAAAACCAGCTTTGAAAGAAAGTTTGGGTCGTTTCTAACGTGCTCCTTGAGTTCCCTGCACACACTCAGTCGATGTTGGTTCTGGTCCTGGGTCAACACGCGGGGCACGAATTTGGCTGCAATCCGCCTCGTGTTTCGTTAGTTACTCAGACAGAATTCGTTGACATGTCCCGTAGGACAGGCCAACAATGCTGCTGACATTTTGGATGGTACGCTGACGATCCTCGCGAATGACCTGTTGCATTTTTTCCATGTTTTCGTCCATTGTGCTGGTTGAAGGCTGACCAGAACATTCGGAATCTTCAACAGACATTTGTCCACTTTTGAAACGTGAGAACCACTCGAAAGTCCGGGTTCTACTCATAGCCTTGTCACCGAATGCTTGCTTAAGCATTTCATTTATCTCGGACGCAGTTTTGTCAAGCTTGAAGCAAAACTTGTTGCATACACGCTGCTCCTTCAAGTCTGCCATTTCACTACACAAGAAAATCGCAGAACGCCGGTAACAATGGGTTGAAAAAACTCGCTTGAAAAGAAAACACATACACACCTGAAACTTTACACACTGCTTCATAAAGGATGTCTTCAGCACATCCTAGAGGCAGAAGTTCCTACTACTTCCAGTTAGCGCTCCACGCGGCCAGTCCCAGAACTTTTGGGTAGCACCTCGTATAGAATGAGGATTTCACAGAGGTTAATAGCGAGGGTGAAGACCAAGTTCACGGCAACGCCATTTACGCAGACGATGAGAGAGAACACAAGATTGCCAATGAAGTATTTGAGGACAGTGATAAAGAATTCAGAGGCTTTAATGAAGATGACGGCTGGAAGTAATTAAATGATTATGATTATTTTTGGTTAAAAATATTTTAAAGCAATGCTATCATAATGCAATAAGTATGATTTATTATAAAAATGCATAAAAAAATATCAATTATATACCGACTGGAAAAAGTCGTATGCATTTGTTACCATGTATAATATGCACCCTAACTTTTTGTTGATTTTTCGTGAAAAAAATGCATATTTTATATGGAAAATTATGGTATTCTAAATTTACTATTAATACTAGGGGGCACCACCCTACGCACTGCTGCTCGCTCTGCCACTCGGTGATATGTCTGTTACATTTTGGGTGAATTGGTACAGGAAATAAAGCAATTGTCTTCTTTAATGTTTTGCTTCTAAAGACTTTTGCATTATGTATTATTTCCAAGGTTAGCGACGGAAATGTACACAGCACGAAGAATGCAGAAATACAACTTGAAGGGAATGCACTTCAATAATGCAACGCATTAACTATGTCCGGATTGATTCAGTGTGTCGAGTGAAATCTTATATGTGATGTTTCCTATATATTCAATGTCATTGTGTTAGTTCTAATTTCAGCCACGGACCCTCTCCGCTTACTCCGCTGTCACAGCATCAAGGTCAAGTTACACATGATACACTACAGTTTTATAGTATAGAGAGATTTGTCTGGAGATGTTTTTGTGACATATTGAAAACATTTTAAGTTTCCTGTCTTATATTTGTGACATAGGCCTGACATTATGGCAAACAGTTATCAACAGAAGGATGAATTTGCTAAGAAACTTGGATAAAAATATGGAGCAGCATGGGTGTTATACATTAACCATGGGTTTATATGAGGTATATCATTGTTGCCATTACAAATTATATTTTTTCCTTATTTTTGCAGATTGGGAGTGAGGGTAAGATCCATTTGGATTACCTTTGGGATGAACCTGAAGGGGAAAATAACAACAGGTTGACATCTGTGCTGCAGAAACTGGTTTCCATAGCAAGGCTGACTCTCAGCAAGTCTGAGGTAAAATATCCCATTGTTTTCCTTTACATCATAATTTATATTTTTTCTTATCCTTGTAGTTATTTATTAAAACAAAAGAAATTAACTCTGACAGGATGCCTTTAGTGCTTGAGCCTGAGTGCAGCCGAATTATCTGTGCCATTGTAGTTATGCCACTGCTCCCTGCACATGCCGTTATCAAAATTGTTTTATTTATAGTAATCAGTAAAAGTTATTATAATATAAGGCATCCTGATTGTGTTTCTGGGTAGTAACGATGCAGAATACAAATGAAAGTAATACCGTATTTACCAGAGCTGGGAAAGTTCCAGTTCTGGAACAAGGAATGGTTCTAAATTGGTTCTGGTTCCTGGATCTGGAACCAGAATGGAAAAATTGTATCGGAATTGGAACAATGATGTCAAAATTTTTGTTATGGAACGGTTCCAAAATGGTTCCCTTAAAAATCAATAAATTATTATTAATAAATTTAAAACATAGAATTTAATTTTTACTATTATATTTTTTATATAAAATTGAAAATGTGTACTTTCTCTGATTATTCTTCTTCATTATTAAGTTGGATCTAGTGTTTGGAGCTTGGTATCCAATCCCTCTACATTTTCCATATTTTGCATAATAGATTCTGGTAAAAAGTTGTTCATAGATTACATAAAGCAGGAAAAAGTAACATTCAATTATTTACTTAAATACATTGTAAGAGCTCACTTTCCAATCAATTTTATCATCTTTCTTTACTTAGTACATAAAAAATATTCTCTACAGTGGCAGGATACAATGAAATTTTGGTGTTGAAAGATTAGTCGATTCTTGATATGTATTGTAATATCATCCGTAATCGAAAGAAACCAATTTGAAGAATATTATTCAGAAGTTGAATTTGTTGTATAATTGATCAAAGATATTTTTTTAAGGTGATGATTCAAGAAAAGCTTTATGAATTTGAAGATGAAAATATAAATTCTACGTCATGATCAAGGAGGTGCAACTCAGTAGTGGAGGCAGTTTAATCTTGCAACGCCCCGCGTTGACAGATGACACCACTGTCGCACCAAGCGTGCACGTTTAAAATGTCAGGTTTTTTTATTCCTCGTAAAATGCTTCTGAACCAGCCCAAAAATAGGGGTACATGGGTATATGGCTGCGAGGGTTAAACGAGTAAATATGGTATATTTTTTCTCTGAATCACCATCTTAATCTCTTTGAATTCCATTGGTCATGCTCTAGCCACACACCAGATTGGTCTTCTACCTAACATTAACAAGCTGAGACTCACTCAATTCATTAAATAGCAAAAATTGCTCATTTCAGAATTTCATTGTGGAACTAATTGAATGCATATTCAAATTGTGGTTGTGCCATACTTTGTTAAAGATAGTAAACATTAGCAACCTATTGTACCTTTCTACATTGATGCTCTTTAAGCATATTTTGTTGGTCATTATTAATTAACTTAAAACATAACATGAATATGTTAGCTGGTCAAAACATCTTTCTGTAATTTTGATTTCCATTTTAGAGAATTCTCTTAAAGCTAGCCATAAAATTTGTTTCTTGATTGGTAATGGAAAATGGAAAAAGAAACATCAACTTTAGCTGATGCTGCAGTTGAATATATTTTATGACTAGCAGAAATTCCCAGTGTTGACTGGGGAAATTTGATTCAAATCCGATCGGAATTCTAGATGATACATGGTATTTAAGAATTCACTCGGCAACCGTTTTGAATAAAACGGGCAGAGAGAAACAAAAACCACGTATGAATTATTTCTGGGAGCCCTCCACAATCGCACCTAATTTGATTCAAATCAATAGTAGGACTTGGGAAAATACGCGTAGTTTAATCAGTCCCCGCCGTCCAATTACGGATAAGGAAGTAGTCGTTTCCCTCCTTTCTCACTGTGTATAAGATGTAGAGTTACCTGTTCTTTGAGAACAGGAATTTTATAAGAACAGTTATTTTATTGGACAGAACAGTTCAGAGAGAACTGACCCGTTCTTTCTGACTCATCTCTAGATGGCAATGCATTAGCATATAAAGTTATTTTGCTTTTTGTACAATTAATATAAAACATTTGGGATTAAAAAGTAGCCTACGACCTTCCTATTTGTGAAGAAAGTATTTGTTGGGAGGTTGATTATTCTAGCTTTAACGGTATGGAAATATATCGATGCACAAACAAACAAACTTTCATAAATATATAGGAGATTGATCTTATACTTGTATTGCAAGTGACAAATATCAAATTTGAACTTCCTAAGTTAATTTACTCGAGAGTTATCGTCGAAAAACCAAATCAATGCCCCCCAAACCTCCACTTAATTTTTTTTTAGATACACCACATCTTCTAAATATTTTTGTGTGTGTGTGTATGTTCTTTATACGTTTTTACACCGTTGAAGCTATCGAATTCAAAAGTTTCATGGGCCATCCCAAAGGAAGAACTTGGTCTAGGTTTGCAGACCATGGAGTCTCTTATACCCCATTGGGTCAACAGAATTATATTTCCGTAAGATTGCATGGGAAATGGTGTGGAGAAACCCCAAAATACCATGCAGCCCTTCACTGATGTGGATATAAATATACCTAAATATTAACTTATGATCACGGGAAATGACTTATTTTACACACGAAAGACTGAATATTTTAATTCTGTTCATGTTTTGTCATATTACATGCTAAATCGCTCGAAATTTTTCTTTAAGTGCAAAATTTATCGGTTTAGATGACCATTTTCCAGGTGGCAACAAAGTTAAATTTCTTAATTGTTGTCCTCTTCAAAGATAAGGATATCCACGCCGTGGCACGCTGTAGAGGAAGAATATCTTACTCCAAGATTAAGGGTACAGATGGCCTAAATGCCTAAATATAGTCTATGAATACTTTGAAAGTGAGTCAAATGATTTTTAAGGAATATTAGAACATTCTTATCTTTTACCATTAACATTGAAAGATTTATCGCAACATAAATCGATACATCTACTTACATTTGTTCGGTAACCAAGATATTGTTTATTGTTTACATTTTAGTATTGACATAATTCACATAATTTTATTGCTGCTTTAAAGGCTTCGGTGCATCTATCCATGTGAATATTAAGTAAGACGTTATTGCATAATTATATTAATGTTAAAACTTTACAATACAGTACATAAAATAGTAAATGTTAATGTAAGCATCGCTTGCATAATTAAGGAATGGGGAACGTTTGCCCCGAGCAATAAAAATCGTTTGCTACTTAAAAGGGCTAAACTGCAGTATAGTGGATCACTTACCTATCGCCGGCTCAAAATACATACGTATTAACGGGGAGCCCAACTTAAAAATATAAATATGGAACAAATATCATTTTCATTGTGTTTTAATTTTTCAAAACAACATTAACAGAAACTGATTGGCCGGTGTCAACATTTACAAACCCAATCACCGTCAACGGGGAGGGATACTTTGGTTCCGGGCGAGGCGAAGGGCGTGGTAGTGCCCGGAGACGACTACCCATTAAAACAAAGCGAGCCGAAGGCTCGTCAATATATCCTTTCATTGTTATATCCTCTCCATTTGCAGCACAAGTTAGGTTAGGTATATTTTCCATGGTTTTGTTATTATTATTATTATAGATTAATTTGAATGTTTCTAAGGTAAATTAACAAATTGTAATTCTGTTATTGGCCAAGAGACGGTGATAGGTAAGTGGTCCACTATACTGCATTTTTCCCCTTAAAAGAAAACTCCTTCCCGAGCAAAGCCAGGCGTTTCAGCTGGTAGCCTATATTTTAAACTGGACCAGTCTAAAGATATGCTGGAAGTTTCATAAAAATTCGACCAGCCATTTTTGCATGATGCGGTAACAAACAGACAGAGAGTTTTTCCTAAAATATTTACTCAAGTTGTTTTCCTAAAATAGTTCTTATTAGACTTCTTCAATGTAATCAACCGTTAGCTAGAAATCAGCGATTTCTCTTACGGGTGCCCTCCCCCCCCCCCCCCCCCCCTCGTCTTGGTCTGATTTTTCTCATATACAAACTTGATCTTATACTTGTATTGAAAGTGACAAATATCAAATTTGAACTTCCTAAGTTAATTTACTCGAGAGTTATCGTCGAAAAACCAAATCGATGCCCCCAAACCCCCACTTAAAATTTTTTTTGAGATACACCACATAGCCGATATTTTAAGCTGGACCAGTCTAAAGATACGCTGCAAATTTCATAAAAATTCGACCAGCCGTTTTTGCGTGATGCGGTAACAAACAAACAGACAGACAGACAACAATTCTGCAAACAGGTTCAAACGTCATCTTGTGATGCAAAACACACAAAAAAAGTAAAACCCCAACAAAAAAACAAATGTACAGACAGAGGTTACAATTTTATTTATATAGATTATCCATTGTTGGTTCAGTTGCAGTACCTGAAATTTTTTCCACAAATGTTGTCTTTGTTTTAGTTCCGGTGTCCGTGTGGTCATGTATGTGGTCGTCGTGGTTCAGGTCGTGGCGGGTCTGCGTCCTCTTTGCGAGGTGGTGCCAGAGTTTCTCCGAGACCAACTACTTCAACCTTGCAGCATCCGAGGATAGAGCCATACTTAGACGTAAGTTGTCACTCTTGTGTTTCGGTAGGTTTAATAATAAAATTTCAGGAATAGCACACATTAATCTAAGAGTGTAAAAAACGTTAATATTGTCTCATCTCAAAGTGCATTTTTAGTGGTTTTTTCAAAAAAATCTGCTTATGCATTTGATTTGTCTGTTTGATGTGCTTACTCCTGCTATATAAAAGCAGATAGATACTACTTCATTTTCTTCTTGATCGATTTAGTATTCTGTCTCGTTCATGTTTTCTTGTGGTGGTCCTTCAGTCAGTTTGTGTGAAATGCTAACTCCTAAACAAAACCAGCTAGAGACAGTTTTTTTTTAGTCAATTGATTCAGTATTCTGTCTTATTGTGGGTGTTTTCTGTTTATCCATCTGTCTGTCTAAAATTTTTTTGAAAAAACTGCCATTTACTATCTGCAACTCGTTCCTTAGTTATTGAAATTTTAAGTTATGACATGCCAGACATGTGTACAGGCTGTTCCCGACTTACAATGTTTCAACTTACGATAAACCTGGACTTACGACATTAATACATTGATATCGACATACGATATTGTACCCCAGAGATGTGATATTCAAAATTCGATGCGCTCTGAGTTTACTTTTTGTGCGTATTTTTGGCCAATATTCATTTGGACGATATGACTCGTCTACATTATAGGTTTTAAGTTATTGATAGTTTTAAGTTTCAAAAATGTTTACTATACAATATATCACACTCATTTGTTCTTAAACTATTAATTTATAGCCTAAGTAAGGCTTGGTACATATTTTTCCCAATTTCCTGGAATGTATCTCAATTTATAAAATGTAAGTCTGTAGAAAATTGATATTCGACTTAAAATGTGATTGTCAGGAATGAATTAGAGTCGTAAGTCAGTAGCAGGCTGTATTTCATAAGTATGGAAACATAAGCCTCCAAAATTATGAATAGGACATAATCTATCAAATATCTTAAAAGGGCAAAAATTTAATCAAGTATTCACTGCGATATATACCGTAATTTTCCGATTATAATATGCATTTTTTTCACAAAAAATTGACAAAAAGTTAGGGCTCATATTATATATGGTAACAAGCACATACAACTTTTTAGTAAGGAAATAATTTATATTTTCAGACATTTTTACCAATAAATCATACATTTCAATGCATTTTGGTAACATTCCTGTAAATATCGTTTTTCAAAACAAAAATAAGAATAATTATTTATTTACTTTTAGCTGTCTGAATTTTAGCCTTAGCCTCTGAATTCATTATTGCTCTCCTCAAATAGTTTGTCGGCGATTTTGTGTTCTCTCTCATCATCTACGTAAATGGTGTCGCCGAGAATGTCATCTTCATCCTCACTATCCACTTCGGCAAAATTATCATCCCATATGATGTCGTCTTCAGAGCCATCCATAGCATTTGTGAGGCAACACTTTTTAAAGCCATGCTTTTTAAGAAAAAATCAATGCAAGTTGCAAGTAACAAATATTATTTTACATACCTCGACCTGCTTGACGGAGTCAGAACTAGATGTGATATTCACGTAAACTATCTCGCTTAGCGGCAAGGCGAGAACTGTTATTCCATCTGACCAGATTATTACACAATGCAACATTGAGACATGATTTTATACATTGTATCGATCTTTAAAGTGAGAGTCAAAATATATAGACGTTAAGTTTTTGTAAACTTGCACATATCTCACTTGGCAGAAAAGTGATAACTGTCTCAATACTAGGGGATAACATTTCCTGGGTTTTTTTCAATCCCGGGATCCCGAGATTGATTCACTCGAATCTCGGGAATTTCCCAGGATTCAGTTTTCGTAAACATACTAACAAGAAAATAAGGAATAAATTAAATATTTGTAAACATTTATATTTATTTATTATAAACTAGGTATAACACACAAACCAAATAAAAAATGCTCACAGGAAGTGAATAGTAAGAATATAATAAAATTTTTCTTATAAAATTTCTAAAAGTAAAAGCCCTTTACAAAGTTTAGAAACACGGTAATTTTATGGAAAAAATATTAATGTATGTATTAAAAACAATATTTCATACCCATAAATTTTTCTTTATTGTTAATGAAATAATTTTTAAAAAAACAAATTATTCACGCTAGAATCACTTACAATTAGATTTGTGCGTAATTTTGTAATAATGAGACCTGCCACAGAAAATGCACGTTCTGCTTCAATAGAAGTTGGTGGAATGGTTAAGAGAGCTTCAAACAGATCATTTAGCCTAGTTGTACGCTTTCCGATTAATTCATAGATATCTATTTCTGTAGTAATGCTTCTCATGTCATAAAAAGAGCTAATGTTCAATTTTCCAGTGCTTACAGCATTTTCAATGGCAGCATCCAATTTATTTATAAGTGACGGTGGACTGGCCAATGAAGAGCAGGCTTTTGAGTCTGAGGACCTGACACTAGGTTTAGATTCGATGACACCACCTGAATTGTTGCAATTGTGGCAATTTCTTCACCTCTTTGAGACTGGCTGAAAAGCTTCAGTCTATGTGCACAAGCATGGTTGGCACAATGAATCGGGCTAGGAGGGAAGTACCCCTTGCTGTCAAAACTTCCCGTAGACCTTTGTATGACACCCAGATTCTAAAAAAGAATGACACTATGCTGACTCTATGTATTAAGGAAAAGTCAAGAAGAATGTGCTTATTTTAAGTAAACGACACCGTGATGTCCACGTTGGTACTGATTCAAAGAAAAAACCAGACACAATAACATTCTACAATAAAACCAAATGTGGAGTTGACGTTGTTGACAGAATGGCATGAAAATATTCTGTGAAACCAGCCACCCACCGTTGGCCCTTGCACACTTTCAGCAATAATCTTGACCTTGCTGGAATAATTGCATGGATACTGTATAAAGAGGTTAAAATATCAAGATATCCCGGCGTAACTTCTTGCTGAATCTATCTGAGGAACTCACTGCTGCAAATATCCTGAGCAGAAATCCGACAGCTAGAAACGTCAACAGCAGTGGCACTGGTGAGGAACCAGGATCTTCTGGAACTAAGAGTATTCGTAAACGTCAGGTTTGTCAAAACTGCAAAGAAGGCAAAAGTGCCAATAAATGTAATGTTTGCAAAAAAAATACTTTGCAAAAAGTGCATTCGAGAAGGGAAAAAACATATGAATGTGTCAGATGTATGCCAGAGTGACTGTACTTACCTGAAAATATAACAGATATTCTTATAAATTCTTCCAATAAAAATATGTCTTTCCATTTCAGTTTTATCACTTATTTTTGAGATTACATAATCTCATTTTGTACTTACCTGAAAATTTGCATTTCAAATCTTGATTTATTTTTTCTCCTTTTTGAAGCCGTACATGAAAAAGTAAGCAATTAGTAATGTAGAGACTACAACGTTCATAAAAATTGAACCTAGTACTGCGGCTGTACGACTTTGTCGTATGGGACATTTTTGTCCCGTCCGCCATTCTAGGGGATACGCCATGTTCAGACGTTCTTGTGTTAACACATTAAAATACTTCAAGAAATATATTTTAGTTAAGGCTTAACTCAAAATAGCAACATTAACAAACAAATACTGTAGCTAATTTTTTGGCTCAGCAGGCAATTTATCCATATGTCTAAATGTTAAATTAATTTTTTATAATTTGTTTACAGAAAGTTGGTCAGTTCTCTTCTGTGCACAAACCAACAGAGGAACATCTTGCTCAACCCATTGCGTGGGGTGCTCCACCTCCTCCGCCACCTATCAATCCCATTGGTTCACGCATGTTGTACAGAGAAGGGACGTTCCGTCGTCCGCCCCTTGCTCCGAGTCGACCATTGGGAGGAATGGACAACCCTGGGGCAGCAGCTGAGGCCTTCAAGGCACAGCTGGATGTGAGTAGCTCATTTCTGTATTTTAAAAAGCTAGTCTGCCACAGTAAATCTGACTGCACTTAACCCTTAAGAGGTCGCACCCTTTACGTAGTTTTATTTTTATAACCTTATATTTAACTTTAATCCCAGGCCTTCACAGTCAAATTGACTGCTTTGGCCGTTCTAGTGTTAAGGGTTAAACATCCATTGTTCATGAAACTGATTAAGGAAGGCATAGCTTTTGGAGTTTTATTACTCAAAGAAATAAAGTAATTTTTCATATTCATTATCCATGACAAAACACAGAAAATAGCAACGATGCTGGAATTTTACTTTTTAAAAATCCAGTAGGTTGCCCCAGCGTTAACGTGTTAAAAGTATCATTGTTATACAGATGAAATTCAACTCTGTATCTTTCTGTGTTTTGTTATGGATCATCTCCACAAACTGAATTGTATTCATTATCTGCTGTTGAATTTTGATGGCTGTTTAGAAGCATTCCCTTTGTTTGTCCATCTTTGTCTTTATGTGCGAGTTTGGTTTTGATGTGTGAATATTAGATACAGTCAGTATGATGATGATTTACTCTTTAAAATCTATACATGTTCATTTGAATAGGCTGTACTTTTTAATCCCTCTACCATCTAAGATGTACCGTTTCCATTATTTATGATAATTAATAGTTTGCTCTGTTCCATTTCCATCCACATATACGTTTCTTTCAGATTAATTCATTTTGTATTTTTAACTAATTTTAAATGTTAAACAAATAAAAAGAAAATAACAGTGTATTCTCTCAAAATTGTGTTTGCTGAGCAGGATACTAACTTAAATACTGAAAGAAAAAAACCAAACTTGAAGGAATAACTTTGGGAAAAGGCTACTTTTGAAACAGCCAAATTTCCAGATAAAAAATTATAACTTTACATTCAGTAATATGCACAGTATTAATGTTTCTAAGATTATCAAATGTATGATATTTTATGTGTAGGAAAGAGAGTCTCAAAAAATGTAGTTATTGTTTAATGTGGCATTTGTTGTAACTTAATGGTGAGAAGTAAATAGAAATTAGTTTTGTTGAATATATGTCTGCATCCATTTCTTCTGCAGAAATTTCGACCAAAATATTGTAATCGGAGAGGAAGGAGTGTCAGGAAGAGCGTCGTCGTCCAAAGGATGCTTCCTCTGCTGCCCAAGGCACCGACTGCACCTCCCCACGCGTTCATGACCCTTAAGGTCATACCTCAGACGAGCCAACTGTCTGGAGAGTTTGCTCCTCTCGCTCCTTCGCCTGGCCCTTCTGTACCCATTTTCACAAGTGAACCCACCCCCCAGAGTCACAACCCCCACAACCAAGCCGCCACACCCATCCTCCTGCAGAGTATACCCTCCCTTGAGTCTCCAACCATTTCCTCGGCTGGGACTCTCGATTTGCCCCTTGCTGGACCTAGCTTTGTTGGTAAGTGCTTTTGATAAGTGTTTTGTAGAAAAAATTGAGTAAAGTCAATACCAATATGTTATTTTCTTAGATGTGTTTCTTAAAAGAAAATCACATATTCGCATTGGTTCTCCTAGCATTATGTGACAGAAAAGTTTTTAAATGTTGCTATTCGAGAGGTAAAAACACAAGTAAATGACAGAAAATATTGTCCTATGCAGGATGCAATTTTAACTTTCGCATGTATGAAGTTTATTGAGAAAGTAATGTGATTATGAAAAAATTTTACCTTAAGTTATTGATTAATATGCATGTATTAAGCTTCCCTTAATCTGAAAAATGGATTTTTGCAATTCAACCTGTCTGCTGTCTTAGCAAAGCTTCTGGAGCTAAACAGTTTTACAGAATCTGAATTAATCTCATATTTATATAGGATATGACCTGAAGTAGAAGGTTTGTTGAAATGAGCCAGATCATGCAACACTGGAAGGTAGATAATTATTTTGAATAACATGTGAATGTGCGTGGAAAATTTTTTCGTTTGCATTTTTAAAACAGTTAAAATTAAGAAATAAGTGATGGACGTGAACATGTAAACTTAAAAATTGATTTTAAATTTGAAAAAACTAGATACCATATTTATTCATGTACCCTGTGCACCTTTTCCCCAAAATTTTGATAAAATTAAGATTTCTGAACAGACTTGAATCTCAATAGTAAATTCACTGCAACAGACTTGTGTCTATGTTTATACTTGCAGAAGACAAAGAATTCTACAAAGTATACGCGTATCTATATGACCAAGCAAACATTTAGGGTTTAAATATGTGCTTTATTCTGCATTTGGTGCATCTTTAAGATCATGATGGACAATTTGACGATTGAGATGATATAATATTTTTATAATATTCAAGCTATACCTTTTAAACAAGTTTTAAGTTTATTATTGTTAATCAAAATAAGCATTTCTGTCATTTAAATTTACTATCAGTTTCTACCTATACTTTTGCCGGAATAAGTTGGCGTCTGGTATGCGTGTTTGCCGCATTCATCATGAGCTGCTGATGCTCCTTTAACATAAGAGTGGCGACTACCGAGGAGAAGATTTCTGCTAGCATCAGCGTAAGGAGAGTTAGGAGGGAGAAGATGCTTAACTTGGGTGGACCTTGTTTCAGGGAGAGGAAACAGTGAAGAGGCTGACTTTTTTAAAAACTTATTCCGGCATGAATTTATTTTTTCCCCTATGAACCGACCCAAAAATAGGGTTCACATGGTACATAAGGGCGTGGGTTACACGAGTAAATACCATATATATACTCACATATAAGCTGCACTTTTTTTCCTAAATTTTTATTGGAAGAATTAGGGTTCGGTGTATGTGCGAATACAAAGGAAAAACATTCTTAAAGTGAGATATTCTCACATTATGATCTCAATTTCCACATTTACATCATTTTCGATTAGAAGTCTTAAAACATATACAGTAGTCCCTCGCCATTCGCAAAATTTGCGTATCCGCGATTTTCATTTGAGTACCTGTTTTTCATTCACGAGGCAGAAATTCGTGTGTCCACGAATGATCGCTTAAGTACCGCTCACTCTACGACATTTTTTTCAAAACTTCTTTCTTTCTCAGTGTCTAGTAGTCACTGCGGTAGTGTACACGCACAGTTCCTCGCCTATTTCATGAATTTATTGTGCCATTTTCATAGTTTTTATTAGTATTATTGCTTAATCATGCACCACGTGAACAGTTGCATGAAATTTTTTGTTGCACATGCACTGAAATATGCAGTAGGGAAATTTTTGATTATTTCTTTATGCATAGCTTTCCTTTGTTTGCAGTGGCTGCGTAATCTTACTCATGTAAAGCAGGCAGGGAAAAGAAGAGGTAACTCACGAATCTCTTGCGTATGCACCCGGGCAAAGTCAGCTGAGAAAATCGACATTTTAATGCGCACGTAACTTCAGTTATTCTACATCATAACTTTTCAATTGGACAGCAAATAAGAAAATTTCTGTAGACTCCGATTGTAGACATATTTTTGATTTCAAAATGCACCTTATATTGAGGGAAGTTTTTTTTTCTATTTTCAATGTTGAAAAACCCTGGGTGAGGCATATATGCAGTGGCAGCTTTTAGCCGAGTAAATAAGGTGCACTGTTTCAACCATTCAACAAAGAAAACAATTTTAACTGTGTGGTCTTGACTTTCTTCCCTTTGATTGTGATGAAAATGAATCTAAAACATTTTTATTTATATCTTTGACTGGTTTATATCTTATGACATTTTAAAAACCAATATAATGTGCAATTGAAAGAGTAACTTAATTTATATTAAACAACTATAGTTAATGCAAGTTTATAATATGATTGGAATTATTGGTAGAAGTATAATAAAATATATGATATGCCGATGACTTAACATGTTAAGTGCTGAAGATAGTTTTTCAACCTTTGCCGATACCTGAACTTTTTTTTCTTATTTCGGAAGGAAACTGCCCAAAAGTGTTATGTATGTATCCGCTTTTATTGTTGTCTTTCTTAAATGTTTATAATATTAACTTTCATTGAGGACCGCTTGAGCATCCCTCAGGTATTGGTTAGTCTCCAACCTGCATTATATATTACTTAAACACGAATATTTTACCTATTTTTTCTAAACTTAAGGGTTTCACATATATAATTAATATATAATTAATTTTTAAATATATCACCATAAAATTTAAAAACAATTTATTTTCAAAAGAATATTTATTTCGACATTTCTACACAAAATATTTTACAATATGAAATATATACGATATAAAGTGAACGATAAGAATATTCAATTTTACCTTGTTCAAAAAAGATGTGATCAAATATTTGAAAAAAACTAACCGAATGCAAGATAATAGACTGAATTGAAAACTAAGCACACCGCTGTGAAGGTCGGAGCCCAACCGATGCCTAGCAATGCTTGGGAAGGTTAAAACCCATGCCTATGCCCCCTACCATAACAAGGAAGCAGAGGGGAGCGCTGATTGCTCGAGCAGTCCTTAGGTATTGTATTGGGGTCAATTGGGCTGTGCAAGTGGCTGCCAGCACTCACAAGTGTTAACTAATGAAAGACGCTGTTCATTCCTACTCAATACTGTTATTTGGTAAGGTTCATTAAATGTAGGCAGTAAGTTTGAAGTTTTAATTTAATACTTCATTCGTGCCCCCACATCATTTTTGATGGGCATTTGCACCAGATATAACATGTTGAGTGATTTTATAGCATATGGAGTTTTATGACCAGTTATCAACAAGCTCTATATACAGTAATATAACCAGTGATGTTTATTGTATGGACTAGAAGTTGACAGCTTTGAAAAAGTTTCTGCAATATATGTTTATCACCAATTTAAAAAAATACCTGTATTTTAGGGCTGCTGAGTGGTACAGAGGACGATGGAAGCTCAAAAGAGAGGTTGGTTTTGTCGTCTTCGTCAGAGATCTCAAATGTGGCTGGGGTAAGAGAGGAGCCAGGCAGCAGCGAAGGAGATGCGTGTGTCACCCCGCCTTCTAGCCCCTCGAGGATTCTCGGCGAAACCGATGGCCAGTGGATAAATTCAGAGGTTAGTGCCTCTAACTCTCCTACCATTTCATAATCTCTCTAGCAGTAATTCACGAGCAATATTGCTGACTTAAATGACCATTATTACCTTTGGTCTGTATAATTTTCCCAAAGAAAGAATTACCTCTTTATTTGTTGTCAATGAATATACTGTATTGGCCCGAATATAACATGATGTTTTTTCCCTGAAATGACATTGTAAAAGTAGCACTCTCATTATATTCAAGACCTAATGTATGGTCCGAATATAACGCGATGTTTTATTTCTGAAACGACATTGTAAAAACAGCACTTGCGTTATATTCAAGGATTAATGATTTTTTAAATGGTAATAACACTTAAATCTCTGCCAGTTTGTATAAGAGGTACACAGGGGTGTAACTACCATTTTTGGTCCTCTATCTATATAAAAATAATTTGATATTTTAATTTTTAATTAATTGCAATGCATCTCATTGCAAAATGCGGCTAAAATTAATTAATTTTGACGGTTTTCAACATTAATTTCAACCCATAAGTTTACTTAGTGATATTCGGAGCATGCTAAACCTGAAAACTTGGGTGAAACCTGCAGAGGTGGCAACCCTAGTCATACACGAAGCACAAAACACTTCTAACTCCTGTCATCTATGAATGCGACTTCCCTAAGTGGACGGGGAGTTTTTTTGCATAGTGTCCTATGAGTAAATATTGGAAGGTTAGGAAAAAACAAGTCCAAACACTTTTGAAGTGGATGAGGAAAGAGTACCAAACTTGCACCTACATATTCTCTAGCCGGCAAAACCTTGGTAGTCATTGATCTATAGCTATCAGTTAGTCGGCATATTCTTTCAGCCTACTTTTGTGAGTTTTTGCTCATCTGATTTTTTATTGTGGATGACGATCAAGGTAGGAGTACTGCTGACCATGTTGAGACAAAAGGTTTGTCTAAAACTTTTGCGGTTATTATTATTATGCATTATATATAATGTTTTCATGTGAATGAAGAAAATTCTGGAAAGGAGGTGAAACGTTGGCGAGAGCCTAATTATAAGTGTGGGATTACTCTAATTACAGCTCATAATATTATTAATCTGTTTATCAATTATTTAAAGGTGGATTACAGAAAAATTTCACGGTTTTCTTGTTTTGTTTTTTCCCCCAATATTTTCTTGAAAGACCTTCAAAACCTTAAGGGTCACGTTATATTCAGGGTCGCATTATATTCGGGCTAATACGATACTTTGTTTTTTTTGGCGCAACAGTAATTTCACCTGTAAATTTATATTTTGAATTATAAACTGCTATTTTTAGCATCCATAAAATATTGACAAATGTTCATGTATGATAACATTTGTACTTTAATTTTGCTGCCTTTTAGTATTTGGTCTTTTAGTTAGTTGTCTTTGATCCTTCCCTTGTAGTATTGTCACAAACACTGTCATGCTTGTTTTAAGAGTTACACCACTTGTTGACTTGTGACTTTTTTGCTGTCTTCTCCCAAGCTATGCTTTAAGTCGGCATAAAATTTCTGATGCTTCAACGTTTTCATTAAGCTGCACAGACATTGCTGTCCTCCATCTTGAATAACGACAGTAAAGTTGATATTATAGAAAAAATAAATGCCTCCCAAAATGCAGCTGGCTGTTCCGATATATCTATAGCCAAATAGTTACAACACAAACTACGTGTTGCATGTTAAATTCCAGTTTTGACATGAGTGACCCTCATGATACAAATTAAAGTCATAATATTGCATTGAAGAAACCATTCATACATTTAAATTACAAATCTCCCATAGTGAGAGAAAAGTCAGTTTTTTAATCCCATTATAAATTAACCTAGAAGTTTTCTCTGCTTATTTATTAGGCAAGTTTCTTAAAAGAAAAGTCAACCACTGTACTTCATTTGTCTATCTGCAAGAATATATCAAGAGTGTTAGCCCTGGATGTATTTTGTTTGATGTTACTGGAAACAATGATTAATGTTTTGCTTTATTCTATAAAATAGTCAAAAAATTTTGTTCATAATTTGTTAAGCAACGTAAAATAAATGTTATTATTGTTTATATTTTTTATGCCTAGTTTTTATTAAAATCCGATCAAATATTTTGTATTTCATGTGTGTGCGTGCAAATATATAGACATCCATTTCTGTATTTTATATTGGACTATTTAATTGAAATACAAAACAAAATTGGCACATCATCTAATTCTTATTACTCAGTCGACATTGGACCATATTGCAAGGGCTGCAATATTATCAGAATTTCCATTTTCAAACGCAAAAGTTTAAAAGTTGTTCTTTGAGGTCAAGATCTATATTTCAAGTTATCCCACATATATTTTTCTCATGGAAACTTAAAGGTCATCATCGTATTGCTTATACTTCCATTGTAATTATCATAAAATTTAATAGTTGTGTATCATCGTTGAAATCTTATATAATGTTTGAAACTTTTTCTTGATGTAGGTTGCAGACTTCTCTTTGAGTAGCTTCTTGGGCCATTTGGATTCTCCTCTGAAGTCTTCAACTGTTACCCCGGCAGCTGCAGAGGACACACGACTCTCCTCGGACGTGAGTGAAGTGGGAGTCTTACTTTTGAGCTTTCATTTTTTACCTTACATTTTCCCAGCCAGTAATGAAAACTAGTCTTTTCTCTGTAAAATGCCTTCTCTTTGCTTTTTACTTGTCAAAGATTTTTAATGCTGCCAAAGTTTATTATTGCAGTGTTAATAAAAAAGTAATTACAGTAGTTACAGTCGTTTTCCTGATACGACTTTAACAAAAGCAAGGATCAGCCTGGTCAGCTGAGCCATTCTTGAGGTTAAATATTATACCCATTTCACACAAATAAAAATGCATCACATTTTAAAAACCATTCCTATAATTTTTATTCAAATCTTATAGGTGGAAGCTCAGCTGCAGTGCCTGATGAGTGAAAATAGTGTTGATTACATGGCTAAGTTTGCTGATCTAGCTGCACAAATAGCATCAGACGTTTCTGCCAAAAAGTGAGAGTGAGATGGCTTGTCTGTCATTGAATATTTTTGTACATTGACATTGTTTTCTCAAAGGACTGCATTCAATCACACAAGCCTGGTGCATCTCTTTCCTGAGCTGCACCATTGTAATAGTGCTGTAATTTTGACATGAATATTTAGACCAATTGTTGAGGAGTACGAAATAGTGGGGTTAAAACAAGAAAGAAAAATGTACAAATGTTGGACTAATCCTTCCCTACTTCACATAAACTCCTCCTGCATCATGTGAAAAAGTTCGTATTTATTATAATCCAGTATGATCATTGTACCATTTTGTACAGGTGGGTGCTCATCATTTGTAATAAACTTTGTTTTTGTATTGAGTGAGGGTTTTTTAATCAAGCATCTAAAGATGAAGTTTAAATAAAGTGCTATTGAAAAGTTTTATATTTCGGAAGAAAGTTATCTGTAATGCAATAAAAATCTTGGTTTTCATTTGTTTATTGAATAATGTTTGATAATTATAAATTTAATCATACTAATACATTTTAAGCTGCAATCTTATATAAATGAAATTAAAGGGATCTGACTGATTTCAAGGTGTCAAAAACTTCTAATCACTTGTTTTGATATAAATATCATTGAACCATTGTCACATTCTATGCTTAATCCTTCAACCATTACTCTAAAACATGACGTAGACAGGGATGGCAAGTACGTGGCACGCGTGCCAGTAGTGACACGCCTTTGATTTTACTTGGCACACATAAGTTTGTATTTTGTATATAAAATATGAAATTTCTTAAAGAAGGATTAAACTAGTGGCATGCGAAAAAAATTTGGATGATTCACATTACTTTCTTGGCACATGACACAAAAATCATTTGCCATCCCTGGCTTAGACTGATGTAGTTGCATTTACACTCAATAGTCCACGTTGAGTTAGTGCAGACATTACTTCTCTGTAATACTTTCCTAAAAACCTAACCTAACATGTTTTTCTTTCAATAGCTCCTCAAGGACATATCCAATATTTACATTAATCATGCCAAGTGATCTACTAGGGAATTTATGGTGTTATGGAGAAAAGAATTAAACAAACCCTGTGCTGTAACTAGGGTACAGCAAAGGTGGCATTTGCCATAAGTGCCGCCTTCCAAAGGTGCCAAACGTCCCCTCAAAACATGCCAAAAGTGTATTTTCTGATAAATAAGAATAAATTTAATACTAAAATGTTAAAGTTGCCATTAATAAAATGCTACTATTCTTTTTTAAAATGCAGGAAAAATTATATTCTATGTAACTAAGGTGTTTCCTAAAATGTTGCCATAGGCTCTAAATATGCCATCCAGCAGATCTCATGATGATGAGTAAGTTTGCCTTGGACCATGGCCCCAGAAAAACATGCTTTGTCCAAGATATTTGGCATCCAGGAGAATGTTGATGAAATTGAATGTTTTGCAGGTAACAGCAGTGAAAATTTATTCTCCCCAGGTAACAAAACAATTGAGGATAAAGATGTCAAAGAAATTGAGAAGCTTAAGGTGAGAGTGCAAAGTAGACAATATTTTTATGTATGATAAAAAATAATCCCATGAATTTTTATTTAATTTTTTCGTTTTGCTTTATGCAATTCTGACGAAAACAAACCTTTATGGTACACAGTGTATTGTTTGCCATGGGCCCTTCCACTTCTAGTTATGCCATTACCTCGAGAGCAATGATGGAAATGGCATTTTTTAACTGGGGGGATGGCCAATGACGGACTTGTGCAGTGGGGTGACCGAGGGTCTGGGATACCCCCAGAATGGGAGGGAGGGGGAATCTGGGACTTTTTCTTTTTTTTAATTTACATTACTTCGCCAAATGCACCAATTTCATATTTTAAAAGTTAAAATATAAATAGTTTAAATGAAAAAGATAACGTTCATTACCTACCTTATTGGAATCAAGCTCCATCCTTCAGTTCTTACCATTCACATACTACGCACTACTCAAACTTGAATGTTAATATATACTCTTAAATTGAAGCTATATATATCACTCAAAACTCAATGTCTCCCCCCTGGTCTCTTAGGCATTACACCTGCCGAGGACAAGCCAGGACTTCTGTTGGATTGAACTGGGAAAGAGGTGGCCCAACCAACTTAATAAAAAGTATATTTCTTAGGTGATCCATGTCCAATCGTGCACATTGTGGTGACATATGAATTCATTCCACTGAAACTCTGCTCACATTCTGCAGTGGAAATTGGTATAATATTGTTTCAGTTAGTTTTTATAAGATCCTTCCTTATTGTAGTTCCTTTGCTAACCTTATATTCTCTCTAAACTCTTACCGACTGTCTTCCATTAAATCCAAAATACTCAGACCATTCTTTTATTTCTCTATCCCCATCTGTAAAATTTGAATTCTCTTGCCAATTAGGCTTTCACACTTTTATTTGCACACTGTTGTCACTGTTAGTAGCCTTGATTTCATATTACTTATCAGACTTCTTAAAAATTGCTTCCTGTTGATGGTGGGAACGTTTCCTACATGAAGTGTAACATTTTTAAATTGCATTTTTTCAAATGCTTCTTTTGCATTAATGTAGAACTTGCCTGGTTTTTTGTTCTGAGATTCTAAAACAATCAACATTCTATTTATTAACTTCTGTATGAGCTTTATGCAGAGTACATTTTCGATTTTGTAATTCTAGGGAAAGTTCAGGAAGCTCCAATAGAACATCGTACAACAGTCCTAAATTTATAAAGAATGCAGAAGATTGTAAAACCTTCTTTAGACCTTGATACTTTGATCTCTCTGAGCTTACTCTAGATATATCAGAACTTGCATTGTTGAAATGTTCCCACAGAGCATCATATGATTTCTATAAGATGAGGCAACCCATCTTATGCTAAACACTCGACCAATTTTAAGCAACGGACATTCAAGACTCTGTGGAGGCTTTTAATTCATCCTGATTTTTCGGAGATCTGTGGTATAGAAAATATAATTTATCACAAAATATTTGTAGACGATTCAATCCCACAACTTCATGTACAGCATCACACGGCTAGTTCAAGTCTGTGATTAGCACAGTGCCAAATAGTTGCATTCGGAAAATCATCGAGGAACAATTTTGCAATGCCTGCTTTTTGCCCAAGCATGACTGATGCAACATCAGATGCAAAAGAAATTAAATTTTCTTTCTGATATTGCATCATAAATCCAGAATTTCAGGCAGTCTAAAAGTGCATTATAAATGTTTTTTGAGATTGCACCACATCGTAAATGTACCAAATCAAAATAAAATGAGTGGTTCAGATTCACCAACAACTCACCTTAAGCAAACCACAAGAATGTTTTTTCTATTGATAGTAGTTGATTCATCGATCAACTGAAAATTTCGATTGTTTAGTCATAATACTATTAACAATTGCCTTACGCATTTCCTGTCCTATGTGGTGTGCAACATCTGCACAAGATTTCTGAGAATATATAACATGGCCTAAATCAACTCAGTTTATTTCTTGCAGTTTGATGTCATGTGCCATGTCTGTAAAAGGTCTACCTTTGGTTTTGATTACACACTGTGATTTCATGCAGAACAATATACTTCTATCTTTAGCTATATATCTGTCAAGAAATGTTGACGCATATACACTTGGATGGATCATCTGGAGAGCCTTCTACGGGAAGTGAGGAGATAAGGAACATCTCATTAACATTGCCTCTCTTTCGTTTCACTTCCTTGGGCACGGGCCTCCATAAGGCCACCAATGTCACGGGCGTTTGGGGGCCCCGGTTGGCTATATGCATGTCACGCATCTGAATAGAACCCTTTTTAGTAAACATTAAAAATCCCTAAGTTTATCAGTTTATATTTGTTTTGATCATCGGAACTACGGGTATGCCATCCTCTTGCGTCTCCCCTCATTTCCATCACTGCTCAAGAGCCTTTTCAGTATCATTATTTGACGTTTCTGGGCCAACATTGTTGCAGTCTAAATCTTCACCCCTCTATCATAATAGATTCTGACTTCAAATCTTTAGTGTATGACCTCAATATATTCTTTTCATTCATTCCTCCCATCCTCTGGCCCATATAACAGTTTGCAGTTTTTGTCTTTAATTGTGGTTGGCATATTTCCTTCTTGTTTCCTATTAATTCTTTATACATTCTCCTTCCATATCTTGCATTAGCCTGCTTCCGCCTCCTCTATTCCATCTTTCTAATCTTTTCCTCTGTTACCCAAGGCTTCCTCATCTTGCTTGATTTTTTTCGGTCATAATATAAGTAAAATAACTAATTGCTATCCATTTCAAAATTTTGTCTATTGAGCCAACTGCTACTGACCAAAAAGAAAATTGAGTTATGGATTTAAATTTTAAGAAAAAGAGGACTGGTTACAAAGACTTGTAATTCAATGTAGACCACAGTCAGATGAATCCTTCCATGAAATATTAAGAACCTTTGATCAATTAAGCTCAGACTAGAGATATTTTGTCAAAACAGGATTTAGCTGCTGATAGTAACTAAACCCCAATGCATCTGATTTAAAATAATTTTCACATAAGCTCTTGATGTAAAGTATATTTTAAGCCAATTAGTCAAGTACAAAACAATTATAACCACATTTAACAAAAACATCACAAAATTCATGTAATTATAAATATTTCGTTGTAGCAATACATTGATATTGTTGTAAATCAGGCATGTCAAACTGAAGGGCCGCATGTGGCCTTTTCTCTGCCTTATTGTGGCCCGAATGCTAATTTTCTCTCAACTGAATCGTTTGAGATTTTATATACTTTATTTTTGTGTAGACGTTTTTTTTTCTTAGTTATATATCTACAATAGAATGCGGTTTCTAATAGCAAAACAGATGACCAATCTTCTAGATATAGTATATTTTGTCAAATCTGGCCCTCATTAACCATGATCCTAATGTGGCCCTATATAACATCTATTGCTTCAATGTTTGCTTCTTAAGTTTGACATGCCTGTTGTAAATAGTCACAATAACAGTACAGTATTTAAGTAGGGATCACAGAATATTTATAAATGGATCTGAAATCGAACTTTAGCACAAAAATGGAAATATGTTCAGTCACTTTTATTTTTGAGACCAAGAGATCAACAAACACACGTATTAAATGCTTCATCGAAATTGGTAAAAATTGCAGTTTGAGTAAAATAACTACTTTTACAAACGGCAAGATTTAAAATATGGCCACCATATGGACTAGAGTGCATCCTGCATCTTCTAATTAAACCATTACTTTATTCCAAAATGAAAGAGAAGTCATAGTTATTATAGTAACATTTTCATATTCCTGTACTGCTATTGTAAAAAAAAGCTAGCGAGCTTAGAATTTGATCAAAAATGGCTTCAAAGAACTATACATTCAAAGTTCTCAAAAACTGTAACTCAACCTCAAAGACAAATTTAAGACTGCTCAGTTAACCAAAAAAGATTGGTATTTCCATCAAGAAAGTCAACTTCATTCAATCAGTGAAATCATAAGAAAAAAGTTCATTAGAAACATTCCTACGATGCAATAGCTAAGAAACTTGAAACGATTAAATTTTTTATAAAATAATGGGAAATTCATAAGCTTACCACAAATCTCTTTTGATACCATACATGACTGTTGATTTTCAACAAAAACAAATTTAAAAATTCAACCATCACATAAGTTTAACAATGATCATCATAGTTTGTCCTTGGTTTTTTCCTCAGTTTCTTTACGAGTTTGAGCTGACGGCTTTTCTGTAGTGACAATTGTTTTCATATCTTTTCCATTTGAAACTTGAGCAACGATAGAGACCCGTGAATTTCTATAAGCAACTTGCCGGAGAACCTTCCGGCGCCTTGCCTCTTTAGGATTATAACTATATCCTGGATATCTTATTTTATGCTCCTCATCTGCTCGCCTAGCTAGAGCAAAATATTTTTCCTTTGACTCAGTATCCAAATTTTTCCATAATGCACCTAACCGCACACTAATGTCTTTATTGCTTTCACCTTGATGAATAGTTGCCAGTTTGCGTCGCCACTCATTTGCAAACACCATGAAAGCGTTTGGGGGCCTTGGGATTTTGGTGTGACGTGTATTCCCTTGCGGAGTTGTGATAGTCTTACGAGCTGTATTGCTGTATAAAACAGATGTACTTGATGGCAACTGTTCACTCTCCCCAATATTTCTGAAAATATCACCAACTGTTCCGGCAATTACTGAGCTTGTTAGATTTTTATCTGAGGTAGGGCATTTCTCATCTGCATTACTCTCTCTCGCTGGACCTCTCTGCTCTCTTCTTTCATCCTGAAAGTAAATCAACAGAAGATATTTAAGTTTAATTAATTTTTAATGCAATAAATGAGGACTCGAATCTCATACTTATTAAGTAATTGGATTAAAAAGAAACCCTTAAAATAATAGTCTTGCTATAAAATGACCTAATTAAAAAATTAGCCAAAATTTGTTTGGTGCAAATTTATCACACGGCATAAATATAACTTTCTTTTTGTCGTTGTGTTAAAATTCTACCAGATGTTGAAAGTTAGGCATTAAAATATCATTTTTGAAAACCGTATCTAAAGTGACACAATACTATTATTTTGCAGTTTCAATTTTCAGACATGGAGGTAATGATTGGATAATATAGCATTCTGTTTTTTCTTCTCTTTATCTAATATTTCAGGAATGTGGAGCAATTGATAATTGAGTCTAATTTAACAGTACAACATAATTTGAAGTCCAATATGAACAGAAAAGAATTTAAGAAATCCAAGAACACCAACATAAACCAGGGGCATGCAACCTTTTTATGTGGCAGGCCACATTCACACATTTGAGTGCTCCGGCGAGCTGTATTAGAAGTCACGAGTGCCAGCAACGTAACTAGCCTCCCAACTCTGGGGGGGGCAGCCCAAAATCTAAAAATATTTGGGGGCACACCAAAATTTGAAAGTTAATACATATAAAAGTGTAGATCAGTATTTTTGTGCCAATGCTCAATTAAACCTGAATAGACCAATGGATGGCGTTATTTCCTTTGCACTTTTGTGTAAGCAACGAAATTATCAATCTTTATACACAGCAACGTAAATATATACTGGTAATTAATCAGGAAACTGCATGTGGGAAGCATTTATAATGCTTGACCAAACAATTGTCATCTGCCAATGTTGAAGTATTTGCTTTATTTATGCTATTTACACATGCCGCACAATCGGTTGATGGCATTCAACAAATGGTAAGGGGGGCCGAGGACTTTTAAGAGGGGGCCAGGGCCCCCACTTAGTTACATCCCTGACGAGTGCCTCGGCGGGCCAGATTAAGAGTTTACATCGGAACTTACTCATACTCATAAAATTATATGCGATTTTAAAATTGAAAATAAAGTTTTAACCATTTTTAGCATAAAAACTTTGCTGGGCAATGTGTTATGGCAACAATCAAACTTACAATGAACAAAATTATCTGTAATAAATACCACAGACCATATCTTCACCAAAGCTTTGCCGTCTGCATAAAACGTCGTGGGCCTTAGGTTGCATGCCGCATAAACCTTAACCCTTCCAATCAATATTAATCTATCATGTGCATAAAGTCAATTGATTGTAAGTTTTTGGAACACTATCCATTTTAGGTGGAACTCGATAGTTTTTCTAACTCAGTTAATACAGAAAGTAGATCCTATCTGCCTTCCCTTGATGCAGAAAATTTGCAAAATTTCTTAAGTCATACTCTGTATCAGTTATTTCATTTTATGAAAATAAAAGATGACACTTGGTTTTCAAAAACCCCTATTTTACACTTGAGTAAATACGGTATTAATCCAATTACAAAAAAGCGACTACTTACTGCAACTCCAGAAAAGCGTCTTGAAGCACGAACTATGTCAGGATCTTTGTTATAATTTAATTCGATTTCTTCTGTTCCTCCTCCCTCGCCCTCTTCCAAACTTTCATCTAAATCAAGGCTCTCCTGCTTAATGTTGAAGGAAGATTCCAAGAAAATGGACTGTAACAAAAGCAAATACTTGGGAAAGGACCTAAATATCCTTATCAAAAACATTATTCTTTGAAAAAATACATTTTGCACAACTAAACTGTTCGACATTTCCAACAAAATTCAAGAATAAAGAGAATCTAAAAATAAAAGTATAACTGATCAATACTGCATTCAAATTTAAAAAAAGACCAAAATAAATCAGGATAAAAATAAAGTGATGGATTATCAATAACACTTGCACCTACTATTGCCTCTGGATTCCATTCCTCTTTCGAATCCTCTACTGAAGGTTTCTGTATTGGCTGCAGTAGCAAACTATCTTTCTTCACTCTGATGGCATCCTTTGCCCCACTAGTGCTCGCTGAAGGGGTGTCCTGAATTTTATAACAAATTTCCATTTACCTTTTTCCTTATATTTTGGCACTGTATCAACTAGAGGCAGAAAAATAAATCCAACACTCATTTTTACCTTTTCTATACTTTCTTCATTTAATTTTCTTTTCTTTGATGGAACTGGCTTGTTACTCATTTCTTTGGGTGTATCTTCTGGACTAACTCCATTACCTTCTCCCTTATCTTTTTCTCGGAGCTTTCTATGGCTATTCTCATAGCTTTCACGTACATCTGACAATCCCTTTACTTGCAATGCCTCTGCAACATCTAAGACTCCTTCCATTTGAGATTCGGCCACCTAATGTAAAATTTATTCCATTAATGTCACCGTATTACTTAAATTAAAGCTATTAGATTTCCACAGTGCAATTCTAATGGTTTTCTTTAAAATTGGCCATAACTAAACAAATACAAAATTTTTACCTCGATTTCTCCACAGTACATGAAATTTACTACAGATTTTAAATCATCAAACTTCACCCCATTCAAAATTATGACAGGACTTGGCTCCTTATGAAGGTAAAACAGCTCCTGAAATCAGTCACAATTTAGTCATTATACAAGTCAAGAAGATATGCGATCGAGTAATTTAATGTCACATAAAAACATGTCTACTTATACAGAGAGAAATTGAGTAATTTCATACTTTCATAGAAATCGTGGGAAACAGCAACCTTCTCCGAATATGCTAACTCCACGAAAGTTGAACTCAAATCAAAATACACATAAATGAACCCTTACCTCAAAGTAAGGACTACATGCTGATAACACAATTTTGTGGACCTTGATGAACTTTCCTTCGCATGAAAGTGTAACGTCTACCAGCTTCTCGCCAGCCAACTGCTCTAAAAACACCTAGAGGTCAACAAAGCAATTGGTAAAAACTTTATCAAATAAATGACATATCACACAAAACAATTAAGATGACATAATGATACGATAATCTTACCTGTAGCATATTATTTGTATGATTATTCCATCGTAAGTTATAAATCTGACGAGTCGTCATTGCGCCGTTTATCGCCATACACTTTTCCTTCTGTTTCGTACGTAGTCAACAGTAACCGGTGTCAACAAAACTATCTCTGCGCAACATGAAAAGGTCAAAAACAGTCATCAGCGACATCACTTTAAATGTGTAAGGAAAGTTTATGTTAACATGACGGAAATGATTTCCCGACAGTAAGTGATAATAAATTTATACTGCGCCATGATGTTTTCTAACAATGTTAAACAATCACAGCCGCGACATAGTCCACCCAGAGTAATTTAACAATTTGGGTGTCTGAGAAATGATAATGATTACATGTTCTAATAACTCATGTTGTCAGCTTATTCAATGAAATTTTAAAAAATGTAACTTACGCTTGATGAACAAAATCGCTAATGGCGATGACGGCTGTCGTCGCAGAACAGTAGCACTAAGATGGCCCGCAAGGGTTACCAAAGTTTGCAGTCGTTACACAGTGTTGATAGCACTATTACACAATATCATAAATATAACACTTGAATAGGCTTTATACGAAGGTTTTTAAATCAGTTATGCATTGCATGCAGCTAAAAGGTATTTTAGTCAATTATTAAGCCTAATATATCTTTTTATAACGTGAACTAAGATTAAGTCATGAAAAACGACACCGATGACCACAAAAGTACACTTCTGGCTATAGAGTTTTTAAATTTATCGCGGTTAAAGTGATCCTATCACATAACAATACCTACTTAGACAATGAAGTACTTTTCCCTCTCATGCCTCTCACGTGCATAACAATCAAAACAGTTACTTAGCCTGCCATCTCTGAGTAAAACGTTAGTATTAATTTGCAAACGTCGTGCCGCGTAACCAAGTTATAAAAGCATCAGATGTACTGACGGAACGAATGTATTTGTTAACTTTTGAGACTTTGTATTGGAGTTATGAGAATGAGGAAAGATGTCACGGCTTGTCATTACTCTTTGGGACATTTAGTAATGATAAATGCAGTTGTGTGCGGCCTAGAAATTGCAGCTAGTGTAGCGTACACGTACTTACCACCACTTTTGTTAAAAGCCGGCTTCTGCGCTGCTAGCACGGGATTTATCCTTGGAGTTGGTGCGTATGCCTAAATATTTCTCTTACTTCAAAAGGAATTCATTCATTGAACCTGCAGCATTAACAAAATGTTTCATTTTTTCTTTCATAGGACCATTAATAGCTCTTTTGACCGTTCCTTTTTTGGGTCGTTTGGCTGACAAATCTAGATGCAGTTTGGGAAGAAGGCGACCACTTATTTTCATTTTCGCAAGCGTACTTTCCACATCATTGATCATCATTATAGTCGGACAGAAGCTGGTTAAATCTGCGGGAGAAGATGGTTCCTTTTCAAAAATTGGGTAAATATCATGCTTCATCTGTAGTTCGTATTTTATGAAAACATATATTTTAAAGCCGACCGAATTTGCATAAATCCGTTGATAGTCACCAGTTATTCTTGTATTCTTTTGCAATCATATTGTCATATATTCGTCAAAATTTCTTTTGGTCTTCAAAATTATTTTGTATTGAATTTTCAATTGAGTTACACCATGGTGGTTCACGGTTAGTCATAAAGAATAATTAATGAAGGGAGATGAAGTTGAAATTAACCCACCTCATAAATACATATCATTGTTTTAGCTTTCATAAATCCTTAATTTTAACTACTCATGTGATTTTAATTTAACGAATTTTAAATAATTTTTTTTATTTAACATATTAATCATTTGTATAGTATTGAATATTATCAATTATGGAATATGGAAGTATTCTGATTAAATGCCAAACGATGATTGATTTAAGGGATAATTGTATGGATATGGTGAATTTTTGAAGAATATTTTTTGATTGGCTTTAAATTGATCTTAAAAATTATTCACTTATAAACTAGCTCTTTTTCTGTGGGCAAAACTAATTGATCACAAAAGAGAACCTTTGAAGTATTCATGTTGGATATAAGACAAGTTTGCATTTAAAATAAACCAGTCTTGTTAAAAATGTTTCTGAACTTTTTTCAGTTATTGGTATTGCTTCGTATATTGCAGTTATTTCATGCAGGAGAAATGTCTAGAAATGCTGCACCACGTACATGGATTAGAATATTACCATGGTTATCATTTATCAATGAGCAGGTCGTCGCAGAGGTTCAGAGAGGCCCAGGCCACTTCAAGATTTTGTGGCCCTGAGCCATAATAACAAACAGAAACACGTGAAAACAAAATAAGACAATCGTTAGCTAAAAAATTGTGAAATGTAAAGTGTATATTTTTATTTATAAAATGCTATTGTAGCCTTTTTCAATCCAATTGTACGAATTATTGAGAAAAAATCAAATTTTTGTACAATTTCACTGTTGATATTAAGCATGGTGAGTTCATCAAATGCAAATTTTTGGCTCCCTTGATCTTTAGTCCCAGGCCAAATGACCCTCCTGGCCCCACCCTCTCTGAGGCCCTTCCAATAAGACATTTTTGTTAATTCAGAAATTCTCTAATCAGTACCACACACTTTTATTGTAAAGACGGTTTATTAAATGCCAAAAATTTTGCTGGTTGAAAAAACTCCAGTTTACAAGCGTGCTTTATAGATGGTCGTTATTCTGATAGAGCTCTTCTTGAAATAGATTGCCACAATAAAGTAACCACTTAAATCCATCATGTCTCTTATACCTGTTTTCTACTCTTATGAAGCTTGACCTTGAAAATCCTAGTTGTATGCTTACTGCTGCAGTCAATGAAAGCTCGAGAGACTGTCGATGGGGAGGGGAGAAAGTCAGTCGGTCTCTCGCCATCTTGCTGTTCACATCGCTCCGAGCTCGACTGTGTTGCCAGATCTACCGCGTTTATGCCTTAGCGTTCGCATGCGACTTTCTTCAAGAGCGGATATTGGGCAAGAGCATACTACTTTCCCGCGCCTCTCAAAAACTTCAAATTGTGGTGGAAGGGGAAAACGCCCTGATTGGCTATTCGCTGCGCCATGGTCAAGCTTCATAAGAGTAGAAAACGGGTATAATGGTTGTAATTTCTAACATTTTGCTTGGTTTTGGAAATTTCATATTTTCTACAATATATTTGGTCTATTAATTAAGGTTTTCTGTAGCTGTGGAGATTGAATGAAATCAAGACTTATTATCTAAATTTCCACTTTAATTTATTTTTATGACCAGTTTCACAGTATCACCAGGCAATTTGAAAGGTTTACTTTGGCAATAACAAATGGAATGGTGTGTAAAAAGGATGAGACTTTGGGAGGGGAAACATAGCTGATGGTTATTTGAAGTTTGTGAAAAGAGAAGTTGAGATTTATGTCAATTGTATAATTTGAGATTATTATGAAAACCCAATAAGTAGTCAGATAGGCAAAAAAGCAGACTGGTAAAAGTGTGAGAAGAAAATGATTGTGGAATACAAAATTGTTAAGTGCAAATTTTCTTACTGGTAGAATGAAGTATAATATTTTTTCTTAGAATGAAGTAGTCTCACATTTAAAGGAAAAATTTGTGATACAATGATCTCGAGAAGGAAAACATGCCCTGGCAATTATCATATGGAGATTTTTAATTTTAAACCTCTTTGTTGTAGAACTTTTAATGAGTTCTTGATATTTTTTTGAAGCCGAAATCATTCAGTGAAACATTTTTAAAAAGAAAGTCTTGATTTACAGCAGGAATCCTCAGTCTTTACTATGTGATAGGCCACATTCTTAGTTGTGAAAGCTCTGTGGGCTGAATTAAGATGTCAAACACATTAATGGGCTGTATAAAAGTTTGTTAGATGTTACCTAGAGATTCTATAGTCTCATATTCATTCATGGATTTAGGTGTGAGGTCCCTAGGTGATGGTGGTTTGCGAGGCCCTAGGCAGATGTTTTGCAAGGCCCCTAAGTGATAGTGATATGTAAGGTGAATTTTGAAAACTCATGGTTAAACTTTATGGAGGAAAACAGGATATCAATTTCTTTATAATTTATTTTCAAATATATACGCTATAGTTGGTTTGCTTCTGAGGTCAGTTTTGATCGCAGTTTTGAGTGGAAACCTAAGAAGAAATAATTATTTTTCAATCGGTCGCCTAGATCGCCTGACTCAATATCCACCTCTGTTCATTATAATGAAAATAAAATTGTTTGTTTTCTTTGATTAGGGCTGGACTTCTGATGCTAGGAGGAATACTCCTCGACTATTCATCACAAGCTGCCTTCAATCCTTGCGAGGCTCTCCTCTCTGATTTGCTTGAAGCTGGACCTCGTGTCACTTTGGACACTGGTTTCGCAGTTTATTCCGGACTTCTCAGCTTGGGTGCGTGTTTGGGTTATCTCGTGACGGCTGTGAGATGGCCGAGGCCGCTCTCGGGCTCCATTCTGGGAGGTCAGGAAGGAGCAGCGTGCGGCGTTGCCCTTGCACTTTTCCTCACCTCTGTGTTGGCGACGGGTGTGTCTGCTCAAGAGGATGCCAGACCTTCTGTGATGAGCATGAGCCCACTCCGTTCCCAGAGGAGGGAAGGAAATTTCTTCTGCTTCAACTTGCATCGTAATCAGTGTTGTAGGGGAGGATTTGCTTTTTTACGCTCATCTTTGCTTCCATTGGGGCGAGCTCTGTTTGCTGTATTCGAAAAGGTTTGTTTTGGTTGTCTTAATTCGAGTTAAACATTCTTGCATGGTTACTTCATCATTGTTGCTAACATAAACAATCTCACAAAAATACGTTTAACTAGTGTAATGCCCGTTGAAATATCAATGGAAGAATTATAGATAGATAGATTATTTTTACTTTCATTTAAAGTAATTAATATCCCACTTTCACATATGAAATATTTTGTCATATACAACATTTCTAGTGAATATTCTGTTGTTGATGAGCTATCTTTAGTTAAACTTAAAATAGAAATAGTTGCCTCTCTTTCCCTCCCTCTCCCCCCCCCCCCCCTCCTCCCTCTCACACCCCCTCTCTCCCTCTCACACCCCCTCTCTCCCTCTCACACCCCCTCCCTCCCTCTCACACCCCCTCCCTCCCTCTCACACCCCCTCCCTCCCCCCTCTCCCCTCCCCCTCTTTTCCTCTCCTCCCCTTTGTCATATACAACATTTCTAGTGAATATTGTTGTTGATGGGCTATCTTTAGTTAAACTTAAAATAGTTGCATCTCTTTCCCTCCTTCTCTCCCCCCTCTCACACCCTCTCTCCCTCTCCTTGTCTTTCTTTTTTTTCTTTTTGCCCACACTTGTAAATGCCTATTTCTCTCTGATATTATGTGTATTCTACCTGCTTGTAAATGCCCGCTATTGTTAACTGACAAGGGGTTAGGTGGAAGAGAGGACTATAAAGTCTCAATCTCGCCCCAATAAAGATATTAATCAATCAATCTCACACCCTCACCGTCCTCATTTCTCCCCTTCCCCATTTCTCCCCCTCCCCCTCTACCTCTCCCCCCCTCTCTCATATTAAAAGCATTCAAAGCACGTTTATGCCCATAAGGATTGAATTAACAATATGATATAGAGGTCTAACAATGGAATTGGTAGGCAAGGCAACATCCCCTTAAAATGGCAAGATTTCCTTCAACTGTGTGAATTAAACATTTACATTGAGAAATTTCGAACTGTAGGTGGAAAATGATGAACAGAATAAGAAACTTTATAAACTTTATAATATTTTCTTCAAAATGGTTTATATCTGAAGATTGTAGGTCAATTCTTTCTAATTTAAATCTAAAAAAGAATGAAAGCCTGCACGTCGAAATGTTGCTGAAGCAGAAGCTGAATAGTAGATATTCAGCCAAATGCTGAAGCCAAAACTGAACTTAAGTGCATCTCTACTATCTGTCTGTCTGTCCATATCGGTGGAATCCTACAATCTGGAGAAACCAAATTTTTTAGGATTTGTTGGTTTATGCAAGACAGTAATAATTTGGGTGAAAAGTTTTATAAAATTACTTTTTGAATTGATTGTATACCAATTGTCTGTTATGATGAAATGCTGAAGTTGACACCTGTATACCCTATCAGTGTTATGGAGGGAAAAGTTAAAATATTTCTTACTTACTTGTTATTTATCACAGACAGATGTATAACTCTTGTAAATATTACAGAAATTGTTATTTATTGTGTAACAGTATTATTCCTATTCATTTTTTCAATTTACTTCACAATAATCTAGTATTCTGATTATGCCACATTGGAGTAAAGGTGAATCTAAAGCAGAAATCGCCTTTTGCTTGCAGATCATGCGTATACCCAGGAATTTGTATTTAGAGATCAAAAGTGCTCCTCTAGTTCTTCAGCGTCTCTTTGTAGCAGATGTGGCATCATGGGCTGCCATCACCTGCCACGCTCTATTCTACACAAACTACGTGGGCCAAGTTGTATATGGTGGAAATCCTGTGGCTGGAGTTGGGACGTTACACGAGGCCCTTTACAACGAGGGTGTCCGTATGGGCTCCTGGGGCCTTCTCCTTCATAGTCTTACTGGTAAATTTTTAAACCTACGAATGGATGCCCTCTGCCTGAACTGGCTGACAAAAATAAAAAGTATTTCTAAAAGTTCAAAGAAATCTAACCCGTTTGGTATTAGTAATGATTATATTTATGTATTGATTTATGAAATTTAGGGTTTAAGAACTTACTGAAATGAAGTATTAGGGGATTCTAAGGAACTAACAGTGAGTTACTCATTCCACTGTGAAGACAATGCTGCCATACACCCAACATTTAATTGCATCTATCTGCTTCACTTCTAATTTTTGCAGTTATGATAAAAGAAAATCAAAATGTATGAGTTTGCCATTTAATATCTCTTTTCCAGGAAATCAGTATATGGAACTTCCTTTTTCAACCTCTGAGCATGTTAAATTAAACTATGATTTTATTTTCTATTTTCAGCATGTGGTTATGCATCATTCCTGCAGGATCAAATGATAAGGAATTATGGCTTAAGGTGGACGTATCTGTGTGGGCTTATGACGTTTTCAGCCTGCATGGTAGGCATATTGGTTTCCAGCGACATCAAACTTCTTAACCTGTTTGCAGCCTTTTCTGGTGTTGGCTTTGCAGCTATCACAACAATACCTAACTCATTGGTGGTAATTTACAGGTCTAACCAGCAGGTACTATTTTTATGCCTCATAAAATTTATTGCTGAAAGTTCTTATCCTCTAGAAAACTCTCATTGTCATCAAAATTGATGACTTCTTTGCAAGGTTTTTAACGACTTACTGTTTCAGGTCTACTTTTTTGATGTCCGGGAGCAGAGAGGATCAGGTGCTGATTTTGCAATCCTAGATCTTGCTTATTATCTTGGTCAAATTCTCCTATCTCTTGTTATGAGTAATGTTGGGCAAGTACTGGGGCAGCCACAGTGTTATATTATTTTTGCAGGCCTTGCTGGGCTTGCCTCGTGTTATTTTGCTAACAAGGTGGTTTTTTCGGCGAGCCAGTTAAGTAATTTGAAAGAATGTACTTGAAGTGGCCCATCATTTTGTTACTTTTCAGAGGTATTTATCTGAGCGAATAACACATATCAATATTTAAGATGTTAGATCTTGGTGAAGCATTATATTTTTATACATTTTATTTTGACTAACTGTAATCTCATTGTTGAGTTTTCTCACAGCAACGAGTATAAACGTGAATCTGAATTTTCACATTTTATTGTTCAGTATCTTGATAAAGGAAATGTGTACATGAGTGTGCATGTGTGTGTGTGTGATATTGTAAATGCCAGAGAAATTTTGAATATTCGTTTATTTTTTAAATGTTGACCAATCGTTTTGTAAAGCTTTATAAGCGCTTAATAAAGATTTGCCTCATTGTTAATCAAGAATTTCAAGCAATAATTTTTTCGTAAATTTTGATTGTAAGTTGTCTCAAAGCAGCATTATGTTCTTGTACAGACCCTGTATCGAAACTAAGATGTCATTCAACCTCAACCAATATTAATCCTTAACTGGTGATCATGAGTCTGACAGACCCTGCAAGTTTTTTATTGCCTTCGCCTGCTTAAACTTGATTGTGTATCGATTTGAAAATCCATATACCCTCAAATTAGTGTATTTACAGTCAGCACTAGAAAGCTGCGGTTCCTTATGTTTCTCAGAATTTTTACTTTTAATTTCAAAATTTTTACTGGGTCAGTATGACCATGGCCACAAGTAACGTTATACTGAAAAACCACTTTAGTCCGACATCAAAGAGTCAGAATAAAGTGTTCACTGTATACAGGTGATCTTTATGGATAGGTCAACATATCAAGTTAGAATATTAGAAATATAATATGGATCACCAGCACGCCAAAGAAATGACTCTGCTGTTGTTTGTGCCAAAGAAAAATAAATCCATCATTCTTCTCTCTTCAATGCATCATTCAAGAAGTACCAACAGAAATACCGGTAAACCCAAGATAATTAATTTTTACAGTCAGACCAAAGGCTGAATCAATTTTTTGGATCAAAAGTGTGCTAATTATTCAACTAATCGCCACACTAGAAGATGGCACACGGCCATATTTTATGCAATTCTCAACATTGCTTCAGTAAATGCTTACATTATATTTTATTCATATCCAGAAAATAGCAAAATAACGCAACTAAATTTCACTAAAGAACCGGCAAAACTACTTATAAAACCTCAGTTTAACAAAAGATTGCAAAATACTAAACATGAGAATTGCACCTGATCGTAAGTAGAATTTTGAAAAAACCTGTGCCCCAGCTGGAAAAAATGTCTAGCGAGCCAAAAAAGAGAAAAAGATGTGCCTTTTGTCCATATAAAAAAGACAAAAAACCAATCTACAATGTGTATCATGCGAAAAACCCGTCTGTTTGAGCTGTATTGAAACAATATGTAAAGGCTGTGCTAATAAGGGATAAATTTTATGTAAAATTTCTACTTGCAGTTTTCTACAAAAGTTTATTTCTTCAAATTTTGGTTTTTTGAATATTAATTTATGTTCATTCAAAATTACTATCCCTATGTAATATTCTTTCAAATAAATATTTTTTACAAGTTTCTTCGATAAAAAATGAATAATGTTAAAAGGGGGTGAATTTTGTGTTGATTATAATAAAATGATACATAATAGCTAAAAACAATAGAGACATGATGCGGGTAATATTTTTGATTATTTATAATATCCATATTAATTAAAGCAATTTCAATTAAAGGGCCTCCATGACCCATCATCACCAGTTATGTTACAAAAATTGCACGTCACCAGTAGAGGGTTAAGGCATAATTCAACATCACAAGTAGTCGCAGAGAATTAATAGAAGCCTGTGTTATGCCGATTGGAATTATTTTTATTTAATTGTAACTGAACTTTTCATATCTCGACTCAAAATTTATGATATTCCATAATAATGAACTAATGAAAGAAAAAACTTTTATGTATTTTATTCACAAGGCCAATGACATTGAAGTTACTTAGTTCAGTTTTGGGATGATTCAAGCTCATTGGTTGAAATGAACTTAACTTTTAACTAGTGAGACGAATTTATGACCACATTGTAACTTAGGTTTGATCTCCCAGACCCCTATTGGTTATTATTATTATTTATCCGCTAGCTCTTATCTATAATTGGATTTTCCATGCTCAATTATCTCATAATGGTTAAGAGGTCATATAAGGAAAAAAAGTTGTGCTCTTTATTTGGAATCTGCTATTGTAGAATCACCACTGATGGCATCTACTTTATATCCAGAATGTGCATCTGGTTTTACTCAACCTTATTTTAGTTTCTGGAGAAATAGTTTTTCAATTTGATATCATTTGAGCTCGAAAAACTTTTTCTCCCACTATCTAATTTTCTGCTCTAAATGTTTTACAGGTTCTTAAAAATGTCATTGCTTTTTTATGATTGTCCTTTCTGAAACTCATGTAATGATATGTGTATTATTTATATCATTCATATTCTTACCACATGCCTACACTTGTGGTTCCTTCGAAGCATTTTTAATATGTTATCCCATTGCTTTCGCTTCAGCTTTTTTTCTGCTGATAGTTTATGAATGATGTTGAAGTTGATGATCAATTTTTTACTCTATCCTGCAGTAGGATGAATAAACAGATACTTTATTTCGATGGAGAAACAAGTGTTAACTAATGCGATTGCAGTGAAATGCCACAATGTCAAGTCTGTCATCCTTAACCATGGATTAGAAAGTCATGCTACGTTTGAAAAATTGTCATACAATATATTCGATTAGTCACGAAAAGAGGGGGAGTTATCGCTGAAGTGTTATTTCAACTTGGATTAACATAATACTATCTGAACAACTGGGAGAAGGGGCTTGGATGTGACATATTTGCTAGGGTCCACTTATAATGAGCTGAAATAATTATATAAGGCTTTGGCAGGAAACATAAATGAACTGGGGTCTATGACCCCATGTTATATGTTTCTGTAATCCTTTGCACTCAGATATATTTTTTCCTTTCCACTCACCTATTTATGTTAAGTATATACTGATGAGCCAACGTATTTGTGGTTAGGGGACTCCTTAGGCATAAGAAAATGCAATCACAAGTAAGCCACAGAAAAATATTTACTTAGTGCATGCCTCTCTCATGCTTCAAAACATGTATCTAGTTATACTTGACTACCAAACTGCTGTCAAGTCAGACTCGACTTGTGAGCGCAAAAGATTTAATCATCGTGGTATTATTTATTCTACATTTTTAATGAATTATACTGAAGGAAAATACTATAAAAGTAAAAAATCTTATTATTGAAGAAAAATAAATAAAATTGCTTATATTGTAATGGTCTATCGCAGGAGTTCCCAAACATATTGAAGCCACGGAACCCTTATATTAAAATATTTTTTCTCTCGGAACCCCAACTAATTGTAAGACATGGTAAGCCTAATTGCAATAAAATTCACTTTAAAATCATCATAATGTTTATTTATATAGCTTATGTATCTTTCAGTATACAGTTTACAAGTGAGGCTCATGTTTCCTGCTGTAAACAAGAAAAGAAGAACGTATCATGTCTATTACGGAACCCCACTTAGCTTCTGCAGAACCCTTTGGTTCCGCGGAACACAATTTGGGAAACCCTGGTCTATCGAATATATAGGGTGATCGTATAGACACCCACGCATCTACCGAAGGGTTAAAAGGAGGCTCCGTTTTAAGAAAAAATTTTATTTTTCAAAACGACAACGGTTATTCGAACTACCTTCCATTCATATCCGCCAACAACTTTGAGAGGTTTGGATAACCGAACGTTGTCCGACGAAACCACACGATAAGATTCCTTCGCTTGTAGTGCAAGTTCGAAACGTGCTTTGACCGCGTTGAAAATTTAAACCGGAATTTTCGCGCACGCGTGACGGAGGGGTGGAATATTAACGAGGTCGATAAGCAAATCGGCTGATCGATACTCTTACGTGGCGAGCATTCTCATCGGCCATTGTTGAAAGCGTCCTTTGAATTCGAGGTAAACGCCGGCCCGAAAATGACTGTACGCGAAAAAAACAAAGACTTCCTAAATAAATGTGTTTAATTTCAAAGCCTACGGCTTATCAATAACGCTAAGAGTTGTTTTTGGGAAGTTCCAGAAAAATCCTAATTTTAAAAAATGTTCGAAAAATATGATAGTACAATAAATAGCCTCTTTTAGTATTACGTCAAAAATGATCATTTACACTTGTTTTTTATCAGTAAAATTTGAAACGTGCTAACCATTATCCACAACACAGCTTTGTTAAAATAATCAACGATTGCACACCGCTTAAGCACTAAATCAACCTCAGATTATAACAAAGCTACGTTAAGATGCATTTTATTCTCCATTTTTTCCTTGAGATGAGCACTCGAAAATCTAAATTAAAAATGAAAATTTTTGACTGATTTTTATTGTTTCTCATTTTTTTCGTTGTTACGTCAATAAATATTTGTAATAGTTTATTGGTTTGTGAGTTAAAAATAGTGACGTACCTACGTAATTATCTCCAATAGCAAGAAAAACAATACGTGCATTTTGGCTACCATATAGCCGTTATCAGAGGTATTCGCCAAGAGTACATTCTAAGTTAGAATTTCTAACTGAAAAAGGTAGAGGTATTTTTTGTGGTTTACGTGAAGTATGAACGTTATAGGTGCGCGTGGTATGACGTTCGTTCAAGGTTGCGCGATGGGGAATGAGGGGATTGTTCGTAAGGGATGCGCATGTTAGTGGGAACGAGTGATTTTGAAGGAGAGGTATGGATTTGCGTCTATCCCCCGCGCATGGAAACCATACCACGCCCATCCTAAAACAACGTTTAAAAAAATCTTGTAAAGCGCGCGACTTTCTCCATACAGATTAATGAATATGACTGCTCTCGACATCAGCGTCACAAGAAAAATTATCGGCAATTACATTCACGAATAGTTTTAGAAGCACTGAATAATTTTCAGTGTAAAATACTTGGAATAAATTTTCACATTGAAAAAAAAACAATAAGTAAAAATTGTTAACTTTTGCTATGGATAACAAAGTACCGATGCGCAACTAAAATTACCCTTGACAGCGTAAGCATCGCTATAAACAAATAGAAAATTTTATCATAGAAACGGAAACAATGGTATCGCTTACGTACGTAACATAAATTCAGACAAAAAATCAAAATATCTCCTAAACTACCGGTTTCATGAGAAAATGTTTCAAGCAAAACCTGTAGAAAATTACATTGTCTACAATACTGATAAAGATTTACATCAATTATTTCTAAAGGTGATATTATGAAAAAAAAACGGAAAAATGGCCAGTTTCAGCCGAAGCCTTTTCAAAACTTGAGTTACTAATAAAAAAATTAATTACAAAGTTTGGTGCTGATCTTATCATTTTTTAAATTTAGAGCGTCCATAAAATTCCTATCACACGCAGACATCGAGAAAACTTAATCAAGGAAACCTTAAAATGTTCCGTTAACATCTCGAATTCGATTTTCTTTACGGAGAAAGTAAAAAAAAACTAGTTTTATTCTGACCAACCATTATGGCTTAAAATGTAGCGATGCGAGGGATCATACCACACATGACACTCACCTTGCGTCCAATCCCGAGACAGTCGCGCTTCTTTATCTCCGAGTACACGGCATTAGCTCCTCCCTCCCTCCACCCCGAAACAGCTGACCTTATGTCTATGAATCCCTGGCGGTTGGTCGAAGGCTGCGCTCACACGCTGCTCCTACCGTTTTTCCAAATTACAATCACGAAAAATAAACAAAAAAAAACTGCGCAACGTACATACATTGCGAAAATTTCCTCATATCCGCACGCTTCTAGTCCACACAATTACCAGTGTCGGTAGTTGGGAGTATAACTCGACATAGATATGTATGTCTTTCTATTATAATAATAGCAATATTCCTTCCTTCTTTCTGTTTCGTCTCCCCGGCAACCGATAAATATTAATCCGATATTGAGAAATCTTGATATGGAAAGCACGAAAGATTTGAAGTGAAAGTAAATAAATAATAGTAAGTATTGCACAATTCCAATATTTTAATCGCATTTTATTTTATCCAATGACATAATGTATCAAATTATATACCTAAATTTCAATCGTAAGCATTTGGAATTTCGTTTCTTTTTCGATTTGTTTACATAGCAACGGAAGCTTTGTTTTGAAGGTACAGTCAGTTAACATGAGTTTTAACGAAATTATGTGCCTTGCACTTGAATTCTATGAAATGGTAAATATTTGGTTGTTTTTTTCTGCCAGTGTTGTTTGTTATTTGAGTTATATGACAAATATAATCTTTAGATTTCGTATTTAATATCACTTTTATTTTTTTTAGGAATTGTCGACTCAACAATGGCCACATTTTTATTTTTCTATTTTTTACGGGTACCGCTAGTTTATGAGTAAATCGATATTTTGTGAAAATCCACTATAATATACTACCATCCATTAATGCGCGATAGTTCATATTAACAAGGCTTCCATTTCGGGAGACGACTTGTATAAATACGAGAGTTATTCCGATTCTGTCAAACCGCTTAGACCTTAGAACTGAGAATGTAAATTTCTGAGATTCGACATAACCATTTTCAAAAAACCAAATCCACCTTATAGAAATCATCTTACATAATCTTAGCAAGAATTTCATAGCCTCCCTTTCTTGAATTCGATGAATGCTAACATTTGATTGTTTGAGGTGTTCAATTCAGATATATTTTCATAACGGAACGGGATCAGATTTTGAGAATCATTGTGTTCCAATGTAAAAACTGAAAAAAAAATTGGAAATAATTAATCTGCAAAAAACCGCTCCAAATCCTCCATGCTGTGAAGTAGATGGATTCAATTAGGCTATTTGAGAGGAAAAAGTGTGACTAATGGCAAAAGAGTATAGTATATGCCGAAGATAATCGTTTGGACGAACTAAGGCGTAGGTGTTTTAACGAGTTAACAACGATGATTGTTATCTATACCGGATTTTGTGAAATCCTTGAAGAATGGAGAGTATCACATGGAACTTTTATTTGCGAGAGAGGATATAAAGATTATGACGCGATGGAAGTCATCTCAACTTTCCAAACAATGTTTTCCTTTTTGGTATTACTTAAATTTTGTAAATCGCTGGTACAATACGTATAATTTGAGCCAATTTATTTTGAATTCAAAGCATTTTATTAATTCACCCAAGCTTTTTGTTTTCGTTTTATTTTCTCGGGTACGATTTAGTTAATTTTAAATTTCACTATCTTATTAATTTCTGCATTTTCGAGATGCTGTTAAATCTTTAGTTTAAGAGGTAATTTTGAGAAAATTCATATATATTTTTCCCGAACGGAGAAGTTGGTTTTTCATTGATCGTCATGGAAATTCATCCCAAAATATCAATGACGTAGCTTATGTTGACTTTAGATGCCGCTTTATTATTCCAGCGGATCGAAAATTCGACTTATTATAGCTTCGTATCTCAAGAAGCCAATAATTTTAAAGAAAAGAAGTAGCTCTCTGAAAACATTTTAGGAAAACGGTCGCCCCCGTGCTGTGAATTAAGTCTGCTCACGATCAACTTTAACAAAAGGCCTCGGAAAAAAATTATACGTTAAAATGCACATTTTGTAACAGGCTAAAGATATTGGAAAACGTTGACTAAAACAAACCGAACGAAAATGAGCGAAAAAAGTAAAAGCGTTTCTAAAAATGTTGAAAGAAATAGGTTAACTTCAGAAAGCGAAACCCGAGCGCTCTCGATCTCATAGCGTTTTTCCGAATGGCCATTGACCTCTCACGGACGTTACTTCGATAAAGGCGGTCGAGGCACGCACGAGAAATAACCATCTCCTCTGCACCTCCTCTCTCTTTTTCAGGGCCGTTATACCGCCTAGACCAGTGGTTCATGAGGCCCCCAAATCTATGATGAAAAAGCAATCCGAAAATTTTAACGCACTAATTAATACATGTTTATGGAAATTTTTAATATAAAACTTAAAATATTGAAATGTTAACCATAAAAAACCTCATTTGGAGTTGGTTTTTACTTATATGCAATCTTGGAATATATAGGCAACTTTCGATTTGAACTTCCAATGAGACCCGCCGAAAGATTCCCAACTGCTGCTGCGGCCCGCCACACAGAAAAGGTTGGGTACCACCGGCCTAGGGCCTGGTAGGTCCCATTTCAGCCAAAAACAGAAAAATCAAGGTCCAAGGAGAACCAAACAGGCAAAAAAAAGACATTTCAAGTCGATATTTTAAAAATGTATTATTTACTAACACTTCGTAAAATTTATAACGTATTACTTATCGTAGAGTATGCCTGAATTAATTAAATCGTGCAGAAACTTCGGAACATTCCCTAACGTGGAAATTCTTCTTAAAATATATTTTTTAACGATGGCCGTAAGACGCGAGTGGAGAGCGATCTTTTTTGCGCTCAAGAGAGTCGGGAACTACTTACAAAGTACTTTACTGCAGCCAAAATTATCAGCGCTATCATTACTGTACATCGAAAGCGAAAAAGTTCGAAGATTAGAATGTAATGGCATAATAATGGATGCGGCAGAAAAATTATAAAATTTCCTCTCTAACTACAGTTATAATTTTTATCATATTGTTGCTGGAATTTTCATAATTTTGTGACTTTGTTTGGACATAGTTTTCAATTATGATTTATATTCCTATGTTGAACTTGAAAGAAATGATTTTATTTATCATTGCATTTTTATTGGCAATACATAAAATAGTAAATAAAAATGATCGTATTTATTATTTTATTTCTCAGCAATGGACTAAAAGGTTCACATTATTGGTAAGATGGGCAAAGCTCTCTTTCTATTTCTCCTTTTCTCTTAATTGCAACTTACGCAGCAAACGACATAACGGATGAGGCCAAGCGTGGGAAGTTAAGGCAGCTCCTTCAACTATCCAACCCTCCCTCGTCAATACAGCGGAATAACACATCAGCACTTCTTCACAACGGCATTATATTCTTCTATCGAATTAAACTCGCCGGCCATTTATACCGCTGACGTCATTTGATCAATTATCTCGCCCACCCCCACTAAAAACAAAAAATCCCAAAGTATCAAGAATGATTACGATCGCTGAAGAAAAAAGTTAACAATTTCCACAGGCGACACAATTTTCTCTCGGTTTAGTCGCTTTAGAAGGGAATTCCGAGAGGCCTTCGTTTAAGTCGACCAGGGCGAGTTACTATTATGTACTTTTTAAAGGTCAAAAACGACTGTTGCAAACGGGGAATATTATCGACAGAATGGATATGATACAAAATACGCCAGCAAAACGAAGCCGGTACGAAGAATTAGACAGAAATTGGTAATCGCACGCGTTTGAATTACAAATGCATTCGCGTGATGAAGCTTGCTTACAACGCTACCCATTATTGAAGATATAGCTGTCGAAATATTAACTATTTAAATTTCGAAACGATTTAAAATCGATGCATGATTCCGGATCGAAGGTTTACCTACGCGTCGCTAATAAATTTCTAAGGGCAAAAAATGTTGAGGCAAGCAGAACAAAGGTGGGTCAGGGGCAGAAAGAGTGAAAGGGAGATGAGAAGATGGTGGGATGGAGGAACCGTAGGGTGGAATGAGGGAGAGAGAAAGATGGTATTGAGGGAAGGGTTAAAATAGAAGGGAGGAATAGTTAAATAATTATTAGATACACTAGTGTTGTTCCCGTTGAAATATCAACGAAAACTTATAAATATTTGTATTATCTAAAACGTAAAATGCTTGATAATTTGAAAATATAAAAGTTGAGACACTATCTTTAATTAAGTTTATATTATTGCCTTCATCTCTCTGCCTCTCACTCTCCCCTCTCTTTCTCCTTCCTCCGTCTCTCTCTAGTATTAAAGCATTCAAAGCGCACTTACATTCCCATAAGGATGGATATAACAATCGGATTTTGAGGTCTAACAATATAATTAGTAACCATGGCAACATTCTGTTAAAATGGCAAGATTTCCATAAAATATGTAAATTAAACGTTTAACATGGGATATTTCGAACTGTGGGCGAAAAAAGATGAACAGAATAAGAAAATTTATAATATTTTCTTCAAAATGGTTCAGATCCGAAGGTCGTAGGTTAATTCCTTATAATTTTAATTTCCAAATGAATAAAAGCCTGCACGTCGAAAAATCGCGTTTTACATGTTAAGTAATGGGAAATGGAAATGCCTCCATTGGAGTCGAACCAAGGAATTTTTTCGCGATTTAAATTCGTCATCACCTGAAAAAGTGTTAATCAAGCATCTCTGCCAAATTTCGAGTTTCTATCTTCATTACTTCTCGAGTTATTAGCGTTTAAGTTAGCGTTATAGACAGAGAATTGCTTTTTATTATAATGAAGGCCTAGTGAGATTGATCCATTAACGCCGAAATCATTATTTTCTGTTCCTTTTAAATTTTAGATATTAGTAGCTTTTAATATCTCACATACGGAAAGGAGGGGGGGGGGCAACCGGGCATTTGCCTCCCCCCTCCCTTCCAAGACAGAGCCACTATATAACAAAAAAAATTGAATTTTTTGTAATATTCCGTTGAGAATATTAAGGATCGAACAGGTACAAATTAGAATTTATATGTTTATTAATTAAAGTCTTCTATTACACAACTAAAATGGTAGAAATTAAAAAACAAAGAATAACAGTAAATTTTGGGGTCTTTGCTCTCCCAAAGTAAATTTCTGGGTGTGCCACTGCTCAGACGTATAATATAAATGAAACATTTGATTGATGAGTTCAAAGCCATCCTCAAATATAATATTTCAATTGAAAAATGTAGGTTCTAACAGAAGTTAACGTCATAGAATGACAATGCTGTGAATTCTCACCTAAGGAGGCACTATTAAGGGATTCCAGGAAGCGATATGTTCTGTATAAGAATGTACATATTTTTAATGTCCCTCGGATTGTATTTTCATTATTTTAAAGATAAAATTGTGTAAACAGAGGTTTTCTTCAGAGATTTTAAGGTAAAAATCAATGTCTAACTTACCTACTATTATTAAGTCTGCATAGACTGAAAAATTACTGCCATTGGAAACTTTACAAGAAATATTATTGATTCTGTGCCTTATTACATTGTTGGAATACAGGAAATATTTTTTAAATATGATTTTTCATATTTTCAAAATTAGGCTTACATTACAACAATATTATTCTGAGATGAGTTGTGAAATTGCATTCCAATACTAGCAATAAAACATTCCTCATAACCATCCTCATTATCAGTTCACTGTAACAAAGATCTAATATACTCAAAGTGAATTTCCATTCATATTAATTTCACTAATAATATTTGAAACAATATGAAATACTCATCCCTTACTACTACTGAGTGAAAGCTGCAGTGTAAAACACCAACCCAAGTACAAAATAGTCAAATAAAAAATGTCAACGCTTTCATTTAAAATTTAACATTCAAATTGTTATTAAATTACAGAGTGAATTAAAATTAACCCATTTGATAATTTGTCTTGTAAAATTTTATGCACAATAAGTAAAAATGTTTCATACTGCTTGTAAGTTATATTAATAGATTTGAAAGAATATGTTATCTAAAATATTCAATCAGATAATCTTCTGTTTTATATTTATTGAATTTATAAAAATTTTATCAATTATTTACCCTGCATGATTGAAGATTATCCGTGTACAAATGCCAGTTTAAAAAATGTCCTTTCTTCATGCCCTTGACAATTTCAATGGACAGGAAAATCAGTATCACAACTTTTATCAAGTTTATATCAATAAACATTACTGAAAAATATTTTCAAAAAGTCGAATGATTAATATATTGTCAGTTAAAATGATTTGATTTTTAAAATGTCTTCACTCCAAGTGCAATTAATTAGTAATGCGTTAGTTCTAAAATTTAAAAAAGCATATAAAATGACGAGAGAGGCCAATAATTTTAGGAATGATTTCTTCCATAATGTCAAACAGTCCGGCATACTGTCATTTCATTATGTCTCACTACAAAAATAGTGAAAAATAACTTGCATTCATTTTAGTCTAAATCAAACTGCATATTAATACAATATTTTAGGATATATTAGCAATGAGTACTTAGTAGTACTCATTGCTAATATATCCTAAAATATTGTATTAATATGCAGTTTGATTTAGACTAAAATGAGCAATGAGTACTTAGTAGTACTGTTGCTAATATATCCTAAAATATTGTATTAATATGCAGTTTGATTTAGACTAAAATGGTAGTACTCATTGCTAATATATCCTAAAATATTGTATTAATATGCAGTTTGATTTAGACTAAAATGAATGCAAGTTATTTTTCACTAAACTAAATATTTTCCTGTGATGAACTCGAAAGCAAGCAAATTTAAATAATTATCTGCTTAGTCATAATAAACTAATATTATACGATGTTATGAACTACCATATTATTTTACTATTAAAGACAAATATGTCAGCCACGCTATTTTAAAAATAGTATAATTAAAATCCCTTATTTGCATTCCAAAACCTTCGCACCAATGCCGTAAATTTCATTCGTCAAGAACATAAGTTCATAACTTGCTTATAACCATGACTTAATGTTACGTGAAAATTCCCGCCGTCACAATGACTCCCTAAGCTTTGTGGAGTATAAAAGAAAGTCATTTTCCGTAACTGGATTTAAAACGAAATAAATTGCCATAGATAAATACATTTCAATTTGAAAGTTTTTTTAAGCTCATAATATATTCCTTAACAGTAATTCAATTTTTAACCCATGGATTTTTCATAGAAAGTTGTATCGTAGGTGTTGTGCATAATGTCATATCACAGCATTTCGATGAAAATCTGGCAACATTGCAGTGCAACTGAATTCTCCCGCATCACTGATAGCTTTCGCAATTCAAGTTTTAGGTCTTTTCTTTGGTAACGGTCTGTTGCTACCTGCTTGGTTTTGTCATATATCGTATTCATTTTTTGAATATAGAATGGCAGAGATTGAATCTAGTCCCAAGAAGGTGAACATGTCTTCCCTTGCGCTCCTGAAGCAATATACCACTGTGGTGGCCGATACCGGCGACTTCGAAGGTAAATTTGAATTACTTGGTGTTTTTATAGCAGCAATTTTAAATGTTTGCCCTAACATTAATCGGCACTTGACATATTTTCAATTCTTGCAGCAATGAAGAAATATAAACCAACTGATGCTACAACTAATCCATCACTTATTTTGTCGGCCTCGAACATGCCCCAGTATAAACATCTCATTGGAAAAGCAGTCGATTATGCCAAGAAATCTTCGCGGTAAGTGGAATGAAATTATATTTATTTCATGTTTTATGGTATATAGTGTAGATTGTTTCTGTTAAGGTGACTAACCTGCGGTCGTATCGCTATCTTGTCCCGTCTTCCTCCCCGGTGCACGAAACTCTTGGTTGTAACTATAAAAATTAAGGGCTGTTAAAATTCTTGGCGCATATAGATTAATCTTCGAAGTAGTTTACGGTGGTATTCATTTATTTGCTGTTTGAGGACAGAATTATTTTTGCTGTCTTCGATGATAGTGGAAAGGGTGATTGTTGTTACTACGTTTTAATCATTTTGCTTGCTAAAACATTACTTAATTGGATCTTTATCGTTGTAATATTTTCTGTAATGGTTCTCTGCTAGAGGAGGATGGCATTAACCATAGGTAACATATAGTGAAAGAACGTAACTTAGTTGATATTTAGGTCAAGGATTGCATCTTAGAACTGAATCCTTTGGCATTTCTTATAAAAATACTAGAAAACCCAATTTTAGTGTTTTGGGATTTTCGCATCGTAAATTTTTATTTGTAATGAAAAACGGAATAAATTCGTCGGATTGGCTCAAGGAGTTTGCTTGTATTTTTACTTGAGAAATTAACTCCAGTTATGAAAAAATATTGCAGCTGCCCTAGTATAATGCGGGGAAACAATATGGTCCATTTCTATCACAACAAGAGAAAATTCCATTCCAATATGTTAAATTCTATCAAATTTGACTTTGTCATTCAATTCACATTTTATGAACTAACAATTTATTTTGTCAGATTTTTAAGTTTTGAATTTGCTAACAATCTCTTTAACTTGTATTGCATTTCCCCCAATTATCCCAACCCTGGAAGTAAGAGATTTTCAAAATAGATGTTATTTCATAGCCAATAACACATTTTATTCATGTGCAGACAAGGCCGGATTAAAGGCGAAACAAATGGAGCAGTTGCTCCAGGCCCCCCGCAGTCGGTATGGCTCCCGCATAGCCGTGTTTTTCCGTAACGCAGTGAAATAATAATTTGGAGTTGCTGCAGGGACTACTTCCAACTTGATGCGTACCGGTGTACAGATTTATATGATTTCTTACGTTGTCGTTAAGACTGAAGTCTAGCATAGCTGTCAGTGATTTCAGAATTTTATCATTACTGCCGGTACACGCGTCGGCATTGTTTATGGAACCCTATTAACGCGTGGTACTATTTTAATGGAGGCCTGGAGTTGGACATTATATTTTATCTCGAATTTCATTAGTTTTCGGGACGGATTTGCGTCATCATTGTTAATATTGTTACTATGTTTACGAATCTTAATTCCTGCTGAATTGTGCAATTTAGTCGTAATAGCCAATTCGCTTGTATTTTGAACGTGTAAAATTTTGTAACTAGGAAAATTTCCAGTAGGCATCATAAGGTGCTTTGATGAGCTTTTTCCTACTATGCGTGCGGTTCGTTCGCGCTCACAGACGCCCTTGAATGATTCTAATTATATCTCATTATAAAAAATCATAAACGCGCGTCTTGATTTTGAATTAACGTGGCAGTCTGGATTTTGAATCAACGTGGCGGCCGTTCTATGCATACGTGATCGTATTATCCTTCTTTCTATAACGCATTCGAAGACAGTTTAATTCATAGAAATGATACGATTTTGGGCCAAAGTGTATTATAACCCCCCTCCCCCTTATTTTTCGAATGGAATTAAAATACAAGGTAATTTACTTCTAACAACAATGCAGGGACCCAGGAATTCGAACAAACTCATGACTTATTGGCCTGTCGCTACATTTACCAACCCAGTCTCCGGACAACGTGGGGGGGGAGGTTAGTTTCGTTCCAGCGAGGCGAAGGGCGCGGCAGCGCCCGGAGACGACTACCCATTAAAACAAAGCGAGCCTAAGGCTCGCCAATATATCATTTCAATGTTATATAGAATGAATTCAAAAATAATTATACTTACCTAAGTAACAACCACTATAATGTCGTATTTATGGTTTTCATGATATTTCCAAGGAATATGTTATCTAGTGCGGCCATTTTGAAGGGGGGGAGGGTATACTACACTTACTATTTTGAAATCTTAGCCAGAAAATCTTACATTTTATCATCCAAACTCTCATTCATTGCATACCGAAATTCCGCAAACAAGTAAATTTCATCGTTTTATCTTACAGTATTTCGTCCCTTGTTTGAAAGCAATTAAAAAATAACTTTTCAGTTGCTTAGCCATTTCCACAAAGCATATGTTATCTGAAATATTTAAAGTTTTTTTAATGCACTATGCGACATTGTGTAATAATTACTTTTTAATTCAAAAAATTTTAAATCTATATTTTATTATAATATGCTGCATTGCTAGTATCATTGGAATCCACACATTCAGAGTTTTTAAAATGTTAACATTGACCTAGCTGAAGTAAAACGTCTCAAAACCTATTCTTTATTCTTAAATTTATCTCACACTGTTTATATCTAGTGTTTTGTCCTATTTGTGCATACATCAACGCACATTAAATTTTGTGTGGTATTAAATTGAAAATAATGTATTATTTTTGAGTTTCATTTGAATTGTTATCATTAAAATAAACTCATCTACATTAAGAGAAGGAATATACCCTTTAATTTCATGTAATATGAAAATAATATGGAAGCCTGGATTTTATATCTAATAAAATGTATATTATGTATCATAATGTTTTCCAGAATGCAGATTGGATGTTTTGTGGAACATTCAAACTAAAATAATAGTTTGCCTTTTCCTTTTCATGAGAACTAATATTGTAACTTGTATGGGAGAAGAAAGATAATCTTTTTAAAGCAACTATTTATCCATCTACACATTGTCAAATATCCAGTTTTATTGATAAATAGTAAATGGTTAATTTTTTTTAAGTTTGTCCATATGATCACGAGTAATATTTTTAAATATTCATGCATTATAATGAGTTATTGAAATAATTCTTGTCTGAATATTATTTACTTCTAATGTAGACATTTATTCAGGTCATTTAAAAAAATTTTTTGACAAAAATTTTCCAAGAAATTCAAGTTATAAAAAATGTTATTTTTAATTTTTAGGAACTTGCCGGAGCAAGTTGAAGCTGCTGCAGATATGCTTTTTGTTTTGTTTGGAATTGAGATACTGAAACTCATTCCTGGAAGGGTTTCAACTGAAGTAAATGCTAGGTAGGTTAAGGTTTCATTTAGAAATAATTTGGCAGGTGATTGTTATATTGAAAAATAGCATAAATTAAAAATTGCAGTACCCTTAAGTGAGATTCCATAATCATAAACTTAAGTTTGTAATATTTCCTTGATAATATTTTGAGACCTTCCATATTTGGATAAGCATTTATGAAATATCATGATTTATCATATTCAATTGAAATTGCTTTTTAACAATAGTTTTCTTATTTAGATTTAGAACTTCTATACAGATTTGTCTTTTGCACTTTGGCAAAAAGTTTGGCTCATAATTGATTAGTTTTCACTCTAGATTAATTAACAGAACTGTATTATAACATTTTCTCCCGTCGATGGGTCAGTTTTTAAAATGTTAAATTCTCAAACTATTAATTTATTTTCTTTTTCAAATATGTTTTCGACATTAAAATCTTACCTGTTCCTATAGGCTTTCATTTGATAAGGAAGGGAGTATCAAAAAGGCAAAGAAGCTCATAAGTTTGTATGAAGAGCATGGAATAAAGAAGGAGAGGGTGCTGATAAAGCTTGCCTCTACATGGGAAGGCATTCAAGCTGCCAGGTAATTATCTATCGTTCAGAAATGGATTTAGTAAAGGCAAATTAAATACCGTCTAGGTTGGCAGATTTGTTTTGGTGGAGCAAACAAGTGTGAAAAATTTTGATTATCTATTCATTAAAGTTTTGTCTGCTCTTTGAATTGTGATTTTTAAGAGGCGGGGGTGCCTAGGAGAACAAAGGTCAAGGATGGCTGGTTGATAGAAATTGTATAATTGGCGCTTTTTTAAATCACTTGTTTTCATTTTTTGTACATCTGTGTGCAACATTGAAGCAACGAGAAGAGCTGGGATGCTGAGATGACAGACATGAACCCTATTGATTTTGGCATCTTTCGATTAACTTTTTAGCAGGATAAAAAAAACCCTTATGAATTATCTATATGGGTCCGTTGCTACGGTAAAGTTGTTTTATGTTGCTACAACAATAAAAGCAAAGCATAAATATGTTCAGTTTACTTCCAAAAAGGGATAAAAGATCATATTAAACTAACTATGGTGAGGTATGTTTTAAATATTTTTTGATAAATTTTGGGTTTTATTTTGTTTTTAATGCTGTTTCTTATGAAGATAGTGTTACATAATATTATATCGCAGTTTAATCACTAAATCTGAAATTTGTTGAATCATGTATATGATTAAAATTTTTTGTATTGTGTAAAGATTAATAATAATTTTATTTATTTATAGTCCTACATGTATTTATTAACTGCAGTGGAAATTCTTCATTAAAATGCTTTGTTAATTGGACTTTTTGTTGCGTTTATTACGAGTCTAAAGCACCTGCTTTTGCAGTTTTTATTAACTTTTGCTTTTTCTTTACCATAAATGTGTTGGATATCTCTCATAACTGTGCTGAATAATTATTTTACGATCATTTGAAAGGGTATATTTCAGATGCTGTTTGATTGTAATTTTTCCTGCATCTATTTTCTTTATTATAGGGTGTTGGAGAAAGATCATGGGATTCACTGCAACCTAACTCTATTATTCTCCCTTTGCCAAGCTGTGGCCTGTGCTGAGGCCAGTGTTACCCTCATATCACCATTTGTTGGTAGAATTTTAGACTGGTAAGTGTGAACCATTTTGGCTAATCTTCAGGATACCACCCCCAGCATGGTGGCGTCATTAGGTGACGAGAATCGGTAATACCTCCACGAGGATTCGCTAATACCTATGTTATGTTCTAGTCTTCAGTGTATCTTCCGTACTAGAATGAATTACTACTGCTATAAAAGGTAGGGATTGAGGGATGGATTTAAATTCTTCCGATACATCCAATTCTTTGATCATTTAATATCTCATAGGTGAGCATCATTATTTCTTCCATTGTTAAATTACTGTAACTAAACCATGAATTTCTCCGAATACTTTTGCTTGAATAGCATCGCTGTCCATTTTCCCTTTTTCCACAATACCAAATTTGTCCACCTTTGGTTCTAGCAGTGGATTTCAGATGCATTTTGTTACCACATTTACCACAAATTTCTGCATTCTTAATTAGACCCATCTTGTAAAAATTTCTTAAGTAAATCCTTAGAGTTTATTAAATATAAATAAAAGGCTCTGGTACCTTTCCCTTTCTTACCAATAAATTTTTGACATCCCACTTTTTCCACCATTCCTTCCTCTATTATTTTATCCTGATATCTGCTTACTATATCGCTTATCGGTTCCATTTTAGCATTTAAATGATCTGATTGTTTTATTCCAAAATGTTACTATAACTTCAAAATAATAAAAATCGTGGTTATTTACATTTAAATATAATGTTTACATTTATTTCACATTTTATTATGTATTGATAATATTTTCATTTCTAAAATTGTTTTTATTTATTAATAATAATTCTATTTTTATTAAGAAACAACTCCATTTAATATCTACGTATTGTTAGTTATTATTATAGTTATGTACTGTTTACATTTGAGAATTGAAATTGGTACAATTTGTTAATTTTGCTAGTGGTGCCTCTGTTTCAAAATCTCGTCACTTGTGGTACCTTAACTGCTGTGGGTGGTATTCTGAAGTTTCCACCATTTTATTAATGTGGAAATAAACTCCTAAATATTGTTTTAATATATTGCCTATATGTTGATATTTTCATGCTTAAATGATTCATGAATGTTATTTATGTAGTTGCGGTTCCATTGATAAAGGATATATTTTCTCATTATTAATCTTTATTTTATTCTGTAAAAACAATGTTGTTCTCTAATTATATTCATTTGTTGGCCAAAGGGTAGTTACATGGCATTGTTGATCAGAAATTATTTCATGGAGTTTGTCATTTCTCAGGCATGTTGCAAATACTGGTGTCAAGACTTTTGAACCTAAGGAAGACCCAGGAGTGTGCTCTGTAACCCAAATCTACAATTATTACAAGAAGTTTGGGCACAAGACTGTTGTGATGGGAGCATCATTCCGTAATGTTGGTGAGTAAATATTTCTCCTACCTGTATTTAAAATGTTTGCAAGGATAACTCTTAAGAAAATTCTTAATGCCACTGTTCTTCTCCTAACTTGGTTTATTTTCCCTTGGATTCTAAATAAAAATATGTATGATGTAAAAATTGTATAATTTGAGCAATTTTTTGCTGTTTTTAAAACATTCCCAGCCAACGAATTACTGTTTCCTTAACTTCTGTCTTTAGAGTTCATTATATTAACAGAGAAAGTAATCAATGTTGAAATAAAGGTCTTTTAAATGAATATTTCATGTATGAATATACAGGGTGATTCTGAACTCTACTGACAAAATTATAGGGGTAGTAGGGGGGGTTCGTGTAAAGGACGAAACGCCTTGTCCCAGCTTCCGGAACCACTTAACCTCAGAGATATGAGGTTTGGAAGTTGATGCCCTATGCCTTGAGGTAGGCAACCCGGCCGTGTGGTAAGTCGAATATATGTGATGTGTTGGCGTCCCTTTGCTGTAATCCAGTGAATTCATGTCTGGAGGCCGCGCTGGCCAAGGCATGGGACAACCATTCCTAATTCATTTATTGCGGTACCTCAAATTCAGGTATTTATGTGCCACCAAGCTGAAATGGGCAGGGACACAATCATACTGGAACCACATGTGCTGGTAGATCCTCAGAGGTACATCTTCCAGTGACAGGCAGGGTTTGATCCAAAAATTTGTGATGCAGATCGCCCATCAAACGAGCAGAAAGGATGTGTGGCCAGATGAGGTAATCGTTCAGTATCCTGCACCAGACACTAACAGAAAATCAATGTTGGTGTGCTCTGACAGTTGTCACATGAGGGTTTTCCTCCTGCCACATGTGCATGTTGTGCAAGTTGAAGATGCCATCCCTTGTAAATTTGGCCTCATCAGTGAACTACTCGTTGCTGGCAAAGAAGGGATCTGCAAGAGTGTGCCGGAGGTACCACTGGCAGAAAGCTACAGTGTAGATAGTCGGAATTCAATGCTTCCACTTTTTCCATACGAAAAGGGTAAAGCTGCTGCTCGTGTATCACTTGCCACACAAGCGACTGACTGGCCTCGACAGTGTGTGCAATTCTGCAAGTGCTGGTGAAAGGTTTGGCAGCAACGTAGTCCAACATTTCTTCCTCCAAATCCGGTGTGCGAGGAAGATCTCGTCCCCGCATTCAGGCTGCCTGTGATGTAATTAGGAACATGCCTGGTATCTTTGAACGTGTTCGGCCATCAATGTCGTGTCAGTGCGCATTGTGTTGAGAGGTTTGAGGCTGCCATTTTGAACAGCTTCTGTGGTTGCTGAGCATGGTGTAATGGTATTAAAAACCTGCATTACACAAAGAGCCAGTTATATTCACTCTTCCTTCTTGTACTTCACAACAAAGGGACACCAACACATCGCATACATTTGTCTTACCATATGACCAGGTTGCTTACCTTGAGGCACGGGACGTCAACTTCCAAAACCTCATATCTCTGAGGTATCTAGATGCTGGGACAAGGCGTTTCGGGCTCTACGTGAATCCCCTTACTACTTATTAATTGTTGCATTTTGAATTTTAGGTGAAGTCCGTGCTTTGGCAGGATGTGACTTGTTGACCATCAGCCCTGCTTTACTCGAGGAGCTGGACAGCAGTAATGCTGATGTGCAGAGAGTTTTGTCTGAGAAAACTGGTATGATAAGAAAAAAATTATCTAATTTAATTCAGGTATACGTTGTTGTTTGTGGAATTTATGGTCATGGGGAACCCTGCAAACTATAAAACTGAGGAAATGAAGTAATGGGAAAAATGAGATATCGTGCATCTGTAAGAAGGGACCATAAAGCAAATTAATTTCACAATAGCGTTGACCTTAGAATGGAGACAATAACAGAGAAAGACAAAAAAGTCTGACAGGAAAATTAAAATTGCTGGAATTTTTTTTAAGGTCTTAGGTGACATTTTCTGAGAAAGCTAAGTTTTTAATCTTTTACCAAAGACAAAAATAAAATTAATATAAATTTATTTATGCACTAAAAGTAAAAATTAAATCTAATTTTCAAGTAATTCAACGTTACGGAAAATAAATGGTTTTGGGCATATATAAGTTGTGTAACGATTGACAAATCTTCATTAATATCTCCATGCCACATAGCTTTTATAATATGTATTCCCAAAACTATTTTTTATTTCTGGAACATTCAATTATGTGAATTTTCTATTTGTTTACTTTTTAATGCATATAAAAGTGGGTTTTATCAATTTTTGTCAGTGAGCCAATAATTAACATTATTCCATTAATGAGAAGGAAATGGAAGAAAGTCCTAAGCCAAAATTAAGAATATCTCACAAAATCGTCAATGTGTATTTTGGTTACAGAATAGCTACCGTCACGATAAATAAACACGTTACTTTTTTTGCCGAGATATTTATCAAGAGTTTTCTGAAGCTATTGAAGCTTTCTCTGAGGAGTAATAAGCACTACCTCGAAAATTTGACTTAAATCTGACATGAATGTTTTGACTTGGGTGTGTGGCATGAATTGCTCAAGCATCTCGGCAGTATAGTATTGCATTATCCGATGCTTTGTAGGTGTAATGTTTTGTGCAGTGTAAGAACCGCTGCACTTTCTTTGTTTTGGTTGCTTTTTTATGATGCTAATTAGCTTTTACTGTTCCTGCAGACAATGAGAGTGAATGTGTGTCCATTGGAAGTTTTTTTTCTGTAAAACTTTGTGACAATGTCTATGCAAGTCTTATCAGCTGAAAAAATATGGCATTGCTTAAGTTTTAATTTGGCAGATTTGCCATAAAACATTATAAAAAAATTTGTTTATTTAGAAAACAGAAGAGCTGTCTCAGTTATCAGTTTGCTTATGCAGTGAAGTGCATATGAAAAAAGTATGTGATCATTTGGTATGTTTGAAAAATGAGCTTTTTCACCTTTTGCAAACCCTCTGCCACTTGGGCTTAAATCATTTGCCAAGGGATTGTATTTTTTTAAAATGCCGTTTAAAATTTAAATTGCAAAGTCTTACAAATCCATGACTTAATTGCATCAAATGTAATTTATGCCACCTTGAAAATTCTATGCCTTGACTTTTTTAATTGACATAATGAACAGCAGGGTGAGTTTTGGCTTGGATGTTCTGGGACATTATGGGAGGCAGATAGTTAATTAGGTTGTTGTAATTTGTGTCTAGTAATTTATCCATGAATCACAAAATACTCTATTAAATTCACCATAAAGAGGTTATTTAGTTTTCAGTGGTCGTGGTTATTTTTAATTTGATTAAAAAAGTGGGGATACTCCATATTGTGTGCTTTTTATTCTAAACTAGTATAAGTGCCCGTCAAAAATGATGGAGATGATCGATTATTCTGAAATAAAATTGAGGCTGTCTTCTTTGACCTGAAATCATACCTCCTGCTAAGAGGGTTGTCTTCGATCCGTGTGAAAGTTCGAAACCCTCGCCATGAGTATCTATTGTGCTTCAAAAGCTGACCTTAGTCCCCTCTTGCCAGGTATATTTCTGGTTTTCAGAGCGTGACAGAGGGAGTGACAAAAGGACAAAGAGACAGAATAAGACTTTTATATATTATATTACCTATACATTAAAACGTTTTGTTATTATATCATAATGCTATCCTGAAAATTTCATCAAATTCGGTTCAGTCGTTTGCGAGATATTAAGCTTCAAAAAGCATTACATGACAAAGGGACACTGTCTTTTATATATGTTTTATGATTACAAATGTAATTCTTAATGAAAACATTATTTATTCCAGCCCAAAAGTCTGATATTGAGAGGATGGAGCTTGATGAGAGTTCATTCCGTTGGCATTTGAATGAAGATCAAATGGCAACAGACAAATTAAGTGAAGGAATTCGAAAGTTTGCTCAGGATTCCAGAAAGCTTGAGAAAATGCTTACCGAGCTCTTAAGCAAAGCTTAATCCAAAAGAAAAAGCCGAATCTCCATTACCATGTTGCATTTAAAGAGAATTATATTTTTGGTAAACTAGAGATAGTTGGCTTTTGGTAAATGCTGTATTTCTTTTGAGATTTTTTTTACTGGAGATGCAAAGAAATATTTATATTTTAATGGTTTTTTCCATGAAACTCTCCATTTTTAAACTCTCTTATCAGAAGGCTTTGTTTCATATTTTTATTAAAAATATATTAATGCCTTTGAAGAGGGTATTTCTTGCTGAATTTGCCTGGTTTTGATTGTATTTTATTGTAATGTTTAAAATAAACATTTCTTCCATTGCAGAAGCGACTTCAATTCTTTTTACTTTCTCCATATGTAGTATAGGGAAAGTAATGTTTTCATGAAAAAATCGTTTTTAAGATTCCAATGGAAATACACGTTTTGAGGTCTCCTGAGTCTGTATCGACTATTTTATCGATGATGTCTGTCTGTGTGTGTGTCAGTGTGTATGGGATAGAAATGTTGTGGGTGCTCTAACTCAAAAAGAATTTAACATCTCAGTACCAAATTTCAAATATATTTTCATTATAGGGACAAGAGCTGATTATTTTTTTTTGGGCAATATAGGTCAACCAGAAGTTGAGGTTTATTCCTTTTGCTTTTCCTTTTTTTCCAAATATCTCCTTTAAAACTCAATTTACGTAAATATTTATTATTAAAGTTGTAGAAAATGTAATTTTCTAAGAGTTCTGTTTGAAACATTTTTTCATAAAATCGATAGTTTAACACATTCACTGCGGGAGTGTTGAACACGATTTTTCCCGAGAACGACGTCTTTTTAAAAATTTTTTACACATTATGTGTGTTAAGACCCTTATTTCATAAATAATAGCTGTCCTAATCATTTTTTTCGTTGAAACCCTTAATTTCAAGTGCAGCCACCAATCGGCGGCACTTCGGTCCTCAGATCAGCTTATGTATAGGCAAACCTGCACTACACCTTTACTTTAGCTGTTTTTTCCCCTTCGAAATTTTCATAATCCATCCAAAAATAAAAAATTGGTACAACATACTTTGTACATACTTTCTCATATAATAATGTGTCGTTTAGTTAGCTTTAGAAAATGAAAATCATATCAGCCGGTTTTTAGAAAATCCAATTTTTGTTCAAGTTGCCCAAGAATAAACTAGTCTTATATTCATTGAAAAAAACGAAATACATAATAATATTGCAGACGTATACTCAAGTAACTGTATGAAATTTGATCAAAATCGTTTAAGCCGTTTTTGAGAAAATCAAATTATTGCTAAAGTTGCCTAGAATAAACTAGACTTATATTCATTTTTTGAGAAATATGAACCATAAAGTATTATTGAAGACGTAGACGCAAGTAACTGTATGATATTTGATCAACATCATTGGAGCCGTTTTTGAGAAAATCGAATTGTTAAAAATGCGTAGAATAAACTACCCTTAATTATTGAGCAATAACCATTTCTACATCTACTCTGTCCAATATGATAAAATACCTAAGTGCGAGATTTCATTCATTTTCGCTTTACCGTTTAGGCTCCAGAGCCAACATCAGACAGACGGCATTGCAAACATCACTTTTTCGGCATAGAGAAAAGAATTTCTGAAGCGATCCACACAGGCATAAAGGTAGAACCTTACTGAAGACAGTACAAAAGTTGGTTACATTACTTGGGGAACATATAGTGTCCCACACACTGTTTGAAACAAATAGGAAGGAAGATGCTGAAAGGCGGCGGCCGGTCTTGATTAAAAACCTGAGCGCCGCCTATCGGCGGCACCCTCACCAAATGTGTTAAGAGATACCTATTTTGATTTTTCTTCTAAATTTAGGTTAAATTAGTTGCTAAGTGTTACCATTGTTTCGGTTGCTATATTAAAATTTTTTAATTGTTGATAGCTTTGCTTATGCTGCCAAGGTAATTTTAATTGCACATCGATAGTTCCCGAGGATGCTGATGTCGAGAGCAATTATATTCATTGCTCTGTTGGCCACATGTCATGTTTTTTTGTTTGTATATTTATGGGTTATCCTTGCCAAATTTATATTGCTAATCCTATGGTATGCAGTATTGCTAAATGAGTAATAGGTATGCTGCATCCCTTACAAAAAGTTAATAAAAAAGTCATGCTACTGACATAAGTTTATAGCTAGCATTCACTTTAAATTAATTAAAAAGGTATGATTCATCCTCAGCTAAAAGGGATAATGAGGGAAGGGATAAATGACAGATTTTTGAGCAAGTTTACATAATGGGCAATATCTGTTGTATTTGATGGAAGAACGAGGTTTGATATTCATCTGATTAAATGGTACAAACATTTGGAAGTAAGAGGATTAATTTTTCCCTCTTGAGATAAATACTACTGAAATATACTGGGTAGACTTTTCATAGTTTTTTTTACTGCAGTCATAATTGCTCTAAAAATAAACTTTATCCTCTTATTAATTTTTTACCCAACCATCATATATCATATTTGAGATTTCGATCCAGCCGATCGAATTGGGAACTACTTTACGTGAACAGAATAGGAAAATTAAAAAAAACTCCAATTCACCGTAAAGGCGGTACTTACGTGTCAAGGCACAGAAGACTCGCAGGACCACTTAGAGGACGCGTGTTTCGACAGCTACGCTGTCATCTTCAGCAATGTCAGTGTGTGTAGGGTTAGGCGGAGTATTTATACTGTTGTTGACCGTTAGAGAAGTAGGGGAGGGGAAAGAGAAAGGTGTATTGATCATTAACTGAAATAGAGGGGAGTGGGGGATAGGGCCAGCGTCGTTATTCATTATCTTGTTTTGGTTGTTGTGTATGTAGAGGCTTTCATAGGCACCTAGTTTGTTTTCGTTGGTAACCGTTTTCAGAAGTTTTAAATTTTTGGTTGTGATGGGATGATGGCAGGTGTTGATATGAGCTGCTACACTGGACTTGTCTATTCTGTTGTTTCTGTAATGGGCTAAGTGTTCTTTGAAACGTGTTTCTAAATTCCTTTTTGTTTGCCCAATATAAATGTTGTCACACTTTTCACATTTAATTTGGTATATGCCTGATTTCTTATGGGAAGGTATGCTATCTTTAGGGTTCTTAATGAGATTTGACAATTTATTTTCATTAACAAAAACTGTGTAATCCTATTTCGGAGAAAATATTTTGAAGTTTTTTGGTAGCATAGGGGTAGTAAGGTAGCTTCATAAATTTTTTGGTATTGGTGTCTTTGTTGTTGAGTGTTGTGCAGTTTCTAAGGATCATTCTGTGTTGATGTTTTTTTAACATTTTATGAATTAGTTCTGGTTTAAAACCATTCTGAATGGCCGTGCGTTTTATATAGGATAATTCTTTGGAGAAATTTGTATTTGATAGTGGTGTATTGACTAATCGATGGATCATTGAATGAAAAGGTGCTAGTTTTTGTGAATTGTGATGGTGAGAACTCATGTGGATGTATGTGTGGGTTTTCTGTAAATGTTGAAATGTAATATGTTTTTTTTTTTTTTTTTTACATTTCAACATTTACATTTTTTACATTTCAGGCACATTTTACTTGGTTATGCATCGAGAGCTCAGATTTTCCTCTTGAGCATCACGACTCAGTAATGGGTCTCAACCTTTATTTTGAAAAATGCTGGGTATTTACGTATTATCGTCAGGACCTTACTTACGTACAACATTAACAGAAACTGATTGGCCTGTCTCGACATTTACAAACCCAATCACCGGACAAGAAACTGATTGGCCAGTCTTGACATTTACAAACCCAATCACCGAACAATGGGGAGGGGTACTTTGGTTCCGGGGGAGGCAAAGGGCACGGTAGTGCCCGGAGACGAATACCCATTAAAACAAAGTGAGCCAAAGGCTCGTCAATATATCCTTTCAATGTTATATCCTCTTGACTGTTGCGCCGCAAATGGAAGGATATATTGATGAGCCTTCAGCTCACTTTGTTTTAATGGGTAGTCGTCTCCGGGCACTACTGCACCCTTCGCCTCACCCGGAACCAAAGTATCCCTCCCCATTGTCCGGTGATTGGGTTTGTAAATGTCGAGACAGGCCAATCAGTTTCTTGTCCAGTGATTGGCCAGTTTCTGTTAATGTTGTACGTAAGTATGGCATGGGGATAATACATAAAAGTATGGCATGGGGCAACAGTCAAGAGTATAATTAAATATAATTAATGAGTTTTTGCTATTAATTCGTATTTCAATACGACTATAAGAGGTCCTGCAAAGGGTCCTGGAGATAATACATAAGTACCAAACACTGATCTATGTAATAAATTATTACCTCATCAATTCATCACAACATGGCTTTAAGAAAAATGTCCACTACAACAGCCATATTTCATCTTTTATCATAGGTATACTCTACCCTTGACCAAAAAAACAAAGCCCTCGGTATCTTTTATGACTTTCACAAAGCTTTTGATTCAGTAAATCACAAATTACTGTTCAAAAAACTACATACTTTGGGAATTAGGAGAAATGCCGTAAATTGGGTAATGTCCTTCATGACCAACAGAACCCAAAAAGTAACAATACCATATATAAATGGGGATTGGAAAAACTACATCTCTGACTACAAAGACATAAATTATGGGATTCTCCAGGGACCTGTTATCGGTCCACTACTTTTTATTATTTATATAAATGACATTGGAAACATTAAATCAAAAGGAGTTGAAACAATCTTTGCTGATGACATCTCGCAATGCATAGCATCCTGAAAGCTTACAGAACTAATCACAAACATAGAAGCATCATTAAGCAAATTAGAATCATGGTCAAACAAAAATTTTCTCAATATAAATATCTTAAAAACTGCCTACTTATTTACATTTTCATACATATCAGTCAAACCAGATTACCAATGACATAAACATAAATAGTTATCTCATTCAACAATCATCTCATACAAAACTCTTAGGACTAAACATATCAGATACCCTTGATTGGATCTCACACATACAGGCAGTCACCTCAAAAGTAAACCAAATAATATTTCAAATTCGATTACTGTGAGACAAGACCCACAAATATCCTTCTCATGTTATACCATGGTAAAATCCATTCGCTATTGAGATATGGCATAATTTTCTGGGGATCATCATACCATACTGCCAGACTATTTATTACTCAAAAAAGAGGCCTACGAGCTATATATAAACTAAATAAATGCACGACTTGCAAAACAAAATTCATAAACAACAATATAATGACTTCGTGCATTTTTATATATGAATCTGTTGTATTTTTAAAGATGAACCCTCATCTTTTTACACGAAATTCTGCCATACATGACTCTTTAACAAGAAATAAAAATAACACATAACAAGACATTGTCTAACGGTAACAAAAAATAATTCTAGCATTATGTGTTGCAAACTCTTCAATGTCAAATGACATAAAAGAAATAGGCAACATACATATTCAAAAAACATGTAAAATCCAATCTTGTTAAAAATGGATACTAGTGTTGATGAGTATTTACAGAACCATTAATTGTCCCCTGGTATATTATTTGTACCATTATTGATGGAGTTGGTATGAATTATAGATCTCTTTTTTTATCTTTTAACTTGTATTGTACATCACATATCCTTGACATACTCCATGTTTGCTTTGTAAACCTATGGAATGAATAAAGTATTATATGTTTATGTATTTTTATTATAATTAAACCACGTATTTTTCTTACTCTTGTGTGAGAAGTTTTCCCTGTAATTTTTGTTGGGAGAACTTTAAACTAAATAAATAAATAACGAATACGTAGGTGGCAGTCATATTTGCATAGAAAGAAAAATGAAGTGGTTTTAGGAGGGAGTAAAGTGACCAGATTTCCAAAAGCTCGATGCTGTACAAAATGAAAAAACACAAAATACGATATGTATTTTGAACAAAATAAAAACATTTCGATAATACATCAATATTGAATTATTAAAAACAATGTTGACGAAGATAAAATCCAATTTTTTTATTAATCATATACTAATTCTCCGAAGTCATGCCCTACTCGCGGTGCGTTTGATGTTATTTTTCTTAAAACAAACAAATACAAAATAAAATTGGAACAAATCATATATTTAACCGTAACATAAATTAATTCAATTTTCAAATTACTTCACTTTTCGAAACTTGTGACGATGACTTGAGAAAACTATAAAACTTTGCAGGTGCTTTGCGGACTATGAGTTGACATATGCTAAAACCACAGAAACCAGCTACAACCATAGATTTTTCTAAAGTTGTATGAGTGATATTCATTTTGACAAAAAACCATGGATGTAGTAGTCAAACAAATCCATCAAGTATAGAGCACATATAAAGCTACAAACACACCACGGAAAACAAATTATTGTTCTGCGTTTAAGTACTTTTTTATATTGCTGCATTAATAATAAAAACAAATTATTGCAATTATTATCAATTTTGCGGGCAAATTTTTAAAATGCTGTACGTTTTGCTGAACACTTTCCAATGCTGTACAATACAGCATAATGCTATGTCTGGTCACTTTAGAGTGTCAATCCTGACAAGAGGACATTTTTCATGATTAATCTCTTGTAAATAAAAATACATTTATGGCTTTTCTTGTCCGAAATTTCAGGCACGTTACCGCCATTTCTGGTAGGGGAGAGAGTGATTGGTGATGAACTATAAAACTAAAACTTGAACAATCACGACATGATAATTTAGAATGCAGAAATATGCTGTTACTAATATTTAATCAAGTACGTACAAATATTTGAACTCGTTTGTTTATAAATCGATATGCAGAAAATGTCACACATATAAACATGTTTTAAAACGGATTTCATTGTTGTGTAAATGTTACTGTTACTTAGTGCGCATACTTCTACTGATTGTGAGTCATATACCTTTTACTTCTGTAACTTCGTTTGAGTGAAAACTGGGATTTTAGCGTTATTATTGGTAATCAAGAGGCAATATTTATAACTGAAGTGGAGCCTAGTTTGTGATTGGCTATGATATGCATAACTTTCGATCATTAGTTTTCACCAACGCCTGCATACTTTTGTGTTTTTATTGTCTATCGGGTAATTAATCTTTATTCTCGTATTAATTCTTTTACTGCCTCTTGTAAAATTCGTCATCCCACTCTCCTCTATCTGTGAAATTTCTTCAACTTAGAAATAAACACAAAAGTTTTCTTAACTCTATTATGATTTTATATTTTTGGCGTTTGTTCCTTTAAATTTTTAATTGAATTTTTCGTTGTTTTACACAGCTTTTAGTACTAATGAGCGAAATTTTACATTAAGAAGCCTACCTTACGTGGAAGAAAGACAAGCGTACCAAACTCATGAGTTTTGCGGAAAAGTTGATAACCCGTGCCACGGTAGAGGAATTTGTGAACCAGATGGTAAATCATATAAGTAAGAAATGCTCTGTTTACATATGAAAGATTTATTTAATTAGACAGAACAAAACACATTGTACTTAGTTCGTTCTTCATCTTAGAAAAAATAATTATACTTTATATTATTTTGTAATGTCGATATGAAGTCATATATGAGCATTGAATGATTATTAAGTTTTATTAATTCAAGAGTTTTTCCATATTTAAAGGATTACTAATAAATATTAGCAGTTAAAGTAAATTAAAAATATATCCGTGATGCTATATCTATAATACATAGCATGGTATAAAACTTCTCAAATTAAAACGAATAGAAAACATTCCTTCCAATTTTACTTCAATGGCGATGGTATTTTAATAGGTGCTATAATTTACTTACAGATTTTGGTCCATTGATGAACAGACGAATTGATTAGGTAAAAAATATAAATACATTCATAATCTTGAAATCGTAATATCCGTCTTCGCTATTGTATAATAATTATGACCGTATACATACATACATACCAATCACGCTGTTACCTTACGGGGTAAGCAAGCTAATTGCATCTACCATCCACATTTCCAGTGGGTGTCACCGTATGTAACATTTAAATTTCTGGACCATAGCATTTCAAATGTTCAATCTTACTGAAGTCCAGGCAAATGTTTTTGTCAATGATAAATTTTACAATAAATTCAGCGTAATTTTCAGTAAATTTGTAATGTGACATTTGGGTTTTCCCCATTTTGTATGTATGTAAGTGTAATTTGCCGGTAGTATTTGCTTACCAGGTACTAATTATCGCACTATAAATTGTGATTATCAGAATTTTCAGGAAATTCATTGTTCCTGTGTTTTAATTTGCTCTTTTATTAAAATATTTACGTGCATTTAATTTGCACAATAGTGAAGTTCTTGCAGCTATAAAATAAAAATAAAGCAAAGGTCTGAAATGTAAAGATAAATTCGTTGATGTTCGGATTTAAACTAGGATTGTTGGACCTATATCATACTGTAAGTTCTTTAAAATTAATTACATTAAATTTATTCTTGTATATTATCCATGTTGACGATGGTGTGTTTAAAGATTGAAAAATGTAGGAATTAATGTTTGCCTTGTTCTTTAATTGGCATGGTTCCTCTATAAAGCGAACATTTCCAACACTAGTAATTGGTCTTTCTTATCTTGGTCCATGGCAGTCACCATTCATGACTTTTTAAAATGCTTGATCATTGATTAGTGACAACTTATCTAAATCTTCTAAATGTGTGCGAATGCAGTTGCTCAAATTTGGGATTTCTAAATGTTGATTGCTAAAGGAAATTAAATTGAATTACCGATAAACCTTGCTTTTCAGAGAAACTTGGAAAGCAATAATGTTAATTATAAGTTTATTCAATTGTATAATAGAAGTCATCTAATTTTCTGCTGGACATGTCATTGGCTTACAGTTTAAAATTGGTAGACAGTTTAATTATCTCAGGTACGTTAATATTATTAGTTTTGTTTTGCTTTTGATAGTTTATGATGGAGTTGTAATAAACCCTTTACATTTGGACTACTTTCCACTATTTTGCAATTTATTTTTTGGGTATGTATCGTCATACTGCATCTGGTGTAGATATTATAAAAATCTTTCATGTAGCTAGTGTTATTCTTATTTTTCTACATAAACGCATTTCAACTGTGGCAATTATGAAGGCTGGAAGAGAAGCTACATGGGTAGCACTTTGTTGAAGTATTTAAAATAAATACACGATTTCTTTTGCCTCGGTGAAATTCCAAGATTAATGTTACATTAATTTTCATGTGTGCTTTACATCATTGTGTGAGCTGCCATTCAATAATCATCTGATTTTTCTAAGATTACTTTGTGTCATGTTATTGATATTTAAAATTCTAGATGTATCTGCCACAAAAATCTCTATGAAGGAAATGATTGCAAAGATAAAGTGAAGCACTGTTTGTCATCACCTTGCCAAAATGGGGGTACTTGTTTAGAAGCCCAAGGTACTTTCTTTTGTATCTGCACATCATCCTTTCAAGGGGCCACATGTGAAAGAGGTGAGTAGTTATATGAAATGTTCTATCATCTGCAACTTACTTGCTTATTCTGTACGTATAATTATAATTAGGTAATATGTTTAAGTATAGTTGGTTTATAATTAGAAATTCATAAATATTTCAGTGATAAAACAAATTTCGTCTTATTAGTTGAAATATGAAGGATATGAAGGCTTTAAAAAACATGCCGTTCTTCAGTCAATAAATAACAAAATATAAATATAATATTTTAATCAAAATATTTACCATCTAGGATTTTGTTGGATTTAAGTGATATAGATGCAGAAATAAAATTTATTTTTTTATTAATCCCTGCATAGCAAACTTACTAGCATTAAAATTAATAACGGAATACCTATATTTTATAAACGAGCTAATTAAAAAGCTTTGATTATGTAATTTAATTTTTTTTGTGTGTGTTCGTCTGTTTAATGGAAGCTCTCTTAATTAAAAATTAACTGATAAAAATGTGATTATATCACTTTGAAATTTCCATATTTAATTACCTTTTAGGTTTATCTGGAATAGAGCGAGCTTCAGTGCCTTTCATATGGTATCAGAAAGAGTACAAATTAACTGATATTTCAGTGTTTTTTGTCATGGTGGAAAGGTTGGGTGCAGATTTAACCTTAGAATTCTCATCTGGGGATGGTCTCAAATTCAAACTTAATGCCAAACATTTTACTTACCAGTCAAATGTTCAAGAATATGCCAAGACTTTGACATTTGTATCTAATGAAATTCCTGCAAGTAAGTATATTTTAAGTATCTAAAAATTTTTACCAATTTGTTTTAGGTTCTGCAAAAATAAACCGAAACAAACAAATTCTTAGGTAGTATACTCATTAACTTTAAGTAATTAAAAAAGAAGGATGTAGTAATTTTTTTCTGCAGATTGTTAAAAGTATTAAGAAAGAATGTAGATAATTAAGAAAACATGATTTTATTTTATATTTAGAAAATCTGATGTTACCAACACATGACTTTCTACATATTTGTGGTAAAGATATTTAAATTATTATGAATAGCATTATAAGGCAAAATTATTATTTCTTATCATAAAAGAATACAGTCGTCCTTATTGCCGTAAATTAGGTATATTTTGAATATGTTTACAGAATTCACCGTTACATGGTGGTGGCGCTGTATACTGGATATTACGAAAACGTTCAATATCTCCGAAATGGATGGTTCTACGAAAAATTGTTTCAAGCAAAAGTTGGAAAACATGTTATTCTCTACAACTTTGGTCCTCACGAAGATGACCAATAACGAGGTTTTAAGGAGATATTTGATGGAAACCAAAAAAACCGATTATTTATAAATAGTTCCTAAACAATAACTGCTATGGAAAATTGTTTCAAATAAACGCTGTAGGAAATTACATTCCCTATAACCTTTGCATAGAATTGTATGTACAATAATGATGTTTTAACGGAGATATTTCACCAATCGTGTTTTGAATAAACCTCGACTTCCGGTTAACCGTTATTGTGCTAAAACTAATTAGCTCTTTGTGCTCATACCAAAGCGTTATATATGAAATTTGGTAACGATATGGCAAGTACTTCTCGAGTTAAGAGTGCCGACAATCACATACACACACACATCATTCCTAAAATAGTCTAAATGTGTTCTAGGGACTTCAAAACGTATTTCTGTTGAAATCTCAAAGTCGATTTTTTTCATGAAAACAATACTTTCTCTATACTACGTATATGGAGAAAGTAAAAATAGACATCTTTTTTTGGAAAAAGAGTAAAAATATGATTCATTAAATATATAATTTGTCTTTACTTCATTTTAAGTACCCATAAAAATTTTATTATAGGCCCTCGATATGTGGCAGTTTTTGAAAATCAATACACCCAAGTTAAAGCATATTATATGAGCTTCAAATTCTATAATAAAGAACTTCTTTTGATGTCTATGGAATTACCTTTAATCATTCATCCAATCTGGAATAAATGTGCTCCTGAAATAATTTTACACGGATGGTTAGTAATAAAAAAGCCAATAGTATAAGAATGATGTTATATTGATATATTTTGTAATTTATGTGAAGTAAGTCATTGTATGCTTAAAAAGTATGTAATGCACAATTCTTTTATGTTTAGTGGAAGTTCAATAGAAGATAGCTCTAAATATTTTCGTGCAATGAAATTGACATTCACCAGCCAAGTAAGTAGTGGATGCACTGATTCCACTTTATCGTATTCATGGAAGGTATTCAAAATGACAGGAGAATTTCCATTTCCATCAAGTAAGTTCTATTCATTATTTGTTGCCATGGACATTTATTGAATTATACAGCTATATTGTCATTTACTTGAAAAGATATTTAGAAAAATTATATTTCATCAATTTTTCATAAAATTTGCCTTTGTATCCCATGATTATTATGAATATCCATTATTTCCTTCCTGTAAAGCACTCAAATCAACAAATGAGGACCACAACATAAAAAGGGGTGTTTTTAACATCAGTGCAATACTCCGATGGGCCCCTCACATTGCAAGCCCCAAAGTAATTCACAGATGTTGAGACCTGCATCTTGGTTCTTACTCAGAAGTTTGCCTTTGTGTTTATAACCATCGGTATCATTGTAATTCTTCCTCTATTTACACATTCAGTATTTTATATTAAATAAAATTAATAATGTAAATTAAACGTTAGAAAATGAAAATTCAAATTTTTATAGCAGATCAGTACAAATGAGCTCCCTAAGAAAATTGTACCGAGTAGTTCAGAGTCTTAAAAACATCCCTGCTTACTACCAATCTACAGAAACTTAGTTATCATAAATTCCAGCTTAACTAGTTGTTTCTACGTTTTCTCCAATTGTGGTGATAGTATCACCAAGTTTTTCCATACCACGATTATTGATTTCTGTAGGTTACTTTCTGTCTTTTGATTTGGGAAACCAACTTCAATAAAACACCTTCACACTATATCATTTGTTATTATTTTGATAGTGCATACAATCTAGCCAATAAATCACATCAAGAACATTCACTAATTTGGAAAGATCACTGGCATAATAAACTGAATTTAAATCATCGATTAAATGTTTTAATATATTGCCTGTAAAACACTCCAAAATTTGAATCATTCCTTGTAAAACACTAGTAGTGTTATGAGGCAAAAATACGATTTTGATGTTTTGAAATGGAAGAATCTGGATGACAAGTCACATTGCATTGCCATAATGTAAGTTGTCATCAATGCCTTTTATTTCGTTTCTGTCTAACAGGAAAGTTGTCAATGTTCATTCATTTAAAACATCAGGTTTTTTCTGCGTTTTCAACAACCAGGGGTTGATCAAACTCTTTCACAGATGCCCCTTTTGAAAGGATTAAGAAGAAGAGTCCCAAGTTTTTTTATCCATATCATGATGTTTACACTTTTTCAGCAGCAGCTTACTCGCTATAATGGATCTAAGGCCTATATATTAGGATAATTTGCCTTCCAGCTTAACAAAAGCCCTCAAAAACTGCTTTATCTATTCTTTATCCATCTGAAAGGGACTAAAAAGCATCTTTATAAGAAGAGTGTCAGTTTATAAAGGTTTTAGTATGTGTGAATGTATATGATTTAATTTACATTTATTTCTTTGTGTTTTCAGAGCACTCTTCTATTGTTATGCCTGTTGAAGCAGATGGTATAAATTTTATAGTTGATCCATTTTTCTTCATGAATGGAGATTATGCTTTGCGTCTTACTGTTACAGAAACAGTGAAAAGTGATAACTCTAGGACTCACTATAATGCTGCTATTGTAAGTAAAAACTTGGATCTATGGATTGGATAAATATTTCATTGTCAGTGAGCTTGAACTCAACATTGTATAATTGGCTGTTCACAATTACAAATTGCAAAATATTTTATAGAGTCCTACATTAAATATATATATATATATATTATGACTTGTTTTGCAAACATATTATCAATACTGGCTCTTTTTTTCAGTGCTGGATTCAAATTATTCGTCGACCTCCAGTTGCAGTTCTTGTGGGGGGTAATGAGAGAACTGTCGGATGGAGTCAAGATTTCGTAATAGATGGATCTGCTTCTTATGAACCAGACCGTCCTCCAGAAAAAAGTATTTACTTAAAATTTGATTGGAAATGTTGGAATGTGAAGAATCCTACAGCATCTGAATCATTTTGCAAGGGAGAAAATGTTAAACTCTCATACACTGGTAGTTCAGATATTAGGTTTTTTGTGGAAATTATTTTGAAAATACATATATGAATCTCAACATTTTAGCAAGGTTTCTAAGAGCCAGTTTAAGTACAGGCGACTCCCGAGTTTTGTTGGGGATGCGTTCCTGAAAACGTGTTCATCTCTCGAATGTCGAACGCCGTTTTTCCATATACTTGCATGTTATAATCGGGGAATACGTTCCTGCATCTCGGGAAAAAGTCTCCCCTCACATTCTATAAAGATAAAATAACATTACTAATATGTTAATAAAACAATATTAAATTATGAATAAATTATATAATAAATAAATTATATAATAAATATTTTAAATGTATAACTTATTTTTTGCACTAAAAAGGAAAAAATAAATTTTTGTTTCGAACTTCAAAGATAGATGTATGCAATATGCTCTGCCCGGTCCAGATCGCGCGAGTCGTTTGTAACAAACGACTCGCGCGAGCTGGATAACATACCTGCATACATCTATATATACAGTGAAACCTCGATTCTGCACTCTCCGATTTTACTTTTTTTCCGATTTTATGCACTTTTTGTCTGGTCCCGGCCAAACGCTCATAAGAACAATGTAAAATTTTATCCGATTTTACGTTTCCTTGAATTTACATTTCCCCCGAATATGCATCACATTTTTCAAGTCCTGACAATAGAAATTCACCCGATTTTAAGTTTTCAATTTTCTATTTCGGAAAATGTGAAGAAGCACTTGCGGTGTTCCGTTCGTATTCGAGGTTAAAAATAGGCTTTATTCAATAGTTTTAGTCGTAACTTTGTCAAAATTATGTTTAAATAAGAAATGTTTGCAACCCCACGTGTCAATACATTTATTGGCCAATCAAATAAACGAACACACTTCTTGCTCACCGTTACACTTGCTTAGTTGCAGCCATTTGTTTTTGTAGGAAGTTTATATAAACACGACGTTAGACATTGTATATAGTGTATTTACTCATGTAACCCGCGCACTCCTATTTTTGGGCTGGTTCGGAGGGGAAAAAATAATTTGAGCCAGAATAAGTTTTTTTTTGTCTCCGATTCCCACTCCCCGAAACAAGTTCCGTTGAGGTTAAGCATCTACTATGTGATGCAATTTATTGGATGATCTCTTTATGACGATACTAGCAGAAATCTCCTCATCGATAGTCCACTTTTGTTAACCCCTTAACTGTTTTTGTTGTAATATTATGCAACTTCATCCCCACGTCACTGTTTTTGACGTAACATAACGCACTGATGCGGAGTTTCACGAACTATTTGTTCATCTATGAACGGATGGCGAGTTTTTTCGCGTATCGTCTCTTGAGTAAATATTGGAAGGTTAGGAACAAACAAGTCCAAACACTTGAGAGATGGGGATTTCTGCCTTCCTTTCAAACGATGAAATCTTTCGTTTGCAGCATAACTTCACCACTCCGAATTACTGGAAGTGGATGAGGGAAAAGGACCAAACTTGAACCTACCTATTCTCAAGTCGGAAAACCCTATAGTTATCAGTTAGTCAGCGTATTCTTTCCGCCTACTTTTGCGAGTTTTTGCCTGCAGTGCAGGCGTAACTTACACGTTTGCTTGGTCGCATAAATACATGTATACTTTGTAGAATTCGACGTCTTTTACGAATATAAACATAGACACAAGTATATTGCAGAGAATTTACTATCGATACAATTTATATACCCTGTACAGAAATCGTCATGTAAGACGCACACCCTCTTTTTCCCCGGCGTTTTGGGAAAAAATGTGCATGGGGTACACGAGTAAATATGGTTAACGCATTAATCCATTTATGTATCGGTCATTTTTGTAGGAAGTCGACGACATCTACACGACGCTTGGCATTTTTTATAAACGTGGCAATCCATTAATTAATTTTTGACATGAAATATGGATAATAAAGCAAAATGGAAAGTATTTACAATAAGTGATAAAATTAATATCTTAGCTCAACTTGATGTGCATGTTGGAACACGTATCAAACTTTTTGACTGGTTAAAGAAATAAAATGTTATGTAAGTTAGTTTATTTTCAATTTAATTCTTATTGTGTTCAAATATGTATATTTTACCAAAGTTACGATATAAAGCAACCCACATTTTACTTTATGTTACATAATCTTCATTTCCCCGATTTTACACCTTCCTCGATTTTACGTTTATTTCAGGTGGTCCCTTCAGTGGTGTAAAATCGAGGTTTCACTGTACATACAACTATTTATCACAGCAAAATTAATATATAAGTTATTAAAAAAGCACAAAATAACTTAAGAATAAAGAAACAATAAAATTAAAAATATTTTCATACCTTAAATCTTTTTCAACTGCGCTTACTGGACTTGGTTTATTAATTGAGAAGTTGGAAGAAGAGGAGCTATTGGGTTGGGAACTGTTTATTGTTGTTATCAAATTACCTGAATTTATCATGTTCTAGAATTTTCTCCTGTTTCACATAAGTGCTAATTGTTGAACGACACATTCCCAACGATCGTGCGATTTCAGTATGGCTTTCACCTTTCTCAACACGCTTTAAAATTTCTAATTTCAATTCATAACTATGAGTCTTATGCACTCTTTTATTTTATTCCCTTACATTATCACTATTACATTTCCTTTTAGATGCCATGTCAAGTGAAAAATTTATAAATAAATCAATAAAATAAATACATTTAAATAAAAGATTAACAGAAAAAAGAGTGAAATCAGCACAAATTCAAACAGAGCAGATATAACTACGTCTACACCAAAACTAAACCTTAAGTGGTTGGTTGGAACCAATTACTCCACAAAAATTATTCCGCGTAAAGTAGTTCCCAATTCGATCGGCTCGGTCGAAATCTCGAATTAATCGAATCTCGAACATTCGAAACTCGGGAGTCGCCTGTCTCTTTATTATTTCCATCTGATGTATCTTGTATTCATTAATTTGTCATTTTCATGTTGGTCTTTTGATTTTTATGCTAATTATTTCAAAGCATTAAAGATTCATTGATGCAAAAGTGCATTTTTGAAAGTTTTGCTACATATTTATTGTTGCAGTGTCTAAACTGAAAGTTCCTGCCAAATCTCTTTTGCCAAATGAAATTTATGAATTTGGTGTGATTGCGAAAGCTAATCCAAGGCTTAAATCTACAATGGCTGTACAGAAGATTCGTGTTGTTCAAGGAAAGCCTCCATTGCTGGAATTAAAGTGAGTTTTCGATATTGATCATGTATTACAAGTCAACAAATAATTTCACTACACTTTACTAAAGAAAATATTTTTCTTTTAAATCAATGAGAAAATGGAACTTAAATGAATCATTAAATTTCTTAACAGATGCATTAAAAACTGTGAGCCTAAAGCATCGCCATCAAAATCACTCATTTATAAAGTTTCCTGTACCTCATGTGAGGCTGAGGAGAAGATAACGTATAATTGGAATATGAATCCTGGTGCAAAAAACAAGAAGATGAGTATGGATTGGAATTTGGATACAGAACGGGGCAGAAGCACTGATCTATTAATTATCCCTGCTAACTGCCTTGTAGCAGGGGATGTTTATACCTTTATGGTTATTGGTGTGTATAATTTTGTATTTGTTAAATCATAATAAGATTTTTGGAACAAGTTATATATCATTATATAATTTCTCTCTTTATTACTATAATCATAGTTTCATTTTGAAGTAGTTGAGAAAGTTCTCATATTTAATAAATACATTCTATTCTATAATCATAGTTTCATTTTGAAGTAGTTGAGAAAGTTCTCATATTTAATCTTTGTTTGTGAGGAGTTTCATTTCTTTTTGTCCAACCCAAGTTTTTTCCAACAACCAATGAGAATTGTTACTCTCTGATAAAATACAGGCAGTCCTCGACATCCATACAATTCGCTCTTTCATACATTATAAATTTTTGCCCCTAAACCGCCTTTTGTATGCCGAATTCGGACTTTTGTTCGTCAGCTGACGATCAAACATTTTGAGCTATCGCATAATGGTGCTGTCTGTTGGCCAAACCAACACTTTTAATAAATTACCAAATTAAAGTATGCTATGTAATAATATAAGTATTATATCTAATGTTTTTTAAAATTGTACTGAAATTTGACAAGATTAATACCACTGTCAGATCGGTTAATAATCAATAAATTATTATTATTATTCAGTCTCAGCAACATTACCATCTTTGTTTGTACGTACAGCAGTGTTTCTTTGTTTGTGCATTTTACACCTATTATTTAATAAACATGACTGAGAAACGGAAAACTGAAAGTGCTAATACAAGTGAAAAGAAATGTGGGACTCATAAACTGAACACGATTGAGACAAAGATGGAAATAATTAGGCGTGCCGAAAGCAGCGAATCTTTAGGTTCAATCGGACGCTCATTGGACTTAAGCCGGTCGAGTGTGTGTTCAATTGTGAAGGAGAAGAGCAAATATAATAATACGATACGTACTGTGGCGTTCTGAATAAACTCATTATGTGCAAGCCTATCTAAAACTTCCTTTTTTCTTCTCCAAACTCGTCACTTTTTTGCCCTTTTTACCGACTTTTCTTTCATTTCAATTATCACCCTCTTTGGGGCCAAGATTAGGCAATATTACAAAAAACTATGAAAATAGCAAATGCGAAAATGAAAAAAGAGGGATTTCGTATGTGCACTTCAGGCGGTCCTCAACTTTCTTGCGTTCGATATTCATACAACTCGCACCTTAATAATAATAATATTTATTTACAGTCGGTAATCACATTGTAGTCACAAATCACAGAATAAGTTTCATTAATCACAAAGTAATTTATTATCCAACTCATAGCCTGTAAAACGGTATTGGGGTTCAGCAACAGCTGGTCTTCCACCTCTGCCAGAAAAGACACTGCCATAAACAAAGATAATTTCACCAAAAATACAAAAAAATAAATAGACATAAACAAGAAAAAGGGAACTTAATACCAAGATATAATAACTATAGTCAATGACTAGATTATGGTAAGGATGGAAGCACTGTGTTACAAACAGTATGAATAAATGTAACTCTTACAGTAATAAAAATTTCTTAAGAAAAAAGAATGAAAAACAAATAACGAAAAATTATAAAAAGATAATCAATTACACTATGTGTGTGATAACCTTAGGATAATACAAGGGAACAAGAACCCAAGATAGCATAGATTGACACCCCTGAACCGCCTTTTGTGCACTGATCAGACTTTCGCGCGTCAGCTAAATGACGAACGAATATTTCGAGTGGTGCTGGTTGCCAGCCACCAGGCCACCAGTTATCGCCGCATTGCCATCTTTGTCCATACAGCAGTGTTTATTTGTGCAATTATTTAAATATTTTATTGTATTTTGCCCTATCTCTCTATATTATAAAAGGCCCCTGCACAAAAAAACTAAACATTTATACCATAATTAGAGATTTTATCATATTTTTTGGCTCTCTGGGAATGGAGCTCCGCTATAACATGTTAATCGATATTCGACATCCGTACATTCGACTTCCGGACACGTTTTCAGGAACGCATTATGTATGGATGTCGAGGACTGCCTGTATAGGAAAAAGATGTAGTCCAAATGATAAAGTCTGGGGAGCATTTAAGCCTCAGGTGATCACTTTAATGTTAATAATGTTCTATCTGAAAGTATAGTTGTTTATCAAGAATAAATTTCAATATTTGCTGAATGAAAAAAAATTCACCTTTATAGTAAGAGCATTAATAATAGAAAAAATTACTTTTTTAGGACTGTGATATTATTGCAAAATATAGCTTGATATTGTTTATGTAGGGCTTACATCTGTAGAGGGGAGCAGCACAGTGACTGTGGAAATGAGTTCAGAAATTGAGATGGGTAGTTGTATTGTAGACCCAGAAGAAGGTGTCAGCACTTTGGATTATTTTTATGTCAACTGTACAGGTTTCAAGGATTCATCAGATAATGAAGATGCATCATTACTTTATCAGTTTTATCAAGAATTGGAGTCTAGAGGAAATGAAGATCTCTCCAGCTGTAAGAAAATTATTTATGTTTATATAAACATTATTACCCTTGCATCAGTTTTTAAAAAATGTAATGGTCCTCCATCCAGTCTTTCTGTTAAAGATCTTAATGACACAAACAATTCTGCATAAGCCAGTATCTCGAAAATTATTATATTATACTAGCAGAAGTGCCCGTTGAATTTCAGCGGATTTAGTGAATCTAAAACTTCGACCATGTAACATGTAAACATCGCAAGAATAAGATAGTACACAGTTTTAACCGTCGAATAAAACAAAAATGAAGAAAACTGGTCTGAATGAAGGAAGAGAATCTTGCACTGTGAAAAATCAAAAATTACATGTAAACTTATGGTAAAATAATTATTGAATTAAGCCTTCCTTCCCCCAAAATTTTTATCACTATATAGCCTATGTTATCTGAAGGGTAAAATTATATACCTATGCGAAGTTTCGTGACGATATCTTCAAAACAAAAACTGTAAGTAAAACCAGCAAGAACATAATACTCAACAGAAAAATGATGAACAAAGGAACAAATGAAATTAATTAATTTAATGAAAGACAAAGAAGTAAATAGAGAACGTTTAAGAATCACCGAGTGAATATTATCCTCCGACTATTAGGTCGATTCTCTCATCCATGGGTTCTGTTATGAGAAAATTGTTTATATCAACATTACTTTGGAAACAATGAAACATTTTATCCAATCACATTCTGTGGAAAATATACGTCTAATTATTTAAGTTATGTAGTTTTAAAAACAGCTTGCTTTGGAGAACTGTACACTACACAAAAATTTCATTAAAAACTATTTATTAGTAATATTTCAATTAAAATCAGTAAATATTTGGTTGCCATGTAGACAAAGTAAAATCGCACACAGAAATAGAAAAACGATTTTACGTTAAAATTTTTCCCATATAAATGCATTGGACTCTCAACTTTGGTGACAATGGGGGTTGTCGTGGTAGCTTATAATTGATATTGATAAAATCACATTTTTCTGATTCTGAACGCATTTTTATGCTAATTCGATCAGGATTCTGATTCTGTCTTCAATAAAAATAAACTTTGTTCTATCCTTCACAAAACCATCCAAGTCTCAAGTTCGTATCATGTTTCTAAGTAATTTTAAAATTCAAACGAAAAGTAAGCTACACTCATCCCTATGTTATTCAAATGGAGAACGCGAAAAAGAAAATGTTTTTTAAAATTACAAAGGTCAATCAAGTCAGTATAAAAACCTGACTACACCACTTAACTCTTTATTCTAATTAAAATCACACCTTTGTCTTGTTTCTACATGCTGTAGTTGTTGAGCTAGTAAAAAACATACATACAAACACTTTTCTTTTTAGATATCTATAGATTATAACGAGATTTACATTCATCTACCCTTTAGCTCTACCATACTCCTTTGATGTTCTTAGTTGCGCAGTTGTGAAGTAACCTTCCTCATCTGTCTGTATACACTCCTGTTTCTCACAGATTTAGAGAAAATTGGTTGCATGGGTATATTTTGTATTAGATATTAGTTGTTTTTCATCAAAAATTGATCAATAAATAATTTTGTCTGCAGTTTGTATGCGTATATGTATTTAAATATCTATTATGAATTCTGTGTACAAATTATCATCCATTGGTAAAGATAAACTATTCAAAGGTGTCTGTATTTTTTGAGTTTCATGTTGGAATTTTTTGTTAATGTTTTACGTAAGGATTTCAAAAATTTCATTTAAAAATATTACATAGAATATCTAAATATTTCATTGTATTTCACAAAGGTAGGTATTAAATATGACACTTTTTGTTTTTATTTTAGCTACACTATTGTATTATGATTCCAGTCCAGTAGCTGAGAAATTATTGTTGATGCCAGGGATATCGAAAAACAGTTACAAAACAACCTTGGCTGTTAAGGTTACCAATCACTTAGGATTGTGTGTGTTCTACAACATGAGTGTTAAGGTATTTAGATTATGTGATTTCTTTAAACTTGACTGTGTAAAAAAGTGGTTACTTATTTTGATTACATTTGAATTATCTCAGGTAACACCAATTTCTCAAGCAGTAAACCCAGAACAGGTGATTGATGAAATAGAAGAAATGTTTCTTAAAGTATCTGGGGCATTTATAGGATCAGTCAATGATATCATATCCATAGGTGGAATTTCAGGTATGGTTTATTTTTACTAAAAAAATAACACTGTAGAGACATGAATTATATTGTATATAATTAAAAATTTTGGTACTTGTGTATTAACGGGTAACCCAAGTACCCTTAAAATTTGGCCACAAGATGGCACTATACATATATGTGTCTGCCACAAAAGTAACAGAAGTTGTCCATAAAATTGTTAGGATCACCCGTTAATACACCCCAACACAATAATCACACACTTATGTCTCACCAACTAACATTTTCTATTTTATGTATTTGTCATCTTTATCAAAATCACCTGCTTAAATTTCTCTGCCATTTAAAATATTACAGGGTAAGATAAATTGAGAATATTTTACCAAGTGCTGAAATACTTGGTAAAAAAACAGTAGAAATTATAATTTTTGAGCTAATTTTCTTCTGTGTAATTTTTCCTTTAACCAGGAGCAGTACAAATGATCGCATCACTCACTGAAGCTATGGCAGGAGTGACAGATAGTAACCTCTTAGAGAGGACAACGGACATGAGAAATACGATGCGAGAGGATCTTGTGGAAATTCTTCTGCAAGTGATGATTCGTTCTTTTTAACCATTTGTTACTTTACATTTGATTTGAACTGTAAATTAATTTTTCTATAATCAATGGTTTTATAAAGTCAAAATGTAATGATGAAAGTGGATATCCATGAATTGAAAATTTGCTAGTATCAATGCATAGTTAAAGCTTATGTATAATGTGCGAAATTTTCCTATAGTGGTATGAGGTTAATGGTGGTTATATAATATTATTCATTAAATAAATGAGAAAATTATATTAATTTTTTTAGAGATTAGTAAAAATTTTCCTTTTATCTGACCTCTGTAGGTTCCTCTGCTCCATGCTGTTGCCATTAAGCAGACTTCATCTGTTCTTATGAAAGTCTTATCTCCTTGGGGTGATGAGCCTTTGAAACAGCATCAAGCTAGTGGAAAAGAAATTATTTCTACTACATCAGCATCAGCAAAAGCAGCTGGACAAGTTATTAGAAATATCTCATATGCACTATCCAATGAATCTATTTCTGAAGTCCAGTATTTTAGTTCAGAAGATGTCGAACGAGTGGCTAAGTTATTCTCTTTTTCATTATATTTCTCTTGGTTATTTATTTGGGCTAAAAATGTAGTCATCATCGTTGAACTTAAGTTATGTTTCATCCTGGAAGCTATATTTTACAGTGATTTATTATGTATACGTTGTACATAAAATGAATCCTTATGCAAATTTTGATTTAATCCTTAAGAGGTTGGATGGATTTTATAATGTAAGAGGTCATTTGGAAAATCAGGAAAAATAATCAACTTACCAATTGCTTTTTATTATTTTTTTAATTTTCGAAAACAATTGTTCATACCATATTTTTAAAATTAATATAGCTACATTTAATCGGTAGTTAAATTTACAACAAAATTTTTGAAAAAGCTTTATGAGGTACGGAATACTTCGTTCTATGTTAAATTAAATTTAGTTTGAAATAAAAATTGAATGTTAACTATAAAAATTGGGAATTAAATAGTGATATCTTAAATTTTATTGAGCTTATTCTTCATCATCTTCCTCTTTCTTATCTTGAATTTTGGAACAGCCAACGCATGAGGTAACCGCATGCGCTCTGCAGATATATTTTGAGCACAACACACAAGAGGTGTGGGCTATCCTGTTTTCTTCCTAGGAACAAAAGACACATCTTTCTGGTCCATTGTTCTCCTGTGCTGACCTTTTTTTCTCAGAAATCTTGCAAATCGCCTAATTTTTACTTTTAGGCTCCTAGATAGATACTCTGTGATGTTGCCCTACATCAGTGCTCTCCAACCGGTGTGCTGCGGCAAATTAGTGTGCCACGAGGAAGGCACTAGTGTGCTGCACACTCTAAGGATATTTAATTTTCACAAAAGCATTTGGAGCAAAGAAATTCGCATAAATTTTATCATTCAAGGAATTTATCCTGAAACTACGAGAGGAGTTGATAGACCTTAGCAACGATCATACAACTTAAGTAACACAATTAGTATACAACTAAGTATGCTAACTTTTAGATGTATTTTGACGAAAAGATAAAGGTAAATATCCTTCAATATCTGAATATGCCGGCAATATGACAATCTAAATTCATCAACATATTTATGTGAATATACTAGTTGTTTGTCAACTGGCATTAAAAATATTAAAAGGGTATGTTTAAAGAAGTGTTTTGAATGCATGAAGTTCTTGTATCTCTTTCTATTATTGAGCCAAATATAAAGTGTCTTTGTACCAAAAAGACAAGCCTAAAATTTCAGTCGAAGAGCAAAACATTTTTACATGTTGAATTATGTATGTACTTAATTTACAATAAAATTATACAATAATTTGGATATTACTTTACCAGTCACAACAATCTAATATAGTTGCGACTTTTACTTGTTTTATACTACTTTTTTCTTTAAAAATGTGTATTTACGCAGTGAAATTAATTACGGGTGGTTTGGTGTGCCGCGATGTTTTTAAGCATGCATGAAGGTGTGCCGTGGAGCAAAAAAGGTCGGAGAGCACTGCCCTACATCATCATCGTCTGAATCTTCATCCACAGATCCTGTGGATTTTTTGCTGCCTGTGCTATGGTCACTTTCCTCTAAATAGTCCTCTTCATTGGAATCATCTAATCCAATTATTCCATCTTCCTCTTCTATTACAATATCCTAAAGGAGTCCGATCCTTCCCACTTTTCTCGCATCAATTTAACTCATGACGAGGAGTAATAGATGTAATTTGGATAAAACAAAAGTCCTTCTTTATATAAAATAATTATTATTGCATATAAATAATGAAAAACTGTGATAAAAGTGTAACCAGTGAACTTGAATGACAACACTTAAAAAGGAAAGTGTTGTAGCAAAGATTGTTTCTCAACTAGCCACCCAGACCAACTGTCTCTCAGACAAAAACCACAGTCGATGGTTTTGTTGAGGGATGATACAATTTTTAGTGAAGGTATAATAAGTAAACACTTATCCACGAGTTTTGTAGTCATAACGAAAGGTAAGTAAAAGTATTCGGTCCATTATGCTGTGCGCAACTAGTAGAAAGAAACCAATGTGCAGTAGAAAAAATCCCTATAAAAACAAGAAAAACTGACATAAAGAATCCTTAGACACATTAGTCAATAGATAGTGGAGTCGAGGAAAGGTACTGAGAAGGTCTGGGATGAAAGTTCAGTATAAGAGGTTATAAAATTAAAAAAAGCAAAAATGGTGCAGTCTAAAAGACCTCTTAAGGGTTAAGGCTCCTCGTCGGCTTTATGAATAAATTTACAAAGTTATAGTCGGTTCACCAGCTAAAGTCTCTTGGCCTACTTAGAGGTAGCCAATCACGAACGTTTCCCCTTCCATCGCCCCTCTCAACTTTCGTGCGGGACAGCATATTCATTGGGCGTTGCCAGCTCTTGCAGATTTTTGCCTTCAGCTGATATAGTACGCAATTTCTAATGGCAACGCATCCCGATGTGATCTCTTCGAGAGCAGGAGTGAGACTGGGTTCCTCCCCACTACCCTCCCAAACAAACCTTCTCCTATTGGCTACTGCTAACTGGCCAAGAGACTTTAGCTGGTGAAACGACTATAATATTGGTTACTAAGTGTAACTTGTGTACATGTGGGTTGGCTTGATGGGGTATGCTGGGCATAAGGGCTCCAAAATATGTAGGACTCCTAAGAAAGGCTTTACCCTTTCTTGTCATAGTTTTTAATAACTTTTCAATGTTAAAAAGTGTGACTCAGTGAAATTATTCATAAGTGGAAGTAAGCTCTTAAGAGTGGCAATAATTTTTGTTTTGTCATTCTATAGTCTGTTCACTATCTAAAGTCTCTTGGCCTTGAAGATGGGACGTACACCACCTAGCAGCAGCCAATAGGAGATGGTTCGTTTGGGAAGGTAGTGGGGGGAACTCAGTGTTACTCTTGATTTTGAAGTGTTCACATCGGTACGTTGCCATTTCTACCGCTGTTTCCTTGCTGTTGCTGTTCGTGATTGGGTATCTGTCCTCCCGCGCGAAAGTTGTGAGGGGTGATGGAAGGGGAAACGTTTGTGATTGGCTACTTGCTCTATGAAGGCCAAGAGACATTAGATAGTGAACAGACTATAATAATATGTATTAATTTAAAACTAATTTTTAATAGTTATTTACTTCTGAATCAGAGAATTTGTGTCAATTAATGCAAAGTTTCATAGCTTATTCAGTAACATCATTTCTTATATAATTAATTTTGAGCATTTCCTGTAATAACAGCTTATGGGCCCCAAATTATTTTTTGCATTTTTCTAAAAACTTTCACACCTTTCCTGGGTATACCTTAAGTTGCCTTTAAATTTCGATTACATTGATGAAGTGATTTTGAGGCACTATGTTCTTGGTCATAGTTTAGAAAGCTATAGTATGTGAAAAGATTTTGCATGGTAATCTAATTCAAGTATAAATAACAAGATTTTTCTTTTGATTGTAATAAATGCTCTGGCTTTATCATATTTTGTCTATAAATAAACTCTATAAATGTTTTGAATAAAATGAGTTTGATGGTGTCATGCATGAAAGTTCATAATTTTTACTTTCTCCATACGTAGTATTGGGAAAGTATTGTGATCACGAAAAAAATCGACTTCGAGATTTCAATATACGTTTTGAGGTCCCTAGAACACGCTAAGACTATTTTCGGAATGATGTCTTGTGTGTGTTTGTGATTGTGGGCGCTCTAACTCAGAAGGTACTTGTCATATTAATACCAAATTTCATATATAACACTTTAGCATGAGCACAAAGAACTGATTAGTTTTTGGACAATAACGGTTACCCAGAAGTTGAGGTTTATTCGAAACCCGATTTGATTTTTGCAATATTTCTCCAATAATACGTCATTATTGTATACATTGACCATTACAAAAAATGTAGAAAATATAATTTCCTACATCTTTTATTTCAAACAATTTTCCATAGCAGTTATTGTTTAGGAATTATTTATAAATAATCGGTTTTTTCGGTTTCTGTCAAATATCTCCTTAAAAACGTCGTTACTGGTAATCTTCGTGAGGACCAAATTTGTAGAGAATAATATTTCTTCCAAGTTTTGTTTGAAACAAATTTTCATAGAACCATCCATTTCGGAGATATTCAATTTATTCGTAATTTCCAGTATACAGCGCCACCAACATGTAGCGGTGAATTCTGTAAACATATTCAAAATATAATTTATGGAAATAAGGACGACTGTATTCTTTTACGATACGAAATAATAATTTTGCCTTATAATGCTATTCATAATAATTTAAATATCAGTACTACTCCAAATATGGAGAAAGTCATGTAATGGCCACATCAGATTTTTTTCAAGTATCTCCTTCAAAATTCCATTTTGTAAATAGTTGTTCTTATAAAAATTATAGATAATTTAATTTTCTACCTTTTGTTTGAAACAACTTTTAATAAAACCGATAGTTTAAGAGATATCTTGATTTTTATTCTAAATGTATGTTAAATACGTTGATAAGTGATACTATTGTTTCCACTGCTATGATACAATTTTGTAATTGCTGATAGCATTGCGTATGCAGCCAAGGGTCATTTTAATTGCACATCAAAATTTTGTTATCCACAGATAAAGTTAACAATTTTCTTTATTATTGTTTTTTAAAATAAAGACTATTGATAATGTTTTAATATTATTCTTGAGTGTAATCACTATAAATATTTCTGAGAATGCTGATGTCGAGAGCAATCATATTCATTGCTCTGTATGTAGGAAGCCATGTGTTGACCACATCAGATTTTTTAAAATAGGTAAAGAGTTGAACCCAACAGAAAAACGTTGCTGGTCCTTGTTCTTGATACTTGAGTGTATAATATTAAATAATCTACAATTCATATTTGGTTTGTAATTCTTCCAGGATCATAGACATTATGTTTATATAGTTATTTAACACTAGAACGCCCAAGGCCGTCAATTTGACGGTTTTTGAAATTACTCTCGCTATAATTTCGGTTCTGTTCATCACAGGATATTTTCCTCTCATTACTTTTCATGATGTTTGAAGATGTTTACGAGCCTGGAGTTTTAATCTCCTACTTGAAACTTCACTAGATATAAATTGTTTTACCTAGAACGCCCAGTGCCGTCAATTTGAACCATTTAGACTCTTACAGACACTGTCGCCTCGCCACATGCCGCCACTAATCATGCCTTCCCCCTCCCCTTCATTCCCGCCCTCACTCCACCTCTCTCCCTCCTATGAGCTGGCTGGCATGACTCAATCACTCGCTCAGTGCAAGGGTGAGTGGTTGGTGTTGTTCGGTTCGCTGTCGCTGTTCCAACTTGGTTTCTTTGGCATTCACTTCAAGCAAGATGACCCGTAGGCAAGATCTTACTACAGTAGAAATTTTTCAAATATTGCGCGATATTCCTGATGATCATTCCGACGGCAGGGAGGAGTTGCTGACTGACGGTGACGTAACAAGTGTCAACATTGCAGACAATAGAAAGAAAATTCCTGATACTGTATCATTTTACAACAGCACTAAATACGGAGTGGACATTGTAGATCAGATGTGAAGGTGGGTTCAAGGAGATGGCCAGTACATACGTTTTATAATATTCTAGACCTAGCGGGAATAAACGCGTGGGTCACCTACAAGGCTGTTACAGGGAAATCCACATCTAGAAGGAAGTTCATCCAGGGTCTCGCTGAAGAACTTAGAGAAGATTACGTGCAAAAGCTAGGTCCTGTAGCTGTGCCACTCGTTGCTGAGAGTCTAACACGCCGCCAGTGTCAAGTACTGAACAAATGTAAAAAAATAGCACGACCATTCGATGCTATGAATGCCAAAGATTGGTTTGCGGAAAATGCAGCAGAAAAGTGAACCACGTGTGCGTTGAATGTCTGCAGTGAGTGCAGTTCATAAGGAAACCTGTCACAAAAGCCAAAGTTTCTTAGTCAATAGGTAGGGTTTCAGTTTGAAGAGTGACGTATATCTCAAATAATTTCTATATGTTTTTTCAGTCTTTAGACGACGATATTACTTTTTTTTATCTTCAAAATAACATTTATACATTCATACTTGCATTTGCGTGGAAATATATGTAGCTGAATGCAATGCGTTATTAGTAATATTTTATTTATGAGAATATTTTAAAAGAAGAATATTTGATAAAATGCAATAAAACTGTTTCATCCATTTTGACTAACTCCCGCAAACTAAGGCAGCGCTCTCTTGAAAATCTTTGACATTTTGTAATTTTACTTTATAGTTTTTTCATATTTCCGACCAGAATGTACTTTGCATCCGTAAAATACAATAACATGAAGTTGATATAAAGACCATAGAGATGTAACGTACTGGTTCCGAAATTAATTTCATTCATTCGAAAGAAAAGAGCGGCGGGAAAAATAGAACCATCAAATTGATGGCTCTGGGCATTCTAGGGGGCAAACAAAGTCCGGGCGTTCTATTGTTAATTGATTTATTCCATACAAGACTAGCAAGATGCATTTAAAAAAATATCATATAAGAGATTCATGTCTTCGTTGTAGATATTTATCCTAAATTGTTTCTTCCCCTTTAGATAAGTATTGATTTTCTTTATTGAAAAATGTTTTAGCTTTATGTGTATGTTTTTAATATATCAAAAGTGATGTATCTATACAATTTCAGTATTCTGATATTATCTGGCAAAATAATCATTGCAAATCAAAGTGAAGATCTATTTCAAAAGGATGATGATTGGGAAGAGGGGATAGTTGATTCAACTGGAAATGTTCTTAAAAAGAATGAGGACTATCCTGATTACAAAGAATTAGACGTAACTTTTCAAGTTAATATTGGCAATGTATGTTATACTTTTGTTCGCTTTGCTCTTTCCTGACTATTGCTATTAAAAACTATGTATTCCTGTAATAGAATTCCTTAGTTAACAATTAGATAGTGAATGGCTAGCTGCTCAATTAACTGGGTTGCACTGCTTGTTTTTCTTACAGTACAGGCAAGCTTCAGCGAGCTTCCTTGATGGTTTGGGCCAAATTAGTCGTTCCCTTGAATTTGATTTAGATATCGAGGAAAATCCCATTGAAATAAAAAATGAGGATGTGATTGTATGGGTGAAGGTATTTATTGAAAACATATTAAAAGTGACATTTAAAATAAATCCTACATATAATATCTTTTCTGGAAAATCAAAAGTTTTAATACTTTTGCATCTTTAAAAGTTTAAAAATAACAGCATTTGACAGAGATCTTAATTTGTATGCAAGAGCCATATTAAATTGATAAATTATTAAAGAAACTTCTTATCTTTCCTACACAGATTTAGCGGAAGCTTTTGGCAGAATAATATTATTTTAATTTTATAGTTGTAGATCTCATGAGTTCTGATTTAATTAAGTATTAATTAAGGATTAGTTTTATGAGAATTATTATTGAAGAAACTTGTTGTTCATTGTTGCCTCAATCTGTTTTACAGAAGGTGATGCCTTCACAATTAAGTGAACTTAAATTTGGTCCTTCTAATACCTACTCGGGAGTTGAAATATCAAGTAATCTAGTTGAAAAATTTCAGAAGAATGGCTTTCCTTTTGGCCTTGGATTGGAGGTAAACATTTTAATGCTATCGTTTGTTTCAGTGGCTTACATCCATGGACCTGCATGGACGTGGCGTGTGTGTAAACACGTACATTTATGAACAAACATGGACAAGTGTTGTTACAAGGGAATGTTTGGCACATATATGGGATATATGAGCATGTGTGGACATTATAGGATATCTGTGATTATATATGGGTAATGTGTGGACATATGTGGGTCATGTCTTACTTGTGCCAACAATTGTGGACATATGCGCACATTTACAAATATGTGGGCATATTAGGCAATGTGTTGGCATGTGTGGTCATGTGAGGACATTTTTTGACTCAATTGGACATTTTTGAGCATGTGTATACACATTTCTTCCTCAGTCCATTGCTCTCCCTCTTTTTCTCCATCTCCAGAGGCATGCTGTTAGGTCTGCAATGCGGGGGAACCCCCAATCATTCAAACCATACTGATGAAGGCATCCATAGGGTTGGGTGGGAGGCTATATTATTTGCTGCAGGAGGGAGGGGGACCAGATTTTCCAATATGCTTTTGTCCATCTCCCTCTTTATCTCTTTCCTCCTATCCTTTCTAATTCAATACCTCACTTTTTTCTTATCTACCTTACAAACTACCTCCCTCCCCATAACCCTACCCTATTTCTTTACATATACAGGGTGTCCCAGAATTCACGCCCACCAGTCTCAGTATGCAATTCCTTGCCAAATTCTAAGACAAAAATATTCTTTGTAAAAATTTCGAAAACCTCACTATTACCGAGAAAAATGTAATTAAAATTTACGCGATTTGTCAACGCTGTACTGTGATGAGTCGGCTGTACGTTGGAAGTCCACTTCTACCGCGCGATTGCTCTCGGACAGTCTTGGCTAAGTGCTAAAGAATTCGTTTTCGGTGATGATGGTCGCAGGTTCGATTCCCGAAAGTGCCGATTTTTTCCCTGCCGATTTAGATTCTCCTCTTTATTCTTTTTTTAATGTGACTTTAGAATGGATTTTAATTCATCATGTTTCTTCCGTTTAACCTATTTGTCTTTTTCATCTTGTTACTTCATGGTCTTTGCATTATTTTTATTCATTTTAGGTTCACACAATAATTTTTAACCTGAATTTTTCTAAAAATTTTTGAGTTTTGTCGCTTGCATCTTTCTTTTACCGAATTCCTTGCTATTTTTAAATCCTCTTCTTTCATATCCAGCCGTTTTCACATTTATGAGGATGCTTTGTTGTCCCAGGACGTGTCAAGGGTTAGCAGGAAGGGTTGTTTTATGGCACCCTGCTCAATATCCCACATTGATGGTTTTGCTGAAATAAATCATTGTTCTTCTGTTTTTCTGCATTTCCTTGACGTACTCTTGTAATCCCTCTAAGTGCGTGGTTGGCACGGTTTTGCACATAGGAGATGGGGTAGTTGATTAGAAAAAATTCAGTTGGCCTTTGAGCATCAGTGTAGACGGTTTGTTGTATTTTTTGAGATTTCATTTGTGCGAATAACTAGTGAAAATTTTACTGAGATCTTTTTGAAGTAATTTCCTATTATTTCGTTGGAATTATTTCGTTTGAAATAATTTGTTTTCACCCTGGTGAGATGGCTTCAACCAGTAAAAGGAAATGTTCTGTTGCCGGTGAAGATGAAATTCATATTTGGATGATGTTTACATCAACACTGATGTGAGCGATAGCAAAACGGATGAAGAAATGGATCTCTTCGAGGAGGAGGAGGTGACTAATCAGCCTGGGTACCCTTACATTTGGAGCACATGCAAAGAAGTGCGCAAGAAGTTCACATTCTCAGGTAACTCCGGATTTAATGTAGAGATTGAGGATGAGGATGATATCCTAAATTGTTACGAACTATTTGTGGATGATGAACTGTGCACAATGATAATGGAGCAGACAAATATTTATGCCAAACAATTTCTAGATGCAAATCCTAGCCTGAAACTGCGCTCTAGAGCACGCAGTTGGGTGGAGACGACTGTAAATGAAATAAGAGCTCTGTTAGGAGTGTTCATAATTCAGGGTATTGTGCTGAAACCGGATTATGCTCTGTATTTCAGTAAATGAGAGAGCATTGCAACTCCTTTCTTCTCGAAAGTTTTTAGTGAAAAGAGATTCCACCTCCTAAAATTTTTGCATTTTGTGGAAAACAACATGTTCAATGCAGATTATAGCAATAGGAAAATGTTTAAAATTGAGCTAGTACTGGAATATATGAAAAATAAATTTTCATCCATATACTCTCCCAATCAGACAATTGTTGTAGATGAATCTTTAGTCATGTGGAAAGGTTGGCTCTCTTGGAAGCAGTACATACCGTCAAAGCGTAGCAAATTTGGGATAAAATGTTTTGTGCTCTGCGAAAGTAAGTCAGGGTATATATGGAATTTTTTAATTTATATGGGGAAGGACACGATATATAGTGAAAAATATAGACGGGGAAATGTCAGCGCCAGAATCGTTCTTGATCTAGCAGATACTCTTGTAGGTAAGAGCCATACTATGTATTTGGACAATTGATATACTAGCCCTAGATTAGTGGATAAATTAATAGAAAACGAACGGATGTAGTAGGAACGATGGTTTCCAATAGGAAAGAGTTTCCTCAATCTGTGAAATCTGCCAAACTAAACAAAGGAGAAATAGCGGCGGCATTTCGAGGAAAACAAATGGTAATGAAGTGGAAGGACAAAAGGGATATGATAATGGTGAGTACCTACCATGGTACTGATATGAGTGAAATTGAGAAAAGAGGGAAAAAAGTGGTGAAACCCAATGTAGTGCAAGACTACAATCAGAACATGGGTGGGGTTGATAAAAGTGATGGCTAATGAACATGTATAAAATTGCGCAAAATCGGCCAAAAAAATATTACCAAAATATTTTTCGGCACTTGATGGACATGGCAATGTTGAATGCCTATGCCATTTATAAAAAGAATATGGGGACAATTAAATAGAAAAGAATTTCTCAAATCTCATGCCGAAATATAAATTTCTAAGTATGGGAAAGACGTCCAAACATGCCAAGGAAGACCTGCTAAATCGCCAAAGCTTACCAAGAAACATTTTCCTGACACTGTCCCTCCAACAACAAAAAAAGTGCCCTGCAAAAAGGTGTGTGTTTTGCTATAAAGCAGGAAAACAGAAGGAATCAAAATATTGGTGTCCTGATTGTTGTGTTGGTTTGTACCCTGCTCCCTGTTTCAGAATTTACCACACAAAAATTGATTACTAAATAAAAGAAATTCTCCAAATTTTACAGTTTATTGTTTTTTTAAGTTCATATTTACATTAAATTGTGATATTGAATTTTTACTGTAATGTACTTCGATTTTAGCATACCTTATTACATTTAACATTTATATTCTTCCCAAATTCATAATATTGTGTAATATAAATTTTTGTTTTTATTTTATACTTGTATTATTTATTTATTACATTAGTTGTCTTTATTTTTTAGTGTCATTATTTTCTCTGTATAAAATTTGAGTAGTTGTGTACCTTTATAGTTTTTCTACCAACCCAGATGAGAAGATGTGCATTTGTCATTTGGGGTTGCCTGTTATTGTCCATACATTTCATTGAAAAACAAATGTTCATTTGTTGTTTTTAACATGTTGCCTGATTTTTAGCATTCTGAAATTGTTTATTTCATCAACTTTATCATTATTTACGGAAGTGAAACATAATTTAATGTCTATAATATTTCATTCTGAAAATTTTGTAATTTATAAAAAAAATATTTTTTCATAAATGTTATGATTTTGACATGCAATTCATAGTTAATTATTATTTGTTTCAATTAATTAATAAATATCTATTAAAATCCTTAATAATTGTCATGATTTTAAATACCTCATTCAAAGAAAAAGTACCTACCAGCTGTGCGTCGGCAAAATTAAGTACCCAGATGACTTTTTTTATATAATGCTCATTTCAAATAGTGTATGTTATACTACGTAAAACATTAATATTTTCAGTTATTTAATTATAAATTGAATTTCAGTATTGTATATGTATATAATTTGAGCGTCTTCATACAATATTTTAGTATTAGGAATTACATAATTTAAAAAATGTCATAATTTAAAATTAAACAAATATAAAATTTTAATACATAACTTGTAACTAAAACATTCCAATAATCATCTTTTAGAAAATAAACAACAATTACTGATTTTTAAAGTGTTCTTTTCTTAATTTGCGGAAGCTTAAAAAATCGTCTCAACTCAAATTTAAGTACCCACCATGGGTGAGGTTTCGGAAATTTAAACACCCAGATGACTGGTTAAATTGTAATTGAGAAAATCTGAGATTTTGAAGTCAACATTTTATTCAATGATTGGCTGCCTGTTATTAAAACACTCTTTTAGGTTGCACTTTTCCCTTCATCTCCCATTTGGTGGCAGAAAGGATCTTCTGCCCCTATTAATACAGATGTGTTATATGTCAACATAAGAAATCTACAGACTGGTGATATTGTTGATGTTGACATGAAAAAATTTGCTTCAGATGAGCATAATGTAAATGTTTTTCTAAAGCTTCATTCTTACGAAAAAGAAGTAGTGGAAGAGAAAGGAAGCAATGCACCTTCTTTGTCTCACAATTCATCATTTAAAAATGATTTTGATGAAAATGAATTAACTGTTCATCAAATTCAAATACCCATTGGAGGCTCATTAATTATTCATTTTGAGCCTCCTCAAAATGCGGAAGACAAATTCTTGGTTAGTATAAATACAGTAAATTATTTTTAAATATAGGATAACATTTTAAATTATGATTTTTCTTGAATCAATCAATCCAAAATTCAGTATTATCATTCTGTATCTTGGTTATATGTGTTAATGCTGTAAAGAAGCATCTAAAATGATAATTTATAGGTAGTGGCACAGCGAAATCACCGTCCAGAAAGAGAAGATTTCGTAGGGGATAATGTTGTGGAATTGCCCCATGAAAACTCTTCATTAGAAAATGATAAGTATGCAATTCTAGTTATTGGTTCTTCAAAGGTGGAATTTCCTGAGTTTCCGCAGTTGTTTTATTTTGCTGTCATGCCTCATCCTAATAATAAGCCACCAAATAAAGAATTTTCATATAAATTTTACGTGCATGGAATAAGTTGCAATCACTTTGTATTTGAAGTGGGTCAATGGTCATCAGAAGGATGTCAAGTGAGTCAGAGTTGGTGTAAATTTTAAATATTCTGCTATATTTGGGAAATAACTGAATGATTCAAAATTATTTTGTTGCAGGTTGGACCGCAGACAACATATGATGGCATTCATTGCATGTGTTCCCACCTCTCTTTGTTTGGAGCATCGTTGTTTGTGGTGCCTAATAAAGTAGATCCATTTTCAGATGTAAAACTATTTCTCACAGTAAGAAAAAATACTGTAGCTGTGTCCTTTGTTTGCACCATCCTCATTCTTTATCTGATACTATTGTTTTTGGCAAGGCGCAAGGATTTGCTTGAGAAAAGGAAGGTAAAGAGCAGATACCTCATAAAGTAAGGCATTGCTACTGCCTAATAATTATTTGTATAATATATGTGGCAAAATGGTATTTATCAAATTTAATAATTTAGCTGTAAATCAATTAAGAAAACTCATTCTTGAGATGCTGTATTACAACTTGTGTCTTCATCTATCCCACTTAAATTCACATACAGGAAAATTGAGAACTCAGTAAGATTTCAAACGAGGTATTCTTTCATTTTTGCATCTCTTTTCATCCAAGATTGGTATGATTTAAAGCAGTGGTTCCCAACCATTTTCAGGCCAACGGCCCCTTTTTGCTGAAAAATATTTGCCTCCGCCTCCTTAATGAATACTGCCCTACACAGCTAAAAAACTAGTCAGCCCCTGGTTTTACGACAGTTTAGGTTCCAGGCCACCATTGTTAAGCGGATGTGTATAAACCTATATAAACATTAATAAAAATATGTAAAAATGTTAAATACTTAAAAATATAAAAACTATTATAATGTACACAATTTAATATAATAATAGCCCAGGTCTGTTGGTTGGTTGGTCACGCTTTCACGATGGCCGATATAGAACGTTTTAACAAACTTCCCGAATAGGTAGAAGATTGAAATTTGGCAAGGATGCTTGATTAACATATTTTAAGGTAATGACGAAAATAAATTCCAAAAAAGTCCTGGGTTCGACTCCAAGGAAGACATTTCCATTTTCCGTAAGGTAACATATAAAAATCAATTTTTTGATGTGTAGGCTTTTATTGTTTTGGAAATTAAAATTAGAAGGAATTACCGTATTCACCTGAATCTAAGACGACCTTTTTTTCCAAATTTTCAGCTGTAAATATCAAGAGTCGTCTTACATTCGAATACGAAGTATATTTAAGCATTTAATCAATGGTTTTTACAACAAATGGTATATTAGAGTAAACAATTCACAACAGCAAATTCAAGTACGTACATAAAGAAGTGAAATAAACAAATAGTAATAACAATAAGAAAAACGACGGGAATAATAATTATTTAGACTAATAATCATCGTCGACGATCATAACACAGACGACGTTCTTTCATCTTGCACGTAATGGCAACCCAATGTCAAAACAAATGAGAGCGGAAATCATTGGGATTCCCCTTTCAAACGACGCACCGCGATTCACTAAGTGTGACAGTAATTTTGAGTTGTGCATTCTTGATTTAAATGCACAACCCTTAAGTTAAAATGACAGATCATGTTGAAGTACGTGGCACGAGTGCAAAGGGAAAGTTAACAAAGGAATTAGACGGAGCTAAGATACAAATTTTAAGCTGATCGTGATAAATTACGCCGAAAAAACTAATAACTGTGATGCGAGTAGAAAGTTCGGTGTATTTGAGGCAAATGTGCGTCGATGGAAACTCTCAAAACAGGAACTAGAAAAAGCCAAAGCCACAAGGAAGTCGCTCAGTGGTCCAAAATTAGGCCGATTTCATGGCATTGAAGAAGAAGTAGTCAAGTTTGTGCGCACCGTGAGGAAGAACGGTATGCCTGTTTCGACTGAAAGTATTATACTTAAAGCTAATGAAATTACTAGAGGACTTAATATATCATTGTAAGAATTCAAGGCCAGCAGAAGTTGGTGCGTGAGAATGATGCGGCGAAATAATTTTTCTTTACGGCGACGAACTTCGTCAGAAATTGTCAGAAGACTATGTTGAAAAACTTCTCGCGTACCAGAAATACGTAATTGGACTTAGAAAAACCAATAATTACCTTTTGAGCCAAATAGGAAATGCCGATGAAACTCCGGTTTTCTTCTACATGCCATCTAATTATACTGTGAATGAAAAAGGTGCGAAATCCGACCTAATTAAAACTACAGGCAACGAAAAAATGCGAGTCACGGTAATGTTGGCGGTTTTAGCAGATGGGACTAAATTACCACCATATGTGATTCTGAAGCGGAAAACAATGCCTAAGAAACATTTGCCAAGTGGAATAATAGGTGTCAAGAAAAGGGGTGGATGACTAAAGAACTAATCAGAGATTGGTTACATGTGGTGTGGAATAGACGGCCAGGAGCTTTACTGAAACAAAGAGCAATGCTTTCACTGGATGCATTCAAGGACACTTATCTCCTGAAATTAAAAACATAATGAGTGCGATGAATATTGATCTTATTGTAATACCTGGAGGAATGACATCGCAACTTCAAGTTTTAGATGTTGCTGTCAATAAGTGTTTTAAAAATAATTTAAAGGTTTTGTATTCTGAGTGGTTACAGAGTGGAACTCACACTTTAACACCAAAAGGAAATCTTAAGAAACCTGAAGTTGCAATGCTCTGCCAATGGATCAAGGCATCGTGGCAACAAATAAATGCAAAAGTAATAGTGAAAGGATTTAAGAAATGCTGCTTATCTAATGCCATGGATGGGAGTGAGGATGATGTTTTGTGGGAGACTGATGATGAAGTTGAGAGTGATAAAGATAGTGAGCATGAGGAAAATAGTGAAGGTTGCATAGACAGTGATGATGACTAATTTACTTTATTTTTAATGTTATCTTAAAATGAATGCTACCATTTAATTTGTTTGAAAACCTGAATGGTTCTATTTTTGATGTGATCTTATGATTTTAAAATGTTAAAAGACAATAACATTCAAGAAAAGTATAAGAGAAAATAAATATTTCACAAGATTTATAATTTTTGTAGTAATGAAGGTCAATTTGAGCTTTTTTCTCTTTTGGAATCATAAAAATGGGGGGTCGTCTTAGATTCAGGGTCGTCTTGGATTCGGGTGAATACGGTAACCTACGATCTTCAGATCTGAACCATTTTGAAGAAAAAATTACAAAGTTTCTTATTCTGTTCACCTTTCTTCGCATACAATTCGAAATCGCTCATGTTATACGTTTAGGTAATTCACATATTTTGTGGAAATATTGCCATTTTAACGGAATGTTGGCTTGGCTACCAATTATATTGTTAGACCTCAAAATCCTATTGTTGTATCAATCCTTATGGGTATAAACGTGCTTTGAATGCTTTTAATATGAGAGGGGGGGGGAGGGGGGGCGAGAGGGAGGGAAAGAGAGGCAGCTATATTAAGTTTAACTAAAGATAGCCCGTCAACAACAGAATATTCACTAGAAATGTTGTATGTACATAGCAAAATATTTCATATGTAAAAGTGTGATATTAATTATTTTAAATGAAAATATTAATAATCTATCTATCTATAATTCTTCCGTTTATATTTCAGCGGGCATTACACTAGTAACTATATTCGGCGACTTAAAACTGGATTATTGGTTTGATGGAAAAATCGACGTCAAATCGGATAATGTAAAGCAGACCATCGTAAAGTGGGAGCTGAATGTATTCACAAACCATATCTCATGCTAAAATATGCCTGAGTAACTCATATTCACCACATGCAGTGATTGGGAACCGTGTTAGACGCCATTTATTCGGTAGATGCCTCTAATGTCGAGTCGTCCTTACAGTCCGCACACGTCTAAAACTGGCTCCAACTAATACCATATGCTACACTTCTACAGATTTGTATTAGTACAATCTCTTTAGTCCGCAGCCCTTGGGACACAGGCTATGCCGTACTATGGAATTTTCCAGACCACGGGAATTAGTCACAATGAAGGGAAAAAACAAAGTTATAATTTTTGGTTTTATGCATTTGAGCGATTCGGCATCCAACTGCATGCATCGTACATAAACACAGTTCTGTACTTTCTTATCTGGAATAACCATTTCACTACATCTTTCTGCTGATTTTATTTGATTCATCAAGCTCAATCGTGAAAGAATTTGTAGGCGATGCCCAAAATTTCATTGTGTGCATAATGTTTTTATAAGGTGAAATAAATTGTAATTTTTTGTAATGAATTATCTTAACTTACGTAGCTATTCTCACGAATGTCTTACCTTGAGGGTTTTAATAACTTTTAATATAAGTTATGGATCTTGAAGCAAAACATGCAGTGTGAGGAAAGGGTTCGATTCGACTCTACAAAGAAGTTTGTTAACATAATCATGAAAGAAACATGTTACAGGTGTTCCCTATGGATAAATTTATATTGTGACAATTAATTATTCTTTGAAGTGTTTTATATTGTCTATTATATTGATTTTATAGGTTACGATTAATAAATGTTGTTTGCTTACGGTATCTATTCAGATAGGAAATAGGTAGAGAAAAAAGGAGAATATTTGGTGCCATTATATTTAAGTGATTAGGTTTGAGTTTTCGCCTTACTATTCTGAGAGGGAATTTATCTGTTATATGATTTGCTAGCAGAATTTCCCGTTGAATTTCAACAGATTTAGTGAAGCTACTACAGCACAACATACAAACTCTTTAAAATATATAGTAGATACTTTTTAAATTACAATTAGCTTTTCTTAACAATTAATCATATTTGCTTGTAACAATCCGTTTCCAAACGTATTGCATTTGAATATAATGATAATTGTATTTCCTATCATATATATCACTTTCCCCAAATCCAACTTCATTTCTTGTGTAATTATGCCTATGAAATATTTACATTTCTTGTAAGCAAGAAACCCATGAAAAAGCAACGTACAGTTGTCCAAGATTGAACACTGACTGGTAAATGTACACCAGATACGTGAGCTTATCTATGTTAATAAACATAATAATATAGATTATAATGACTTTACTTACAAAAAATGTAAGATTCCAGTATTCAATAGACGAAAGAAGGTTAAATTACTTTCATCAGTAAACGCTTCATGAATAATAATCAGTATCTATTTACGTTGCTATCCATAAACATTGATAGTTTCGTTGCTTAACAAAAGTGTAAATTGAGTAACGCTAAACTTTCGTCTATTTGTAGGCTTCATTGAAGCTAACTGAATCAGAGGTAACAATGATGGCTGCCTTGGCAACGCCCAGGAGGGGTACAAAATATCAAAAGAAATAGCATATTAGCTGAAAACTTTGACTGTGTAACATGTAAACTTCGCAGGAATAAGATAGTATAGAGTTTTATTTGTCAAATAAAGCATAAACAAAAAAAATCAGTCTATATTTACGTATTTTTATGCTTTAAGGAAGAATACCTTGCAAGTCAAGAAATGGATTCATATGTGTTATCTTATGGAAAAATGTTAATCCCCTATATTGGCAGCACTGATTAATCCCAGTTGACCAAACCTTGACCATTCACTAAGTTAGGATGTAAGGAAGAATCATACCAAATTTGGTTATTCTAGCTTTTATCGTTTAGGAGAAGTTCCATGAACAAACACACCCTTCAAAATATATTATAGTAGATAAGAAACAATTTGAGTTTTTAATTTAAATGGGTCGACGTGAGAGTTACAGTTTTGGGAAAAACTCCACGATTTGTTCCGAAGTACAGGAGTTCCCGGATTAGAGCAACACGTATTAAAGAGGCGCTAATTTCAGTCTTCAATTAACAGTTTTTATCTCCCATAGTCTCTCTATACCATACTATTACAATGCATAATGCCAGTTTCTTAAATTCTCACCTGCAACCGCCTTGATGTCCATCCCCCCTCACAAAATTCCTTAACGCCCCCTGGGGTGTGGTACCACCCACGTTGGGAATCACTGATTTAAAGTCACCCTGAATTTCTCGCGAGAAATAGTAGACAACAGGTTATAGCACACAACCAAATATGTTGTAGAATTTTGATGTTGTGTAAATTTTTGCTGACTTAATTGTTTAAACACCAACATTTTAGAATGCAGTCATATTTCTGCAAGATAATGTTCAAGGAGACCCTTATACCTACATAGTAACAGTTAATACTGGAAATAGAAGAAGCAGTGGTACCACGGCGAATGTGTATCTGCAACTTCAAGGAACTGGTGGTTTTAGTAGGGTATGTTGAAATTCAGATGATTTTGTCTAACAAGGAATGTATGTACATAATTGACAAACATGTAATTGTCCCAAACAACATATTAGGTAACCAAGCATTAGGAAAACATTATTGACAAAATCCATTTATGAAATATTTGTTGAATTTGGAAAGTAATAATACAAATGAATTTGAAAAATCTAGTGCAACACTACTTATATGTTATTTTAGCAAATGAAAACTTAGAATTTTTATTCTTCTTAGATTCATAAACTTTTGGGCAGTGGACAAAAGATATTGAAAACAGGTGGAGAAGATTGGTTCATCATTTTAACACCTTACTCCCTTGGTGAATTGCTTACTGTTAAACTTTGGACAGACAACACTGGAAGAAAGCCAGCTTGGTAAGCTAATTATAACATTGCTGTGTTTCATTGTTAGATTATTGATCATGATTAGGAAATAATTCTAGCAATGTATTATGTATTTGCTTTTTGCCTTAGTATTAGATTTTATATATATATATGTATATATTAAATATTAGAAAAATACTTCTAATACTTAAAAACATTTTCACTATATTTAATAAATGCAATGTGTGCAATAAATATCACTCTAAAGTAGATCAAAATGAAGAGTATTACAGGTCATAGGCAAACATGTATTTATTTCAAAAGGAATACCGTATATACTCGTGTATAGTACGAGTTTTTACGACCAAATTTTTATTGCAAAAATTGGGGATCGTACTATACACGAGTGCATTTGAGGATTTAAAATTCATGTATCTTCACGGGCATTTTCGGTGAAGTTATGCCACCCACACGCATTCTAATGGTAGGCTAACCTTAACAGTGAGGTCCTTTATCGTTGTTATGTTGCTTCGTGAAGAGTAGAATCTTTTTCATATATACAGCTTCAAATTCACAAATACTTGATATAAGTGACGATTTACGGGCACTTCCCTTCTTGAATTTTATGTATGTACATCTTGGTTAACGTCTTTTTACAAGGGATGGATTGGAATGAGTTGGACTAAAAGTATCGTAGACGGCGTAACTTTATGGAATTTCGACATCTTGGAAAAAGGAAATTACTTTGTAATATTCAACAGTCTTAATTGTTTCTTCAATCACACACTGAGCGGTTTCCACTACAAAGTCATTCTAAAGGTGTTACGTCGGTTAGTAACACCATTAGAATGATTTTATAGTGGAAACAGGTCGGTGTGTGATTGAAGAAACAATAAAGACTGTGGAATATTACAAAGTAATTTCTTTTTATCCGTTATCCCTACCTATTAAATAGATGAGCGAGTGGAACCATTACGTACGCGGAACGTAATCCAGACGTACTAGAATTGAAATGATTTTATTTCATCTTGTGCAATCATGATTCATATCACTTTTTATTAAATGTTTTAGGAGTAAGATACTTAACTTATCCGAATTTTAGTGTACTCGCAAGAAATACTATTTACAACATTTACGGTCTATTCTATGGTGGTGAGGAAAATCAAGGTTGTTCGATATATCTCGCTCGTAACCATGAAGCCATCGAAACAAAATATATCGACCATGGTGGAAAGCTGGGGTCGTACTATAAACGAGATATATGAAAAAATCAGGTTTGTTCACCAAAAAATCAGGGGTCGCACTATACATGGAGTCGGCATATACACGAGTATATACGGTAATTCCAGAAAATGTCATAAAATAAAATCAAATTCTGGGCCTCCTGATACTTGGTTCCCTCAGAATTTGGTTGGTTTGCCTGGGAGATGAAATAGCCCTGCTGTGAAGGAATTTGCAACAGTTATTTTTATCTCTATTGTTTACATTTTCATTATTTTAATTGCTTCCGAATAGTCTTAAGAGATTGAATATACAAGACTGATTTTTACTTTGATTTGGATAACACAGGTATTGTAGTCAAATAGTGGTTCGTGAATTAGATGGCATGGAGGTGGTAGGTGCATGGATCTTCTTGGTTTGCCGCTGGCTGACTGTAGCAGGGATGTCATTAGTTGATCATTCTTTTGGTACACTTCCATGTTGTAGAGTTAAAGTTGCTTCTGCTAGAGAGCTGAGAAAATGGAGATATATGTTAAAGGAGACTGTTTCAATCAATTTAAGAAATAAGCATCTATGGTTCAGCATTTTCACCAGGTAGGAACAGGGAACAAAATAATTTGATTATTCTTGGATCTTTATGTTAATTATTTAAATAAAATTTTCAATTGAAACCCATTAGTATATTGTGTATTACAATCAGCCAATCTTTTCCTATAACTAACTTTAAGAATTTGAACCAGCAAGGTTTTAAATTGGTGAAATTTAAAGGAATTGCCAGATACATATTTAGGAAAAGCTAAAAAATACACAGAATGTTCAAAAGTCACTGTGCACTTGGTTCACGTGTAATGCATGTAATAATTATGGACAATTTAATAACATAGTGCACAATGACTTTCTGAATACCTTGTACAAACATAGCTAGGAGCTTTAAAAGAAGATTGTGATGAAGGAATTAGTTCTTCAAAAGTGATTGGTTATGAAGCTTTTTGGAAATTTTGCCTAATACTGTATATATTTATAATCCTATCACATTGTATTCCATTATTTATTAACTGTAACTTTTGAAATAATTACAGTTTTTAAAATTGTAACATCTGCGAGTTGAAAAGCTTTTTCCCCACCTGTTTAAATGTAATTCATCTTTGCATGTGAAATAGATCTTCTACAAGTCCATTCACTAGCAGTCAGAGACTTTCTGTTGCTGTTTGTTATCTGCTATCAACTATGCTGGCCAGTTTAATGTTTTATGGTATTCCAAAGGGAGGTCCAGGTGTGTATAAACTAGAAAATGCACTTCGTTTGTTTAATTGATATTTTAAGAAACAAACTCTTGGAAGTTGTTGCTTATTTCATGTAAGATTAAAGTTATTGCATCTGTGTGTACAGTTTTGTCAGAATTCTCTATTCAAAGTAAAGAATCTCAAGAGTCTTATGATTAGTCCCTCTGCAGCGAACGTTATTCTAATTTGCAAATTTTGGAGAGAAGTCTCGTAGCAACATTTTAGAGAATTGTGTACTGTGCTATTCAGTCTATAGAACATATTATTATTGACATTCGTGATAAATATATTTGTTTGAAGAATGAAATCTTAAACTTTGTATTCCATTTCAGGTGATCAATTGGATGTTGGAGAGTTCAAAATTGCCACCAGAGAAGTATTGATTTCAGTACAAAGTATATTTATTTCAACCATCATCAGTTTACCTGCCTTTATACTTTTCCAGTGAAGTTTTACTTATTAAAAACTTAAGAGTATTTTATTTATACCAAATACTTTATACAGTAAAACCTTGATTATCTGACCTATATGGGGGGGAAGGAATGTCAGATAAACCGAAAAGTCAGATAATCCATAAATAATGGAAACAATGCTCATTTAAGAACATTATTTATTTTTATTTAAGTACAGGCAACTCCCGAGATTCGACGGATGCATTCCTGAAAATGTGGTCGAATCTCGAATTGTCCAATGTTGAACGCAGTTTTTCCATAGACTTGCATGTTATAATCGGGGATACGTTCCCGCATCTCAGCTCGTGCGAGTCGTTTGTTACAAATGACTCGTGCAAGCTGGACCAGGCCGTCTGCAGCACATACCTGCATACATCTATCTATACATACAACTATATATCGCAGCGAAATCAATATAAAAGTTATTAAAAAGCACAAAATAACTTGCAGCCTCGCCAGTTAATTTAAGGTTATGCAAACCTGCCCTTCTCTTAAATCTGTCAAACCAGCCATCAAATTACGTGAATGTATCACATGTTCTAGAATTTTCTCCTTCTGTTTCACATAAGTACTAATAGTTGAACAACACTTTTATTTGATTCACTTTTACATTTCCTTTTAGATATCATGTCAAGTGATAAATTTATAAATAGATTTAAATAAAAGATTAACAGAAAAAAGAGTGAAATCAGCACAAATTCAAACAATTAGAGCAGAAATAACTATGTCTACACTGAAACTAAACCTCGCGTGGTTGGTCAGAACGAAAATTACTTCTCGTAAACTAGCTCCCAATTCGATCGGCTGCATCGAAATCTCGAATTTGTCAAATCTCAAACTGTCAAATCTCGGGAGTCGCCTGTATTTCACATACAGCTCAGGCCATTTTACAGTGAAATTTAAAACAAAAATAATATAGTAAAATATTATTAACAAAAATATTAAATTATCATGTAAATACCCAGTACATGTACAGAAAAAGTGTAAAGAACATGTAATATATATTAAGAAAACATGTAAATACATACCGTATTTTCTGGTCTATAACGCGCGCGTTATCTATACAAAAAATATAAAAATCGGGAAAAAACATCGCGTGTTATACAAAGGAAAATAAAATTTTATTGAAATATATGCATATTAACTTTTACGACTTTTACTTTTTATGACTTCTAATTTAAATGCGAAGTATTTGATTTTCGCTTTTGCGTATTTTCTTTTTCCATGGTAAATTTTTTCAAAAAGCGCTTGTTTCAAATAGATTTTTTGTCTACTTGTTATCTATACATTTGTACCAGATTTGAAGAAAATCACTTGCGCGTTATACATTAGGTGTACGTTATAGACCATAAAATACGGTAATATGGGAAAAACGTGTAAATATAATACGTAATATGAAAAACGTAAATTCATTATATAAAAAACATGTAAATAATGAGAAATTAAGAATATTTTTAGACATATGAAATGTAAAAAGCATTGCATTAATGTATAAATAATGTAAGATCTAAAACATGTTAATAAAGTAGACACTGCGACTAATCATTCAGAGTCTGAGTTGCTTCTCATGGTCCAAAGTAGTGCCTCTGAAGTTATTGCACAGACTTTGGATGTACTGCTGAAGCTCTGTTCAGCACCAGAAGTGATGGGGAATGAAGCTGTACGACTTGTAGAGGGTTGAGGATTGTCGGGCCCGAGAGAAACTGATCTGGATGTAGGATGAGGCTTGAAGAATGGATGGATTTTAAGCTGCATTATTTTTTGCCTCTGCCTATATGTCACTAACTCTCTCAAAGTCCTCAAATGTTCATAGTAGTCAGCAAATGCAGGATCATCAATCTTGTCAATGAAACTGATGATATTCTCAACACTGTCCCTGACCACTGATAGTTTTGGAGGCTTCTCTCTTTAAGGTTCTTCATCCATATCACTGTCCTCATTTCCTTCAAGTGTAGGAGTTAAACATAATGTGCTATTTCTTCCTCAGAGAGTATCTGACATCCAGGATCGGCTTCATCCGTTTCCAACCACGCTGCCACATCTTCAACAGTCAAGTCCTTCTGTCCAGCTGCTACAAATTTTTTATCTTAATCGCAAGACTCAAATCCTTCAAAGTTGAGGTCAGGGTCAGTGTTATGGAGGAGTTCTACCCATTTGCTAGGGTTGTGACTTATACTTCATTCCAAGCATTGCCCCAATTGTAGATTGCTGATTTTATGTTGTATTGTTTGATGTTGACTATGGTTCTTTGAAAGATGCTCCGCAGCAGTCTGGATCTCGATGCCACACACGACGACACAACTAGAACACTGTTGGACATACCACTTGTACACTGCCTCCTCTAAAGTTTTATCATTAGCCATTTTCAAAGTTTTTCTTTGAGGTTACATTGAATTTAAGAGTAAACTTCTTTAAACTATCTTTGTCCTTCATATCTTTCACTGTTGTAACACAATGCCATACTCCAAAGCAATGTTTGCAATTGAAGCACCAGCTTCTATTTTCTCAGTTACTTTCAGTTTATCACTAATGCTTAGTACAACATGCTTTCTATTCATCTCAGTGTAATTAGTGGCCATGAGAAAGCACTTAAATAAATACGAAATAGGCAGTCTATGCACACTAGACTGACTCTTTGAGGGATCTCCTGCATGAACTGACGGGAGATTTCCCATGTGAATCAACAGTCAGTAGGGTTGCCACCTGGTGCAAGCACCTCGGTGCTCTTTAAGTCATTCCGTATACTTCTGCAATGCTAAAAAATGCCGTTCTTAGCACCATTTGCTCATCTGTTATCTTTCTAAATGTACAAAAGGACATTTTCATTCACTTTGACGTTCATTTGATTTTATTAATGATCATTCTAACTTTAACAAAGGTATAGCGGTGTTCGCTGGGTGCTCTAAAATTTAACTTAGTGCTTGCCACACTGAAAAGGTTGTGGACCCCTGCCATAAGAAGTTTATTCTGGGAGATTTTTTTTCTAGATTAGAAAAAATTCTTATGTGAACTATGAAATGTTTTATTTATTGATTATAAAGCATTTAATGGATATTTAATCATAATTTTTTTGTAAGATTAAATAATTAATGGTAATGATCTCCTGCAATAACTATCTGTCGGGTGATTTTTCACGTGAACCAACTCCCGAGGATCTCTCGTGCAAACTGACTTTCGGTGGATGCAACCGACATATGCTTTCCAACCATGGTTAGACAGCTCATCTATTTTTTGGTCTGTTAAACTGAAAGTCGGATAATAGAGGTTTTACTGTATTTGATTGAAGTTTAGTAATAGTTAACATGTTTTAATTAGCAAAGAAATATTTTTTGGTAGTAATTTAATCCTCAATTTCTGGAGCAGGCTTTCTGACCCAAGAGATATCAATGCAAGTGAAATGTTTTGTTGCAAGAAGAAAAAACATGTGCAAATTGCAAATGGTCAAGACATATTAGAAGAGGTGATTATTATAGAAAAATATTGGCTCAGCTTGGTACAAGTTTTGGATAAGAAACTTCACACTTTTTTTTTAACATTTTGAAAATATCTAAATTGTGCATGAAACAATTCCCATGCTATACATTGAAAATTGGTCAAGGTTTTGGGTATATAATTGAAATGAGTAGGAGCAGTTATTCAGGGCAACATAGCAAAATAAAATAATCTTGTAAATTTTTTGTGCCAAAGGTGTGTCTACTGATGAACTATTGCAAAAAAGTGATTTATGAAACAAAAATTTAGAATCAGTACCAGAAAAAATCTGAAATATAATTTCAAGCAATTTTATCTTGATAAGCTAAAATATTGAAGAAGGGAGAGGGTGCACATTTAATAAAAAATATATAATTTATTGAATTGTTCAACTGAAACAATACACAAACAATTCAATGCCTAATTTTTCAGCTCATGTGGCAAGATTGAAACATTCAATCTTTTTTTAAATATCTAATAACCCTATGAAGTTGGTTTTAACTATAATTAACCCACTCAAGAATGCATCTTTGATATTGTTACTTTTCCTGCACCTTTATTTTTCAAAGCTCTCAGATAAAACGTTAAAGTTTGCACATCAGGAGGACTCCTGTTTTGTGTTATTTGAATTGATGGCTAGAAGGATGAAAAGTCTCTTTAATTTTGAATTAAGAATTTTGTTAAGTAATAATTGAAAAAATTAAACCCACTTAAGTTGCAGGAAAGTCCTCTTTATCATAAGAATATTTACTGGCATTTAGCTGCAGACTTCTTGGTTGTCCTTGCATATCATTTTAAAAAATTTTTTTCATTTGCATTCTCTCGTTAATGGAAATTTTTTATACTTCAACATGGAATGGAAGTTTTATGATGCATTATGGCATATGAGTTTAGAGTATTATAATTTCCTCTATGACAATTCAAAGTAAAAATTGATACACAATATATGTTCTTTGCTGATGTGTATTGATTTGTTTACCTTAATATCTTATTAATCCATAATGTTTTAATCATTGAAAATCAATTATTGTTATTGCTTGCAAATTTCTATCACATCATTTGAGGTATTTGCTGGATAACTTGCTAATATAATGTTTTGGCTAAAGGCAAGGTCAACAATAGAAAATGAAGATATGAACAAACAAGATTCAAGTGAGAAATCTCGTTCCAGAGATATAGAGAAAGGAAACAAGTTTTTACTTCCTAACTGGTGTCGAATTATTGCATGGTAATATTTCATACTAACTTTAAAAATGAACATTTCACATATTAAAATTGTGTAATAGATATAGAACTAGTGCTACAATGTTCTGGGCTGTAAAAATGGGGATCCATCGACAAAGTTTATAGACTATCTTTTGCACGAACATTGGAATGCATTAAAAATATATAGCCAGTAAGATACCCTTGCTAAAGTAAGAAGCCTGTTTTCTTAAAATTTTCAGGGTTCTGGTGGCTTTGAGGAATTAGGTTTAGAAGCCCAAATAAATGAAACATCCTGTTTGATTATTTCAGATTTAATTAATTGACTAGGAATCTTATAATAATTGGTTTGTGTTGGCTACATGTGCTTTCATATGTATCACAGGTTGGTTTTTGGGTAAGAGCAGGTGATCGTAGTGCTGCTTTTGGTGGTATGCTGTCTCAAGAGTTATTTATTACGTACCAATTGTTTTGACCATTTTAGAGGTAGATTTTTTCATTTGCCTATTTCAAATGGGGAAAGATTTTTTTGTATTTCATTCTGAATTTTTGGATGTTTTTAGAAGAGGGGTCCCCAACCTGCAACCCTTTAACCCTTAAGAGGTCACGTGGTATTTCGTAATGTAAGAGGTCTCGCAGTCATTTTGACTGCATTGGAAAATAAGGCAAAATATCCTAATTATGTGTTTTTAATTTTTTATTTAATTTTCAACGAAATTTACTATATTCTTTTATTCTTTACATGTAATCTGTGGGTAAATTTACAACAGCTTTTTCGAAAAATCTTTACAAGGAACAGAATACTTCGCTGTATGTTAAATTAAATTAAGTTTTAAATAAAAATTGAACTATAAAAATTCAGAAGTAAATAAAGATCTCTTAATTTTATTGGACTTATCTTCAACTTCTTGAATTTCAGTATAGCAGACTCATGTAGTAACCTCATGCTCTCAGCAAATATATTTTCAGCAGGTGCGGGTCTTCCTGGTTTTTTCCGGTAAAAAAAACATTTACAAGGTCCATTGTTCCCCTGTGCCGGTCTTTCTTTCTCAGAAATCTTTGAGAATCAACTAATATTTACTTTTTTCATACGTAGTATAGGGAAAGTATTGTGATCACAAAAGAAATCAACTTTGAGATTTCAAAGGAAATACACGTTTTGAGGTCCCTAGAACACATTTAGACTATTTTCGGAATGATGTATGTGTGTGGGGATGGATGGATGTATGTGATTGTGGGTGCCCTAACTCAAAAAGTACTTGTCATATTAATACCAAATTTCATATATAACACTTTAGCATGAGCACAAAGAACTGATTAGTTTTTGGACAATACCAGGTAACCAGAAGTCGAGGTTTCTTCGAAACCCGATTCAGTTTTTGCGATATTTCTCCATTAAAACATCATTATTGTATATACAAAGTGATAGAAGTATTATAGAGAATGTAATTTCCTACAACTTTTATTTGAAACAATTTTCTGTAGCAGTTATTGTTTAGGAATTATTTATAAATAATTGGTTTTTTTGGTTTCCATCAAATATCTCCTTAAAAACGTCGTTATTGGTAATCTTTGTTAGGACAAAAGTTGTAGAGAATAATATTTCTTCCAAGTTTTGTTTGAAACAAATTTTCATAGAACCATCCATTTCGGAGATATTTAACTTATTCTTAAATTTCCAGTATACAGCGCCACCAACTAGCGGTGAATTCTCTAAACGTATTCAACATATAATTTACGTCAATAAGGACGACTATTCTTTTACGATACGAAATAATAATTTTGCCTTATAATGCTATTCATAATAATTTAAATATCTATACCCCAAATATGGAGAAAGTCATGTGTTGGCCACATCAGATTTTTTGTTGTTTTCCTTAGTCTGTTATTTAAATCATGATCTTGAATTAACTTTTGCACCATTCATTGTACCTTTTAAAGTTAAATCTTAAGTAAAGCTCATCTAAGCAAATTTTCTTCATTTGAAATGCGGCCCTAGCTAATCTTCAAATTAACCAATGTGGCCCACTAGAGGAAAAAGGTTGGGGACCCCTGCCTTAGAATATTTAGTTTTTTCTATCCATCTTTTTGAGCATTTTAAGAAAAATTTGTTTTTCTTTAGCATACTGTAACCAGCAAAATATTTTCTTGAAATTTCTTTACGTCATAAATTTAAGAATTTTCCATAAATTGTTTTCAGTAATTTTAGAAGAGTTTTCATTGATGCTTTGCATATTTTGATGCGATATTTTGTTATTTCCCAAACTTGATCTATTTCAAAAAGTCTCAGATAATTCAAGTAAAAAATTACATAGCATTTATTTCTTATTTTTAGAATTTACCAAAAATGTGGATTTCTTGGGTATTTTAAATTCCTTAAAAGCTGTATTGCCTCAAAACAAGCATTTCAGGAGAAATTTTTGAGAAAGCTCATCAAATAGAAAAAATAATTTTTTGTTTCTCCCTTTGGGGAAGGAGCAACTTGCGCTGTTGGAAATTTATCGAGCTAATCTTATGGCTGAAAACATTCAAGAACAAGCACGTTAATATTTAAAAAATTAAGAAAGTACTTATATCAGGTATCTCCAATAGCCACAGCAAGGTTATGAAAAACTTCTAAAAATTTATAATCTACTTTTGGTAAATTACCATTGAAGATGGCTGCATTGTAGCTGAAATGCACATCTCGTTTTTCACAATCTTGTTATGGCTGTTGGAGATATCTGAGATAAGTACTTTTTCAATCTTTTAATATTTTGGGGCTTATTCTTGAATAATGATTTACATGAAAAAGTGGAAAGTATTGATTAGAAATTTGGCTAAGGTTATTGTGGTAATGTGAAATATAAAAGCTGTCATGTTTACTCTAATGAATTTTATTTGTTGAATCTGTCAATCATTTCATTCTTTTTATTTACAATACAAAAATGTTATTTTAGGTCTTTATGCATTTCTGCAATACTGATTTCTTCATATTTTGTATGCCTTTATGGCCTATCCTTTGGCAAGGTCAAAAGTTTACGTTGGATAACGTCAATTCTTTTATCCATATTCCAAAGTATTCTCATTATTCAGCCAATCAAAATTCTATTAATGGCTGCTATAGAGTCGTACATGAAAAAGGTTAGTGTTGGTATGTATATATTGGTGATATATTTCAAGCACATTCCCTGAATCCCGATGATTCGCATTTTAGATTATAGTTCCATTATTTTTAAATTATATAATTGTAGTTTCATGAATAATAATGGATTTATTGTTTTAGATTCAAGCTCCAAATATGGTGGATTTAAGGAGGATTGAACGTTTTGATGAAATAAATAAAGAATTGGAGGAAGGCAGAGCAGGCCAAAATATTGTTGATCAAGAAAGAGTTAACGATGGCCAGCCAGCGGTTGCTTGTTCTCCTTTGTCAATAGCTGAAGCTAATGTATGCCAACATTACTGCTATATTGAAGCAATCTGTTGGAGTTTTCAGACATTGCATTTTGAATTTAATGACTAACTCAGTTTTCTCACTTAGTTACTTTGGTTTTATGATAAATTGGACCTTTAGTTTTAAAATTACAAGTTTATAAGAGTTTTTAATTGGAGATAAGTTTGGCAAGTGATTGTTTTAGTAAAAGTTTATGCAAAATTTACACCTGATACTTTTTAATAACTGAGATTTCCAAACTTCCCAGATGCCTCTCATCCACTGCACCCTCCCTGTCACTCTTTACAACCTTTCACATCATCATCTTGGCCTATTTAAAGTTTATTTACTTCGGTGGCAATTTAATACAGTAAACTATAAATTAATGTAACTTTATAGATGTATTGCACATCCTGGAAGGGTTTAATTATATTTGATTGTTACAGGTTTTAGGTCGGAAAGAAATACAATGGAAAGAAAAGTCTACTTACGCAGGTGATATATTAGCCCTTGTCATCTATATTGTGTCATTACACATTATAGCCTATGGTGCGGGTGATTCTTTAGCATGGAATAATGCTCATGTTTGGGAAGAAATTCTGGTTAAAGGATTGCATAACCAAGAAAAACCAGGTCCAAATTTGGATGCCATAGTGAAGAAGCAAGAGTCAGTAAAATTTTATTCATTATAAAATATAACTAATTCTTTAACACTATCTGTTCACATTTGTATTCTTAACTCAGTAGCATATAATTTGTTAAATTCAAATAAGTTGTTACAGTTGATATAAAAACATTTGAATTAGAAGGATCTTGATAAAAAAGGTATTTAGTTGGTTAATTGATTTCTAGAAGTAGTGCGACAATAAGGTACCAAGTCTGTGTAAAGAATGTTGAATTCAACTTAAAATGCAATTGAAAACATCTCTTAGAGTGATGACATGAATTCAGTGATAATTTTAACAATGAAATTGGAGTTTTTTCTGAGTTTTGGTAAAATTTATTCATTATTTGTAGTCTTTCATCTAAACTGGTTTGGCAACTTTTTCTTTATTGTGGCCACTATCATAGTCATGAATGAATTTTGAGGGCCGGATTGGAAGTCTCAAAAACTTTAGTGGGCCGGATGAAATTAAATAAAAGAAAATAATTTTTATTTATTTTATGGGGTTGGTTGGAATTAACGACCCCTCTAGAAAATAATGTTGGTCACCCTGGATAAATGGTAAAAGTATGATTGATATCAAGTCGTTAGTTCTGCAGAAATTTGCCACTTACCATTGCTTGGGAGACACCTAGACAGATTTGATTTTTTTAGTATGATTATTATTATTAAGTGTTGAAATGCATTGGGATTTTGTTAATTTAAGTTCTTTTTTCATCTTCATTTTTCAAATCCAGTGCTTATGTCTGAGGCAATTTTGTATCAGTATTCATCAATAATGTTGAATATATTTGTCTTTCAAAGAAAAAATATAAATTACAAGCCCTATGGTTAAACAATCCTTTATATTATTAGACAGGGTGAGGTGATGCTTTTTGCCAGGTGGAGCTTATTCTCTAAGCTTCTGGTAGAGAGCATGCATCTAGAGTGCAGGTAGTTCCCCCTAATGCAGCAATTGAAAATTACTAGAAGCTACCTTACGCCTCAGTGATCGGAGGTAATACCGTATTTACTCGTGTAAGCCGCTCACCTTTTATCCCAAAATGCCAGTGGAAAAAAGGGGGTGCGTGTCTTACACAAATTCTTTTATTTGCCGCGCACCTTTTTTCCTAAAATGTCGTGTCGGTAAACAAATATACGTTAAGCTAGCACCCACGTCGCATCTATTATTCTATTTCCAAATTTTGGTGTATTTGGTCATTTTCATTCATTGTATAAAAATTTTAAATGAGTTTTAAGTTTATTAACGGGTGCTCCCCAAACTCGACGAAGTCATCTGCTGTAATCGTCACGGAGGCCACGACACTTACGCAGCCAGTTTGGGTTGGTGGGGGTTTTGTGCTCACGGCAGATGACACCTACCATGTTCAGATACGGCATGCTTCCTTTATTCACTGATACATCTATGAAAGTCATGGCCGCCGTGGTGATCATTGAATGATCACCGATCATAATTTTAGTTCGCCAAAAAAATGACGACCGCTACGGTAGCGATCAGTGACCATTTGGCTGGAAAATTACGTACAGCAGAATGATCGGTGATTGCTCCCGGAGCGATTTCTGCCAAACGTGACCAATATGACGACAAAAACAGTTAAGTGTTTAACAAAAGAGGACTATCGAGGAGATTTCTGCTAGTACCGATATAAAGAGATCACCCAATAAATTCGTCACGCAGGAGTGTGAAGATGCTTAACTTGAGTGTAGCATTTTTGAGAAATAGGAATTGGTGATTTAAAAAACCCTTTTTCGGCTCAAATAAATTTTTTCCCCTATAGCTGGCCCAAAAACCGGGGTGTGTGGGATACACGGTGGCGCTAAATATACGAGTAAATACGGTATAGAGAGTGGAGGGAAGTGAATTCCATTAGAAAAGATGGGCATTGAAGGTAGGTGCGCATACTAGAAGGAAAATCACCATGCACGTGGAGTAGAGAGGCGACTTTAGTCAATTACGATACAGTAGCAAACAGAGTAGCAAGTAAAGTAAAATAGGCCCCTATTGATGATAAATAGAGAATATAGAGTGGAGTACCCTCTTAATAACCATAAAAATATTTTAAAAACGAAAGTACTCACATAGGGGAATTTACTCCACGCCAAGGACCGAACACACATGCAATCACACACACTCTGGGTTTAGAGGGGATTGCTCCAAAGCCAGGGACCCTTTTCTGCTCATACTTGCACAAATAAACACAAACCAAAAACCATATGTGTACTTCCTTTCTAAAAAATGTGTATATTTTGATCGGTTTACTAAAGTATTTTTATGGTTTTAGGAGGGTTCTCTATTCATCATCATATTTGTCTTTGTTAAGGAAACTTTGTTTGATTTTCTCTAATTTCACTTTCTTGCAGTTTGTTGAATTATCTGAACAATACAGTCCTACCTGGTTTACATGCACATGTAGGCTATAATGGTAATCCTCTTCCAGAAGATGAAGGTTGGACTGCTAATCTCCCATCAAAGCTTCTTGGAGCTCCACGACTTAGACAAATTCGAGTTCAATCAGGTTTACTTCAAGTCTAATAGCAATGGCCTTTTTTTGTTGAATTACACCATTGTGAAAGAACTAAATATAAGTATTGAATGTAGCCATCTTGTGACAATCAAATAATATTTGTAGTTTTGTTTCGATTTCATAAAAAAAATTCCTGTGAAATTTTAGCATCTTTCAGCAGAAACCTTATAAATTAACATGTTTGAAAATATTTGTTTACATTTAGTGATAGTAATATGTGTAATCAAAATTTAAAGTTGAATGCATTGAGAAGCATTCATTATCATCCAAATGGTGATCATTTTAGCTCCTTGCAAACTGACTGATGAACTAGAGGATTGGGCGAGTGAACGAATCTGTCTCCCACCATTTGAGGATAGAACTGAAGATATAAGCAGTTATGACATTGGATGGAGGCCAGCTAGTAATTTAATTGATCCAAAAACAAAAGCTCTTTCGCTATGGACATATTATACTGCTGGAGAAGCAAAAGCTCTGCCTGTTAGGGGTTTGAACCTTAATTTTATTCTATAAAATGCTTTCTATCATATTTCCCCCGCATACTTGTATAATAATACACAGAATAGAAGATTTAAGGGTTTTACCATAGAACAACTATGCAACATGACTTAGAATAATGGAACTTAAAATTTAGTTATGTATAAACATGATGTTATTGTGGTTAACTTATATACAAAACTTTTACATGCAATCCTAGGAGTGTGTTCTTAATTAGTGTTTTTTTTACATCAGTTAAGAAAATTCATTCTTTCTATTTCTGCTTTGAAGGTGAGTTACAAACTTACCCAGGCGATGGTTACCCAATGGATTTGGGGAGGAACTTGAATAATTCAAGGCGTGCAATCCAATATTTATGGGATGCTGGATGGGTGGATAGGTTTACTAAAGCTCTATTTTTAGAATTCACAGCCTATAATGCTGATCGCAACCTTTTTTCGACTGTAACTATACTTATTGAGCGTAGCCCAATAGGAGAGTTTGTCACATCAAATCAGGCAAGTACTTAAAACATCAAAACTGGACTGAGTGAAATTTCAAAATTTATAATTATGAAAAAATGCAGTAATAACCAAATACATTAGGGCCATACCAAAAGTAATTAGCACATTTATTTGACTAACAAACAGAGTTAAATGCAACAAAAAGAACATGGGCAGTAAGTGCCCTTAGTCACTTTTCCACAAAATCACGAGAGCAATTCATGCATCTCTTCCAGCTCTGCATTAGCTTTAACATCTTGCTATGTTAGAAGTGTGTTCTAGCACTTAGCAACCAGGTATGCACAGCCCTTTGGACTACCTCATCATTTTTATAGTGAGGGCCCTTCATCTGAACTTCCAGGGGCCCTAACAGGTGGTAGCCTGAGTAGGAGAGGTCCTGACTATGGGGGAATACTTCCAAGCTTTTCCATGTGAACTTCCCTCAGCAGTATGTTGTCAAAGCAACTGTGGAGGTGTCCATTGCGCTTTTTTGCATTCATTCATAAGCAAGCAAACCATTGGGAGCAAGCTTTGCATTATCCCAGTGTGGCAATCATCTCTTGTATGGTATGGTGACCTATGCTTAAGACTTCAATTCTTATTGAGCGCTTCAACTTTCTGCTGGTTGCAATGCTGATGCAGTTGGCCATAATTTTCTGCAGCAGAGTTGCCTTTCTTTATGGGGAATTCAATTAGTGAACTTGAGAGAAGCAATATGTCGTTGTTGACCATCTTGTAAGGAGGGGTTATGGGAAAACCGATGATTTGCATGTGCCGTGCCTGTGTTTATATTTGCAAGGATACATGTCACACCTAGTCTGATAATTTATTTTCCAATATGTTTGGCACAACATGCGTAATCTGATTGTGCTCATTACTTTGGTACGACCCTCATGCATTTTCCTTTTTATATGCTGTATAATTTATACATTATTTATGAATTACTGTTCATGTTTTATTACTAATTGCCTCGATTCTCATATAAGTCATTTACCATAAGCTATTTTGTCTTTCATGAGCCTTGATGAAATGTTTTCAATTTCATGTTTCAGATTATTACATCCCGACTACTAGTGATACATTTTGGAGAAAAGAAATGGGCCACCATTTCTCATGCCATTTTCATCATAGCTGTTCTGTTCTTTTTCTTGAGACTGTGCCATCGTATGTATCTCTCTAAAATGTATCGTTCATCAGAAAATCCTGAATACCCTCCAGGAGCTGAGGAAAAACCTCCTTCGAAACTTGAAAGGATCCTAAAAATACTTATTAAGCCACATTCTAAAGGGACGGAAGAAAGCCCATCAAAATGGAAGCAAATTAAAAATGTGTTTAAGTCAAACAGTGTGGAATTTTCTGAACAAAGTTCCTCTACTGAATTGGGGTTGAAAGGTCTCTTAGGCCACCATAAAATAGGAGAAATTGTGGATCCTAAATTATTGACTTCAACTCCAGCATACCCTTTGTGTCCCCTGACTCCTCCATCTTACTTAGAATGGTTTTTGGCCATTCTGAGCTTTGTAATAGTAATTGCTTACATTCTTAGATCTAAAGCTGTACATGGGCCTATTCAACGTCTAGATGAAGGAGCAGCCGCTAACGAACGTCACAAATTTTTTTCTTTAATAAAAGGAATACACTGGGATATGATATTTAAGTGAGTGTTACTTTTTCTGCTTAATTATTTCTTTTACCAATTTGTTTTGTGAACAAAAGGATAAACAGCAGTATATAGGCCTAAGCTGATACAAAGTTAATATATCATTCTGATCTATACTTACAAATTTGTACAGGGAGAAGAGGATGTTGATTTGATAAATGTAGTTAATGATAAACCTGTTTAATTCTGTATGTGTACTTAGTTATGTATATTTTATAATTGTGCAGTTGTTATGTTTTAATACTATTGTATTTGCTATGATTAAGATAATTTTCAGAAAAAAAGTTAAAAATGAATACCATGTTATATATAGTGCTTATTTTGAAAATAAGTACTTATTTTCAAATATGATGAAACCGTATAGTTTATAATCTAATACTTGCATGCATACAATGCCTACACCATAGCTGGCTGGGTATATTGCAGGGCTTGGGGCAAATAAATTTGCAAGGCCCAATAAAAGTTTAATTAACCACTAGGCAGTCTGAAAGATTGATAATATAACAATGAACTGTTACAACTGTGGTAGATTAGTTAATATTTGTGAAATGATTGATTTTTTGTGAATGTGAAATTTATGACAATATTTTTAGTTATATTAATATTAAATAAATATAGAAAAAAGCACTCTGAGGTCCTTCAAGGTACGGAGATCTGGATGACTGTCCTAGTTGCAGGGTTGTAGTGAAGGCCTTGACCAACGCACATTTTAAATTGAATTTTTGGAAAATTTTTAATGTTTGCATCTCTGAAATTTGAACATGGCAAAATCTAACAAATTCTTGCTTCCATCTTAAGTTTTGAGGGAGCTTTTTTATGAAAAAGTAACAGTTGCAATTACAATTATTATTATGGTATATCCTCATAAAATTATGATATTATTATGCTTAGAATTGGTTTTCTGTCATTTGAAATTTTTAAAGAGCTAATATAAAAATATTTAAGTTATTGCTATATTTTATTACCAGATATGCCTTGGCAATTGCTGTATGCATAGCCACAACAGCCCTTTGGCGGATGCTTCCTTCATTTCGTCTGCTGCCTGAAAAAGCACTGTTAAGATCTGTTCATGGAGATATACCCTCCATGGTGGCAGCTTATGGTATTGTTTTGTTGGCTGTTGGATTCAGTGCTTATTGTAGCTCTATTTTAGGTAGTTTAACACGTGGCTTCTCAACTTTGGAACGCTCTCTCTCAAACCTTGCCATTTGGCCCCTTGGTGTGCAGCCCAATGAGGAATATTTTGAGTATGTGGCCTTCTTTTAAGAAAAATTTTTTTACCTTTTAGTCTATCAATTATTTATATGATTTTAAAAATTTCTTTCTGATAAATTGTATAATTTATTTGTAGTGCAGTTTTGAGAACTCATTTTTCGATTAACTTTTATAGTAAATACAAAGAATGGTTGGTTTAAAACATTTCAGGATTTAAAAATGTTGTAATTTATGCATATTCAATAATAATAGCAATTCAGGGACAAATATTGCTAATATTACGAAATGTGTAAAATTTGTTAAAATCGGGTCTCAAGCATTAAAATACTTTGCTTTGTTGGTTTGGAACAGTACTTAAGTTTATAACATTTGTAATTTAACTTTATCAAATTAAATATTATGCTTGATTGTTGTAGATTAGAAATTCTAACAATTCAATTTTTTCTTTGTTCTCTTTATAACAGAGTTGGTCACTTTGCCAGCTTCCTTTACTTCATCTTCGTTTTTGGCTGTACTATTTACATAATCAACCTGTTTCTTACAATCATAATGGCTGACTTTGTGATAACTCATAAGAAGGTATTTCTGTCTATGTTTTCATCTTAATTGTGAGAAAAGAAAATCAAAAGACAACAAACAGTTGTATTACTTACGAGAAATTTATTAATACCATGTGCATAAAATTAAGCATAATTATTATCATGAAAGATCTACATTATAAGTGGAATGATTTATAAAAAATGATAGCAGAGAAATTAATTAAAAATTTTGTAAGTTGCTGAACATAATAATTTGGGTTTTAAAGGTTATGAAATAAAGTTTGAGCATTGACTGAGGAAATGTTTGAAAGATAGATACAGAAGTTGCTTATTTGTTTACATAATGTGAATGTTTTTTTATATTTCACTTTTTATAAAGAACTCATGAAATCAATAAAATAACTATGTAGTCCTTAAAATTTCTCCTATTTGAAGGTTCTTGAAATTTTTATACAATTTTTGGCAAAACTGACTCTGTATTCTTTGAACTGGTTAATTCTTATTTATAGTTATATATGACATTTGCTCCAATGCCAGGTTTTATTTCCTCAGATTTGATTAATTCTGCAATATTCATTATAACATATATGTACCTATTAATTATGTTTCGAAGCATTTTTGATAATGTTAAGTGAAATTTACTCAAAATACTTTGCAGATGAAGTCAAGTCCAGAAGGAAATTTAAACGAATTTGGTCTATATTGGTTTTTAAGGGAATTATGGTGTAGATATTTGCCTCATTCAGTACAAAAATTCATATCAGAAAAAATATCTAAGATGGAAGATAAAAGAAAAGAAAAAGGGTCATATGAGAAAGATAAAGATACTGTTGAGGAAAAAGAGGCAAAAACTGATGAAAATGAGTTGAAAATTATGAAAGAAGAATCCACAGTTGAGGAAGTGAAGGAAAGCACTTTTGGAGAGAGCAAGAAAAGGTTTACAATACGTGATCTATTAAGGCTGAGAGGAGAAGATTCAATTTTGGAACCTAAATATGATGAACTTTGTTGCAAAGTAGTGAATTCAAAGGCATTTAAAAAAGATGAAACTCTTACAGTAATCCAATGTGGAATTATAGGTCATTTAGCAGTTTTATGGAAAATCGAAAAATCAAGGAATCAAAATGCTGATCTGTCTTCTTTCCAGGAAAACTTGGAATTATGCAAGTAGATCCATATTTCAATAGAGGGTGTGTGTGTGTGTGTGTGTGTATGGGTGTGCATGGGGGTGCTTGAATCGTCATGAAAAAATGGCTATAAAGATAACTTCAATGGCTGCAAAATCTTTTTGGGCAATTGAATCTACCTTTTGTACCAATTATCTAGAAGTCACATATGAGTCTTTTGCTATATTAGTACTTAAAAATATGTAATTCTGTTCATATCAACCAGCTACAATAGGTGTGCAACTTTTTTGCCCAGTGGGCCACATTTACGGTTGCTGAAGCATTGGTAGATGATGCTAATAATTGCAAATTCTTGGTTGACCAGAGAGAAAATCAATTATAAACGTTTTTTGTGTCAAAACCTTACTGAACAAGATTTTTTTATATATAATTTAATAAAATTAAATATACAGTAGAGCCTTGCTAATCCGAACCTCAGTAAACCGAAATTTCGGTTAATCCGAACAGGATGTAAAAAAAATTCGAGTGCTTGCTCATCTTGAACACCATCCATGATATTTACGGTTGCTGAAGCATTGGTAGATGGTGCTAATAATTGCAAATTCTTGGTTGACCAGAGAGAAAATCAATTATAAATGTTTTTTGTGTCAAAACCTTACTGAACAAGATTTTTTTATATATAATTTAATAAAATTAAATATACAGTAGAGCTTCGCTAATCCGAACCTCAGTAAACCGAAATTTCGGTTAATCCGAACAGGATGTAAAAAAAATTCGAGTGCTTGCTCATCTTGAACACCATCCATGATATTTGGCAACAGTTTTTCCATGACTTTTTGATAATATCATATTTCACATTGTCCCAAGATTCAACCACCCAATAAATCATGTCCTTTATTGTGATCTTCTTCAGTTTCCACATTATGAAATTTTCTTCTTCGCCCTCAATAAGAGATCACAGAAGCTTTTTCCTGAAGTGACATTTCAGATTTTGCAACACTCCCTGGCCCATTGATTGCACCAATGTGGGCACATTTGGAGGCAAGAAAATAGCATTTATATCACCACAGATAAGTTCTGTTTCCTGTGAATGGGATGAAGCATTATCAATGAGCAATAATGCTTTTGGAGGTCTATGTGTTCGAGCAATTCCAACTTATCTTTTAATGAACACGAACTGTGCTTACGCTTTTTGGACATTCCTACAAGATGGGCAGAATGGTAACAGTAATTTAAAACAGTGGGAAAAGCCCTGCACTATATTACACAAATGTACGTTAAGACGGTAGCACAGTCGCAACACTCAACGTTAGAAGATGAGGCACGAGTAAACGTGACATCACATTACCCCTCCAACCCTTCCGCCACCTTATTAGAGCGTTATGTGAGCACTTCCCATTGGTCCAAGACATTGCCAGGCAACAAGTCTACTTAAGCAGTCCTTCCCCCCCGCCGTGTATTTTGTAAAACCCGGTTAATCCGAAAATTCACTAATCCGAACATATCCGAGTCCCAATTAGTTCAGATTAGCGAGGCTCTACTGTAGTTACCATTACGAAATTCCAAGGATTACTCTTCCATCACAGCTTCACAAGCTGAATAAAATGCTCTTAGAAGCAAGATATGGTCTGTTGGCCTTGGGATTCATATCCCTGAATTATACTATTCCTTTTTCATAAGGGCCTAAATGATCTTTAATCTCATTAATGACAGAAATTCAGATTATAATGAGAAAATTACAACATTAGACCTATCCCTATAAGTGAAGTATTGCAAGCTTTTAATCATTTAGGAATTTTTTTTGCCCTAACTATGAAATACCATATTAATTGTTAGCTCATGAACATTAGTATTTTATTATTCTAAGTTTATTCTTTGTTTTAAAAAATTTCAGGTGATAATAGCAACGTTGATGAAGTTTTAAGAAAAACAATGAAGTTGATGTTGGCTGTTACTATTTTTATGATAAGAAGTAAGAATTTTGCCTGCCATTAAAAATAAAACCAAGATTAGCATTTAAACTCTACATCAAAAACATAATACATAATTATGTTTTGAAAATGTGGAAATTACGTAAGCTTTGCTCTCAGAGATGTGAGGTTTTAAAAAAGAATCATTGCTATGTTAATTGTTACTTTAGTAAAATAAGAATTAAAAATTTTGACAAAATTCCAACTGGTTATATGTTTCGACTGCTATTTTAGTTGCAGCTCTCATGTGAATTAATAAGATATGAGAAATATTTGGACAAAGTTGCATTACAAAAAATTAATTACATTAAATCTTTTGATAGTTACTTTCATTGAAGGTTTAAACTGATAATTAATTACTCTAGGAAAAATTGTGAGGTATTATTGCTGATTGGTAACTTGATTACTTTCAAAATTATACAGCAGTTTAGTTTTTACTTTTTTATATTCCTAAACAGTGGTTTGTTTTTGGTGATGGCTATAATTGATAGATGTCACGTTGAAGTAATTAATGGAAGTATATTATACCTCATTGGAAACTTACCACTGTGCAAGAGTAAAATCTTTTTGTTTAATCGTAAAAAAAATCAGAAAAAAAAGGTGGCTTGTATTGTTTTACATCTTCCCATGTTTAATTTACTTATACCCAGTGCTGAGCTGGGGCCGGCTTGCACCGGTTCCCGAAAACCAGTTGTTAAATTTTGAAAAAGTTTGGGAACCGTTTGTTAATTCAGTTGGAAAAACTTTGGGACCACTGTTAAAAATAAAACGGGCCTTCAGAGTCAGATGATGCTTTTATTGGTTCAGAGAGGGTTAATATAATTGAATAAAATGGATCACCAATATAAGGGCATAATGTGAAAAAAGGTGATAACATCACTTGAATAAATAATAAATTTATGTATAGAGCAGGGGTCTCAAACTCCCAGCGTTGCGTGGGCTGCATAATGACATTCCCGAAGCCGCAGGTCTCATTTCAAAGCATCGCTCTTCGTAGTCATCACGTGTCCTAATTTCTTCATTATCACCTTCTACAGACCCTCATAAAACAACTACTGTGTATTCGTGTCTACCAACAATAATGAAATTTAGATCTATCAGGTGACATTTGCTTCACCACTAAGTCCTCCCCTACCCAGAATCAGTAGCCGGCCACTTGACCCCTTGCAATTATGAGCAAGATTCTTCACATGGCAATCAATGAGATTTAACGTGGAAACCAAGACATGATATTTTATTGGTGTGTGAAAAAAATTTCTCTGTTATAAGAGGAAAAGAATGAAAATGCTTATTTATGTCACCGAATTTTGATTGTTGATCGAAATCTTCAAATTTCATGCATTTTTACTTTCTCATACGAAGTATCGAGAAAGTATTGTTTTCGCGAAAAAATTCGACCTCGAGATTTTTACGGAAATATACGTTTTAGGTGTTGCTGAATCCGAAAAAGTGGTTTTTGCAATGCCGTCTGTCTGTCACTGGCGCTGGAGCCTAGACGGTAGAGCGAAAATGAATGAAATCTCATACTTACAATTAGGCATTTTATCATACTGAGCAGAGTATACGTAGAAATGGTTGACATTGATAAATAATTAAGAGTAGTTTATTCTACGCATTTTTAACAACAATCCGATTTTCTCAAAAACGGCTCTAACGATTTTGATCAAATTTCGTACAGTTACTTGAGTATACATCTACAATAATACTACGTATTTCATTTTTCTCAAAGAATGAATATAAGGCTAGTTTATTCTAGGCAAATTTAACAACAATTCGATTTTCTCAAAAACGGCTCTAACGATTTTGATCAAATTTCGTACAGTTACTTGAGTATACATCTACAATAATACTACGTATTTCATTTTTCTCAAAGAATGAATATAAGGCTAGTTTATTCTTGGGCAACTTGAACAAAAATTGGATTTTCTAAAAACAGGCTCATACGGTTTTCATTTTCTAAGATAACTAAACCACGCATTAGTACCCATATATGAGAAAGTTTGTACAACGTATGTTGTACCGATTTTTTGCTTCTGGTTCGCAATTTATCGGAGCATGGCTATGGATATGATTCTTGCTGATCTCGACTCAAGCATAGTCTAGTGCACATATGACTTTTTCCACTGGAATATGCTTAAGCAATTGATTACTGATCCGATTTCATGCATAATACCTTATTGCATGCAATAATGAAGCGAAAAGAAAGCTATACAGAATAAAACATGCTTATCTCCAATTTGATTAAGATTTTTAATTAATGTTGTGTATTTCGCTCATCTAATAAGAATCTTTCAATAAAATTTTTTATTAAATTCCTTGAACGATGTGATTAATATTACTTTTTAGGCATGTTTTGCTTCTAGCATAAGCGCCTATTAGCAGCAGTCTGTCCAACCATCCATCCGTCTGTCCATCCGTCCGTCCATCCGCATGTTTGTTCTCGGCTTCTACCAAATGGATTTTCATGAAATTTGATATTAAAGACACAGTCAAAGATAATAAGAAAATCACATAAATGAATCAATCAGTCATTTGTTTTGATTTGTATATTGGCTCGTAATAAGTGAAACTTTATTTGTTCTCTGTACAAATCCATACCTTTGAAGATATTGTCACAAAACTTTGCATATGTATATAATGTTACCCTGTTGGTAACATAGGCATTATGGCGATAAAAAATTTGGCAGGAGGGGGTGTTTAATTCATTAATTATTTTCTCATGAGTTTACATGTAATTTTCGATTTTTCAAAGTGCAAGGATTATTCCTTCATTCATCAAAATACCTAAATATGGACCAGTTTTCATCGTTACATGTTACACAGTCGAATTTTTAGATTCACTAAACCTGTTGAAATTCAGCAGGCATTTCCGGTAGTTGTTTATACATTGAAATGTCTCTGTCGAATTCCATCTTCTCAACTCTTCCTCAACTCCCTCCTCTTTGGTTTTCTTTTGTGCTTGATGTGAAGAAAATCTGCTTTTCTGAAGCATTTAGCCACCTTGGGTACACAACCCTACATCCATCCATTGCCGCATGATTCAATAAACCGAAATACGTGATTCCAATAATGGGAGATATTTAAAAACGATAGATACATAAAATTAAGCAAACATTTTTTAGTGTATAAATACTTTTACTTAAAATTGCACTCAAAGGTAGAAAATAATTTTTTTCTGGACGAAAAATATTATTCAAAAATTTGTATGTTTCGTAAAAGTGGGTGGCATTAATGTGAGTATATGTTCAGTAAGTGGCCAACATTAAGAACTAATTCATGAGAAGCTGAAATATAAGAATTGGAAGAAAAAAAAGCCACCCACTTTTACAAAGCATACAAATTTTTGAATAATATGTTTTTGTCCAGGAAAAAATTATTTTCTACCTTTGAGTGCAAGTTTTAGTAAAAGTGTGTATCCACTAAAAAATGTATTTACTTAATTTTATTTTTATCTTTTTTGTCTTATAACTGTTACTAATAATGTGTTTTTTTACATGCATGAGAAACAATTATGGAATATGGAATTTAATAAATTTGGAGTAATTATTGCAATGCAGGACAAATGTGTAACAAAGTGGAAGTTAGAATACAAAGCTGAAATAGTCTTTATAAAATAATTAAATAGCCAAACCTAAGTATTTAAGATGACTAATTATTAATTTTCATAGCTAAATAAATAGTATTCTACATCATGAATTAGTAAGGTGAACACTTAATAGTTTAATATTAAAATGAAATTTATAGTCTTAAAGAAAGTTTCTACATAATTAATATAAATAACCAATATTTTTACCAAATGTAACTGGTCCGATGGTCAAGGAGGGCAGGGCATCCAACTCAAAACTCAAAAGACTCACAAATCAAAGTTAGACAGTTAAAACCCCATGAGTGGCAAAACTTTTTTCTAAGTGAATTTTAGTCTAAATGTTGATGTGTGACAAATAAATAAAGTTGACGTGAAGTTAAGTAAAAGTGTGTAGAAATGGTTTTGGTTTTACGGTCTTTATTCAATAAAGCAGTTGATTCAATTAACCACTGATTTTAATAAGCAGAACCCACTTTGGTTCCAGAATCTATAAATCATAAAACTTTATTTTTTTCTGACACATTGGGCTGCTCAGGGCAGTGGTGCCAAAAGTGGTGAGAAAATTACAACATGGTGCCATTAATTAAATCAGTTTTCAAATGATTTCAGCTCATATTTGTGGCAATCTTGTGAAAGTTTAGCTTTTTAAATCAGCAATTATCAACCTTTTTCTTTCAACTTAACCCTTTAAGCTTTAACGGTATCCTTACCTCAGCAACAAAACTGTAATACCTCTAATGGCAGGAAAAATTAAGCCAGGGACACCGTGGTAAGAAAAATTGGCTGTCCCCTATTAACTAAGGTGATCAACCATAGAGATTTATTCTGCACTGAACTGATTTTGATGGCTATTTACTGATAGCTCATTTTTGCGAGCATTCTTTATGACCTCGCACATTAGAGCGATTATCATAAGGTTCTTCACATTATTGAATTTACTTATCATAATTGAGCAGGCCTCTCAGTGGGTCCGAGGCAGGTCCCCAATATGTCCTGGCCTAGTTCCGCCACTGAGTACCACAGAGTCTGTGACCACGAGGGGGACAATAGATTTAGGGAGTCAAATGGTTCTCTCTATGTCTAACCATTACATTAACTCCTAAAGGAGGGGTGTTAAACACTGATTACAAAGTTACATCGAGATAAGTAAAATAATTGATTTGGTTTGAAAATAAAATTAGTAATTAAAGAGTTATAGGTATTTGTTTACTTTTAAGCAGTGCTTTTTCGTAAAATTAGAGGTGCTGGTACTCATGCCTTGACAAATTGTAAAAATGCCTCTCCCATCCCCCTCCACCTCTTCCTGCGACCCCTCCTTCTCTATTGAATTTGTGATGAACTTTTAATAACGAAGTTGATAAAAACCAAAAAGGTTAACATTTATAGACACTGTTTATTACTGTGAGTTTTAAAGAATTTAAAAAATGAAACCATACCAAAAAAAAGGTGCCAGCACGCTGTACCGGCTCATACTGTCACAAAAAAGTACAGTAAAATCCCCAAATTCGTGGGGGTTATGTTCCTGAAAATACCGCAAATTTGGAATCCACGAAAATAGAAGCAAAGACCTTTTGAGAAAATGGGGGTTAGGTTCACGACTCTTCATTATTTTGGCAACAATAAATGATGAAAAGGTAGGCTAAACATGGTTTTGAACCAATACAATGTGGCATTTAAATCTGCCATAGCCTTACAGTTTATGGCCTATTGCCTTCCCACTGAAGCCGCAATCTGGTCACTAGCAAGTTTATTTAGCAACTCAATTTTCTCACTTAAAGTCAACATCTTCTTTTTGCTTCTACTTTCAGTATTATCACTTGCTTTCCTCTTGGTAGGCATTTTCGAAAAATGAGGTTACAGCATTATAAAAACAACCGCGGATCGGGAAATTCATTTGGTTAGTGCTTTTTCTCTTCGCTTCAAAGATGACATCAGTAGTCGAAAACCCCATGAAACTGCCACGTGAATTTGGAAGCCGCGATTTTGGGGTTTTTACTGTACTGTCTTAAAGTCATAACTATAGTCATGGTCATTCTAAAGAGAATTTAAACTAAGGCTGTAGAATTATTCTCATCAGTAAAATTTATTCAACCTATGGTGAGAAATAATGTTATACTTTTCCAGATAACTGCTTTGCAAAAAACAATGGAAACAACATAACGCTGCCAATAAAAACAAAGTTTCAAGAATTGTTGCAGCAAGGTTATAAAAATCAAAACCTTTTGATGGTTCTTGTCAAATTTCAAAGTAACAAAACACATTCGAAATATAGTCATTTACAAGTACTGGCGACTCCTGAGATTCGACAGGGATGCATTCCTGAAAACATGGTCGAATCTCAAACAGTCAAATGTCGAATCAGCACAAATTCAAACAATTAGAGCAGAAATAATGATGTCTAGACTGAAGCTAAACTTCTTGTGGTCGGGCGGGCAAAAAATTACTTCGCGTAAACTAGTTTCTAATTCAACCGAACGATCGGCTGGGTTGATTCGACTGGTCGAATTCTCAAGCTGGTCGAATCTCGAGAGTCGCCTGTATATTGAGAACAGTGGTATAGTGGGTCCCCATTATTCACAGGAGTTATGTACCAGAAAATGGTTGCGAATACCGAAACAGTGAATACCGTAGAATTTTTCCCCATAAAAATACTTTATATATTGGGGGGGGGGGTTATGTTCTGATTTGCCACTAAAATTACTCGTGATGAAAAAGGGGAATTTTCTCTCATAAGATTTCATGTAATAAAGGAGATAGGTTTAAGTCATTGTCACTGTACCCTATGATATCCAAACTAGAAAACAAGTCCGTTTATGGGCATTCCTGTTGTGAAATGGTTAATATACATGGCAGTACATACACTGAATATTGCCTAATCTTAATATGAATTATAATAACACATATCGTGGTATGAAACTTGCAAAAATCTCAGATATGATGTTCATGGTACAATTCCAAAACAAAGCACGCGATGCTGATGAGTAATAACACACATATGGTAAGATGGTGTGTTAGTTCACTTCCTTACACCAATTAAAACGGATAAAAAAGTAAAATATAATTACCAAAGACAGCTAGGAAAATCTAATAACTAAAGCAGTCTCTCTCACTATGATACATCGATATTTTAAAAAAATTGCATTTCCTTTATAAGTATGACAAATACATCTTAGAGAGCGTGGGGCCTCTTTAAGTGCGTGGTCTGGTGCAGGCGCACGGCTTGTACCACAGGCATGCCAGCTCTGATAACTACCAACATAGCATATTCATTATCAATAGTAAAAAATAAACAAAATTGGCCAGAAAATAAATTTAAAAAAATTTAATGAGGCAGTCACTGTTGAACAAGTAGTGTGCATGACAACTTCTTACTCCACCATGGCTATTAGTCAAAGTAACAAACAAGTGAAACAAAAATTAGCAGATACTGAAACATTGTTCTATATTTCATGAGTAACGAATAAGTGAAATAACAAATACAGAAACTGCGAATACCAGGGACACACTGTAGTAATATGTATTGTAGCATAGGCATAATGCTTTCCATTACTTTGACGTACTAGTAAGTATGCAATATCTTTTATTTAATTTCATGAGAAAAATTGAATCTTGATCCTAAGGTGAAATTGTCTTCTATTATCATATCTTTATTCTCTTCCCTCTCTCAATAAATTCATCACTTTATCGCTGGCATCGTCTCTCACAGCTTCAATTTCTTATGCCCATCAGTTCCTTAACTGCTTACCTTTCGATAATATCTTCCATATTATTGCCTCAGACTATATTGATAGGCAGTTGGATATATGTCATGTTTTTCTCGCATACCTAAGATTTAAACATAAATGTGTTGTACTCCAATCAGACTGCTTCTTTTCACAACTCTGTATCTCACAACATATCTCATTCTTACCATCACTCCAAGGTTTAATGGAAGAAGAGACTTTACATTTTCAATATTCCTACCTAATACTACTATAAATTCGTCACTAGTGACTCATGGGCGTGGTATGGGTGGTTCATCTGTCCAGATTAATCTCATTATATGGTTTGCAGCTTTTTTTATCTGCCGATACTCTGAGGACTTGATCAATCAATCAGGTTTCCCTGAAGTGCGGCCATTACTTCATCAGCTCTTCCAAGTTTCCATATACAGAAAGCTAAATTGTTTGCTGTGTCCAGAGTTGCCTGATCCTCTTTACCATAGAGTCGCACTTGAACTCTTAAAAGTTCTTGAAGAACTTGAACTGCATCTTCGTATTTCTCTAGTGTCCAAAGTACATATCCTATGTTATGCATAGTCCTTAAGGTATTGGGATTATCAAGGCCTAAAATAATTTTCTGTCTCTCAAAAACCTCGGTGAAAACAATTAGCGCTTCTTCGAGTTTTCCATGAGATTGAATTAAACCTGCCATGTTGTGTCTTACTGTGAGAGTGTTGATGCTATTCTCACCAAATTCACTTTTCATTATGTCATACAGTTGGTTGAAGATCTCCGATGCTTCATCATATTTGCCTTGCAACTGCAGCAAACTTGCTATGTTATTCTTCGTCATTAACGTGTTTAGGGATTTCTCACCAAGAAGTGTTTTCTGTCCCTCATGAACTTCACGAAACATCTTAAGAGCTTCATCATGACGCTTTTGATCCTGTAACACTTTAGCCATGTTATTCCTAATCACTAGCATGGTGTTTTGATCACCAACCTGATAACTTTGCATTTTTTCATACAACTTCCTATAAATTTTCAGTGATTCATCGAGTCTTCCTTGAGCATTAAGAGAGACTGCCTTATTTTGTCCAGCAATGATAGTATCTGGATGTAACTCTCCGATGGTTTCTTTCAATTTCTCGTATGCTTCATCGAAGATCAGCAACGCTTCACTATGCTTGCCTAAAGCTTGGAAAGATTTGGCCTTATTTTGCAAGGTTTTAATCGTATCGTGGTGGTACTCTCCAAGTAGATTTATTTGCGTTTCATACAAATCATCAAAGATTTTCAGAGCCTTAATGTTATTTCCGGTAGATTGAAGATTACAGGCTACATAATACTTAGTTGCAATTGTTTGTATATTTTTTTCTCCTAGAATAGAGAGTTGTATTTTATAGATATCATCAAGAATATCAAGCGCCTTATCTGGTTTTCCTTGTAAATGTAGTACTTCTGCCATGTTGCCTCTTGTTGCGAGTACGCTTTCATGTTTATCTCCCAACTGACTTATTTTATCCTTGATTAATTCCTCGTATATAGCCAGTGCCTCTTCGAATTTTCCTTTCGATTGAAGAACTTTTGCAATATTATTCAGTGCAACTAGAGTGTTGAAATGTGTTTCACCTAGACTCATCTTAAATTTATTATGTATTTGATGAAAAATCATTAAAGCAGAGTCATAAAGGCCTTGATCACAATGAATTACTGCCATAGTATTCCTAAGATGGAGTATCTTGTTGTGGTCATCATCGAAGACAAGCTTTTGAGTCTGAAGAATTTCTTCATAGAGTTTGTATGCTTCGTCGTATTTACTCATAATGTGGGTGACTTCAGCAAATGCATACATGGCACCCATCACTCGTTCGTCAGTCTGTCCAATCAGTTCTTTCATTTTCGCCAAATGTTTTTTTCCAAACAGATACGATTCCTGTAGACTTGATTCATCTTTCAGCTTTACTATGATGTGCTTTGGTAGCGCAGCATGCTTCTTCAGCAGATCGTCATGTTCACCACAGTGCTCCCATAGCGAGATTGAGTTTTGCGTTTCCAAATTAAAAGAGGAGTCAAGAATTGAGTCCAGCAGTAGTTTTTCTTCATCTTCCTCCTTAATTTTCTGTCTCGTCACCATCTGCACTAGCCTGTGGATGCTGACTTCATTGCACTTCAAAAAAATCATTGAATATTCGTGCAGCAGGATCAGGGAGTCATTCAATTCTCCCTCATCGAATTCCTCGAGGCAGTTCCTTATGTCTGCCATAGGTATATTGTCTGGGAAGAAATAAGATATCACTCGTAAAATCTTATGTGCTAGGTGACCGTACGGGTAATTTTTAAGGATAACATTGAGAGTAATGTCCCAAGTGATTGCTGTAGTGTATTCGTAGGAATGACGACTATATTTTTGCAGTTTCTGGTGTAGTAAAGTTTTACAACCTTTTTGAAATTCTTCTAAATATTGGCAGATGCCATATTCTGCTTTTTCTTTCTCATTGGTATTCTTTATGTATGCTACAGCTTGTTGCAGCGCAAGCGGGTAATACTGAAGTTCTTTAGCTAGAGATTTTACCAGAGAGTCATCTGAAGCGATTTCAGACCCTAAAGAAGACTTAATCAGTTCAACGGCTTCTATTTCTGAGAATACATCAAGTGCTACCACCTCCAAACTGCCCCACGATTGGTACCTCGATGTCATCAAGATGAAGGGCTTTGGCGATGAAGCCGGCAGGAACATTTTGACGTAATCATCATCCTCTTCCGTCTTCTCTACGTTATCGAAGACGAAAACGCAACTTCTGCGGCTGAAATAACGGTAGACTTCGTCCCGAATTGCCCCGATGTCCCTAGTTTTACCTTCTTCTGACTCCGTCTTTATGTTCATTTTCTCCCTGGCTAGCTCTATGAAGGACCTCATGAGGGTTTCCCTGCTTTCGGCTCTCATCCAAACATAGCTGTCGAAAGATTCGGAATTTTCGTGGATGAATTTCTTAACTAGTTGGCTTTTTCCTACCCCGCCTAATCCGGTTATTACCACAGCTTCTTCTCCAGCCTTATGAGCTTCCTTCAGGATTTCTAGCTGTTCGTGCCTTCCAGTGAAGTATTTCACGGGATCTTCAATATGAAATATTATGTCGCCGAACATCTTCTGCAACTTCCGTACGATCTTTATGCCTATGTTGAATGTCAAGTAGGTCCCATCCGGTTTGGACATCCACTCATTCATCTCTTGCTCAAGCAATGAAAAAGCAGTTTTAGCTTCTGGAATGTTATACTTATATTTCAACTCATCTATGATTTCCTTTTTCAATCCTTCCACTCCGGGCTGATTCATTGCTAATCTCAGTTTTTCCATAAAGGACTCTATATCTGTTGCTATTTCATCCTTCTTGCCGTCTGTGCATTCTTTACCTTTATTTTCTTTTTTTATCATTTCACTTACATTATCTATTATAATATTGACTAGCTTTTCTTTTCCTGTGAAATCTTTCCTGAAGCATTCTAGCTCAGTTCCCAGTATGTCATCCATGGTAGAATATTCGAAAATGTCCTTGAATGTGAGTTGGAGTTTATCAAGTTCATAAGAATCGTTTCTCTCTAAGTCGGCGTTTGTGCAAATGATGATGTCTCTAATTTCCCTATCGTCCCCTACGAACATGTTTTTAATCTTTTGGAATGAATGATAATACACTGCCAAACTGAAATCAGAATTTTTACTCTTAGCCAAGAGTGCTTGGAAGGTGACTTTGCTTTTTTCTGGGACCTTTCTGTGCTTCGCCTGAAGAAAGCGGTAGACATGTTTTTTGGTCGATTCGTCTGGGTATCGGAACACTACGTCATCGAACTTGTCTGCCGCTTTCATGTCAGTAGCGAGGCTGAAGGAGTAATTTCCAATGCCCCTCAGCATGCACAAGGTGAGAAGACGCAGTTGATAGGTGTTTCCGTGATAAGTATCTTTACCACCAGCTGCGTCGTACTTCTCAACATCACCAGTTCCCTCATGTAGTCCTTTGTCCAATGCCATTTCATTGGTGTGCAAGTGTCAGTTATTTTAGATTTCCTAGGCATTGATCACCTGTTTAAAAAAGGCAAAAATGATATGAGAATCTGAAAAATAAAGTAATTTTTAGTCCCGCACGATGCATTGACTAGGTCCCAAGTTTTTCTTACTCTATTTTGAATGATTTTTTAAACTAATTTATCATAAAACTGTCCATCCATGCAGGAATTGAATAGTCTGTCTAAGGCAGGGGTGGCCAACCTGCGGCACGCGTGCCCCTTGTGGCACGCGAAGCTCTTGTCAGTGGCACACCTCCCGATATTGAAAAAATAAAATAAAATATATAGAAATAAATTGAAAAATGTCAACGTTAACATTCTACGTTCTTCAATGTTGTTCTTTGTCAAGAGACTGAGTGTTGTGTGTGCGTGCAGCTACTTTAATCCTATGAAATGAGAACATATTATAAGAAAGTAGTGTATACAAACTAGTCACTGTTTTCAAGACTGAGTTGGACTTCTCTTGTTTTCCAGGTAGTTGTCTAAACATTTCAAAATAACTGCCCCTCTCCTATATAGTATATAGGTATACCTCGTTTAACGAAGCCCTGAGAACGAATTTGGAAATTCCGCAGTAAGAATACAAAAAATTCGAAAATTTTGCCAGTTAGTCTTCGTGTGTTTTACAGCTCAGGTAGATGAGACAAAATTGATACTGGCTCCACTTACATATCGAAGCTTCGCTAACATAGTATCATATGTTTACAAATTTACAGCTGATATATTAGAATGTTAATATATTCTCGACCTAGATCCTAAGAACTATGAGAATGAGTTGGTCTGACTCTTTATCTTGAAGTAGCTAGTTCTGATATCTTAAGAAACCTCTCTTTTTCGTATTGAAATGGGGCGTACGTTAATTAAACATTTTTACTATTTTCTGATTGGGATCAAGTCAATGTCAAACTTTAAACCAACAACGGCAAGAGAGACAGGGGGGTCCATCTTTTCAGCAGGAATCGTGACGATCCATCGTGAATCTCTTGCTGTCTCGACTACTAAAGCGATGTACACACTACATGAACGATGGTGAACGAACGACAGCGAACAAAGTTTTGCAAATTCAGAGTCATTCGAAGTGTGCGTTCGCAAAGGTGTTTACACCAAGCGAATGTTTGCATTCGTTGATGTTCGGCTATTTAGATCAGTGGTTTTGCTGAATGCTAACTCAATTGTGTGTACAATTTTCTTTTTTTTATTGTAATTACAATTTCCAACGAAGAAATTATTATCGCAAGTGCATCATTCGTAGTGTTAAGTGAACTACTTAGGAAAAACTAGAAGAAAGAGACTTTAAACATTGCGCAATCTACTTCCATGCATCACTTTTTTATGTTAACTTATAGTTTTTATTTGTCGGGTCCCATAAACATGATCTTTCCAGATATAATTCAGTTAATTCAAGTATGATGTCATTTGACCACTACATTATTTATTTCTTCATTTACAACACGTGCAAGACTGCAAGTTCATTTGGCAGCTAAAAATCCAACTAGAATGTGCGACCGAACAGCAAATGCTAATGATTTCCATCCATACTGCGCACCGAATTCTCTTTATTTATCGCTCGGCTAGCGAACCCTAGCGAAGGCAAATGCATGCATTCATAAGCATTCGTTTGACTGGACACACTAAACGAATTCTTTCGTTCTCTGTCGTTCATTCGCCAGTGTTTGCATAGTGTGTACATAGCTTAATAACATGAAAACAAAGGAGTAGAGTCACAGTAATAATGACATTTTATTAATTTATATTATTAACCAATTAAAACTGTACATTCAGTATGTTATTCATATGGTTTGAAATAGTTGATAAACTTTTAAAAATTTCATTTCACTTTTGCCGGAAATCTTGGTTTAGTGTATCGTATTCATTTTTGATAGTATTAATGATCTTAAAAAACTTCCAACCCACTGTCAAAAGGACCATAGACAAGTCCGTCTTCGAAACAAGTACAATGGCGGCTTCCCTCCATGTTGCCCCTGCCATCTAGACTACCACTAATGCAAAACTATTAAGTGGCACGAGACACATTTTCAGTATATGTGGCACCTTACAGAAAAAGGTTGGCCACCCCTGATCTAAATAATACTTATGTAGCTCAATATTTTCAAATAAAACTAAGTTGCAGAGATGTACAATGTACAAATACAAATTACCTATATTGCCGGGTAACACAAAAAACATAACAAAACAATGTCGGGGCTGTCCCAACATACGAGTGGAATGGGAAAATTACAATGTCAGGGCTCCCCCGACATACGAAACATTCGAAAGCATCATCTCAAGTAGCTTCTAAACCACGTGTGTGAGAATTGTCCATAGCATCCTCTTATCGAAGTATTAATTATCAAAGTGGTAGTCGTTTGTTTTATGGATTCCATTCATCAACCCCTCTAATGGAAAGCAAAACAAAGATTCATGATACATATTTACGTTGCAAGATGTTTAATTTGATTTTTGGGTAAATTAAGTGTTTTCTGGGCATTTTTGATTTTGACGCACAGCATGTTTACTGCACTGTCTGATTTTGGTGTTCTTTCACACGAACGATTTTCTACCGTGCAGTTTTCCGGTGGATTTGATGAATTATCCCACCATATCCAATAATTCAGTATATTATCCGTGCAGTAAATATCCGCTTGTGTGAATGGCCTCCCTCTCCTTTGAAATACCGTTTGTGCCACCATTTATCGTTCAGGAGCCGTCGGTGCAGGGTGGTCAAATTAAGCTCACCACACAGTCTCCGTGTGAAAGGATCCATTTAAAGCAATGTATTTTCAATAACCGTGCGCTAAACTTGGCACGCGTCAGAAATGGTCCTAAGGGTTAAAATCCAACATCCGGAAAATCGTTTATCTGAAATGGGTCAGGTCCTGATTAGGGCTGCCACCTTTCGAGGATTTCAAAACCGTATATATGACCTTACGAGGATTCCAAAACCAGAGATATGAGCAAAAAAAATTATATTAAGTATTTACATGAAAAAAATGCTCATGCGATGATGTATGCTTCTTCAATGATGTTACAACAATGTATAACATTGCATTGCATATCTGTTCTCGGTGGATTGTGAAATCCAACGCGGAGTCTGAGTTGATCAAATTGTCTTCAAGACACGCATACAAAAAGATTCATTAGAACGACTTACGGATGAGTGAAATTTAGAAGAAGTCATAATATAATAATACAGGATGCACTTTGTCACAAAGTTCATATCGTATTGATTTTGCACAGGATGAGGGACATTTGAAAAAAATTGGCTGAAAAACGCCCCGTAACCGGAGACTGGTTATTAAAACCAGAGACAAACTGTGAAAACTGGAGTCTCTGGACAAAACCTGGAGAGGTGGCAGCCCTAGCCCTGACCGTTTTGAATAAACGATCTTCTACTGCAGGGGTGGGCAAAACGGTGATCGCGATCGACCGGTCGATCGTGATCACATTTCGGTAGATCGCAAAAGATAGTCGAAGTAGAGTGTGTCTCAGTGCGCTAGAGCGACACCATATGGCGGCAGCGTCAAGAACAAAGTATTCTGCATGCAGTTAGCCATATATCGCAAGGTGCCAGACGAGTCAGAGCTATAAAATCGCTGTTTCATAATCACCTCTATTCAGAGAAATCCCTGCACTGCCAAAGAGAGTATTTGTTGAAACAAGTTCACTCTGCAAACTCTGAGTTTCTGGTGTGACAGATAGAACTCTGTCGCATGAAAGTTTCACTTGATTTCAGCCTATACGTAAATACTTTTCCTTAAAATGGAGATTTTATTTGTAATTTTATTTTAGTAGATCTTACAATGAATTTAATAAGCTTTTAAAATTTAGAAATTTTTATTTAAACTTCCAGAAAATTTTCCGTTACAAGAAGCAATAATGAGTAAAGGACCAAGCATAAAGAAACGGAAGACATCATTTTAACATAGAGTGGGAAAGCTCTTCTTTATTATGGTGAAATCCTTATGTGTTTGTATCATTTGTCGAACAACTATATCACTACCCAAGAAGGGAAACTTAGAAAGGCATTTTAAAAGCATGCATGGAAGTTTTAATAAAGATTATCCCTTGAATAGTGAATTGCGTAAAAGAAAATTGAAAGAACTAAAGGCAAGATTAGCAGGTGAACAATCTTGTTTTTTGAAACCTGTCATTAAATTAAAGGCAGCAACCATGGCTTCATTTCGAGTGAGTCATCTGTTAGCAAAGCATAAGAAGCCATTCGAGGATGGAGAAATGTTGAATGAAGCTTTTCTGATCATGGCTGATTCATTGTTTGACACCTTTAAAAACAAAGATGAAATAATTCAAGCTATTCAAAATCTGCAACTTTCACGTAGGACTGTCACTCGCTGAACCGAAGTGATAAATCTGGATTTGGTTAGTCAAGTGAAACAGGATATTAGTGATTGTGTTTGTTTTTCTCTGCAGTTCGATGAATCTACAGATATACCGTATATACTCGTGTATATGCCGACTCCATGTATAGTATGACCCCTGATTTTTTGGTGAACAAACCTGATTTTTTCATATATCTCATTTATAGTACGACTCCAGCTTTCCACCATGGTCGATATATTTCGTTTCGATGGCTCGATGGTTATGAGCAAGATATATCGAACAACCTTGATTTTCCACACCACCACAGAATAGACCGTAAATGTCGTAAATAGTATTTCTTGCGAGTACACTAAAATTCGGATAAGTTAAGGAACCTCCTCCTAAAACATTTAATAAAAAGTGATATGAATCATGATTGCACAAGATGAAATAAAATCGTTTCAATTCTAGTATGTCTGGATTACGTTCCGCATACGTAATGGTTCCACTCGCTTATCTATTTAATAGGTAGGGATAACGGATAAAAAGAAATTACTTTGTAATATTCCACAGTCTTTATTGTTTCTTCAATCACACACCGACCGGTTTCCACTACAAAATCATTCTAATGGTGTTACTAACCAATGTAACATCTTTAGAATGACTTTGTAGTGGAAACCGATCAGTGTGTGATTGAAGAAACAATTAAGACTGTTGAATATTACAAAGAAATTTCTTTTTTCCAAGATGTCGAAATTCCATAAAGTTACGCCGTCTACGATACTTTTAGTCCAACTCGTTCCAATCCATCCCTTGTAAAAAGATGCAAACAAAGATGTACATACATAAAATTCAAGAAAGGAAATGCCCGTAAATCGTCACTTATATCAAGTATTTGTGAATTTGAAGCTGTATATATGAAAAAGATTCTACTCTTCACAAAGCAACATAACAACGATAAAGGACCTCACTGTTAAGGTTAGCCTACCATTAGAATGCGTGCGGGTGGCATAACTTCACCGAAAATGCCCGTGAAGATACATGAATTTTAAATCCTCAAATGCACTCATGTATAGTACGATCCCCAATTTTTGCAATAAAAATTTGGTCGTAAAAACTCGTACTATACATGAGTATATACGGTAGTTGATATCTCACAACTGTGCATATTTATCAGAATAGTGTTTCAAGATATGAGTGTAAAGGAAGAATTTCTTAAGTTATTGCCTCTTAAAGGAAGAAATCGGGGTGAAGACATTTATCATGATTTTAAGCAGTATATAAAAAACAACGAATTTCCAATTTATAAACTTGTGTCAATAACAACAGATGGAGCAGCTTCGATGACGGGTAAAATAAAAGGATTTCTCGCTTTGTGTAGAAATGATGAAGATTTTCCTGACTTTATGTCTTACCATTGCATTATTCATCAACATGCACTTTGTTGCAAAATTCTGAGTACACAACATATTATGAATATCTGCGAGAAAATTGTGAACTCAATTCGAGGAAGAAGTTTGCAAAGAAGACTGTTCAAGTCACAACTTGAAGAAAATGAGTCTGACTACGGGGAACTCTTATTTCATGCAGATGTTCGTTGGCTTAGCAGGGGAAATGTTTTGCAATGATTTAGAGATTTACTTCATGAAGTTAAGGAATTTTTAAAATTGAGAAACGAAGAGTATATTCAGCTTGAGGATCCTATCTGGCTGTTGGATTTGGCTTTCCTTGTTGATATTACTGCCCAACTTAATGAACTGAACTTAAATTTACAAGGAAAATCTAAGACAATTGCTGAAATGATCGGGTTTATTAATTCCTTCAGAAATAAATTAGTCTTACTCTCTTCTCAGTTAAAAAAGAAAACAATGAGGAATTTTCCTAATATGGCTGACGAGTTGCTGAAGCAATAATCTGAATTAGAGAATGGGGAAAAATATATTGCACAAATTGAAGCTACCAGTTCTGAATTTGATAGACGTTTCCAACAATTCAAAAGCCTGGAACCAGTTGTTTCATTTATATGTTACCCATTCAGTAATGTTGATGTGGAAAATATCTCAGCAGTGATAAATTCTTTATTTTCATTAGATATTTCTTTTGACGAGGATGAGGTTCTTCATCTGCAAAGTGACATACATTTAAAAGCACAAAGTTCAGATGTTAGTTTTTGGAAACTGATGGGTGAGGAAAAGTATCTAAACCTAAGAAAAGTGGCAAGTTATTTAACATCCTTCTTTTGTTCTACTTACCTATGTGAGTCTGCCTTTTCAATAATGAATATAATTAAATCAAAATATCGTTCCTGTATAACAGATGACCACTTGGATTCGTGCTTAAGGTTAAGTGTTAGTACATACACACCGAAGTTTTCAAACATTCTAGACTCAATACAGAGTAAATCTTAAATAAATATATTTTCAACTTAATTTGACAATAATAGTTTTTATTGTTTTATTATTGTATATTTGAATTCTATGTATCCTGCTCTGAAGGTATGAGGTTATATTTCTTAGAAAATTAGGTTAATAATATTATTGACTTCTTGTTGTTGTTGCTAATGACTGAAATATTTTTATGCCAAAAAATTACCTTTTTTCCTAATTTGGGAATATTGTTATAAGTCTTACAATTAGAATTTTCCTTACCTAATAAAGATATTGTGCTGTATTCTTCAATTTTCTTGTTCTATTAATATTATCATTATGTATAATGTTGAAAGATGTTCATAACAGAATGTTCATTATTTATTATATTATGCTATATGTGTATGTGTTCCACAGGTATTTCATATTTCAAGCTGGTTATTAATTGGAACTTGATCTGAATTTGTTTCAATTGTGCTTATATTACTATTATGAGTTAACTATTTTGTCTTGTGGAAAAAAATGTATGTATGAGTTTATGTATGTGACGTATAGGTACTAAAATTAAAACAAACAACTTTTATATTCTTTTGACAAGATCTCTACCGAGAACAACTAATATATAAATTAATATAAGTAAGTAGATCTTCTAGCTCTGAAAAATACGAAGGTAGATCTTGCCATGCAAAAGTATGCCCAGGCCTGTTCTACTGCAGTGGTGTACCCAGGATTTTGGTTTGGGGGAAGGGGCAAAACAACAACACATCAATTCAGTTTTGCATTAATATGGTTGCCTACCTTGCAGGGGCTATTTACACACTAAAAACAGTTTTTAAAGGATTATCTTTAGAAGCAGTCTGATTTTCGTTTTAGGGGAGTAATATTGCATACTGAAGATTAAAGTTTAGTTACTAAAGTTCACCATCAAGTCTTGCATCAGATGTTATTATTAGCAGTGCGTGTTTGTTGCAGCCATTGATGTAGAAAGTTTTCAAATTACTCAGCCATGTAGGTTTTTTGTTATGGATAAAAAAATATTGCCTGCATTGGAGCTAAAATATTCATTTACGTTTACATTCGAAATGTTTATATAATTACAACTCACAGTCGCATGCTGGAAGAAAAATTTTTTTCCGTGATTGTTTACAGCGAAAGAGCGAAATGAGAAACTGGTCACAAATGGGGAATTGTGAAACCACGAATAGAGAAGCAACAAAAGACAAGGTCTGTCTGTTTGTGTGTACGGCTGATGGATTTCTGAGGAGAAGATATGAAAGTTTGTGGAGCGATTGTCTCTAGAGTAGGGCTATTCCTTTCTTCACCAGCATCATGCATTTGGGAAAATGTTTTGATGGAATAGAGAAAAATATCTTTTCCAAAGATACCCACCATGGGATGCACACTGGAGGGAGACGACTAATGTAACAGAACTTCTAAACAATCAGCAGCATTTATATGTAGAAACTCCTTTACCAGTCACTACCAAAATTCTTTTCTTCCTGTTGACATCCAAAGGGTTCAAAGAGTTCTCCATCGGGGAATCTTTTCTGCTTGTGGAGGAAGATGGTAGATATTATCTTATGAGAGACAAAAGAGTGCCTTTCGCATAGTAAATGCAGTGCATGAACAACCGGACGCCCTCAAGAATTATCGGAAGTGGTTGGGATAGCATGCCCTTTGTTTTGTGCTAAAGCCTCTAGACTCCCAGATGCACAGCATGAGACAAGTGTGAGGATGGGTGGAAACGTGAAAATGGAGCATAACTGAGCGGTGGATAAGTACTGCGTTTCACTTTCACTATTTACAAGTTCCGAAAAAAGTTTTCAGTTCAGAATTCCTTAAAGGCTTGAAAAATATCCGAGTCCTCTTAAGACTTTCTCAAACTGTGGGCTGCAGAATTATTTTAGATGTTAGGTGAAATATCAGAATATAAAATATTCACCAATAATAAAATTTTAGGAAATACAATGTGATAAAAATTATTAAAAATTATAAAATAAAGGAGTCAGTATCATAGTTCCCTCTAATTTTTTCATCCTTGGGCGGAATGAATGTCGCTGTGCATGCCTACATGACGCTAATGCGCAGATGTGCGTCCAGTTTGGCACGGCCCTGTTCGGATATATCCTAAGATAAACACAGTCGTGCGTGTTTGAAAAATGTAGTGCGCAGCACTTCAAAAACTGCTGCGTGGCCACACAGTCGCGCAGCTTAGAGGGAACCATGGTCAGTATTAAAGTTTATTATTTTTACTATTTTCAATTCAAAGGAGGCCGTATAACATTCAAGGGACCCATGACAGTTGAAAGTTTGACAACCACTGCTCTATGCTTCTAAGACAGTGGTGCCCAACCTACAACCCATGGGCCGGATGCGGCCCAGGAAGGATTTTTGTGCGGCCCGCGAAGCCATGACGAAAAAGCAATCCAAATAATTTATCAGACACTTTCGTACATTTTTATGAAAATTTTGATAATAAAACTTTCAATATTTAAATGTTAACCATAAAAACATTATTTTGACAAGATTTTCGCTTGTATAGCATATCCGAATATATAGGTAACTTCCGATTTAAACTCTAATCTGGCCTGCAGAAGAATTTCCAACTTCGAATGCGGCCAGCTGAAGAATTCGCAGCCACGGATGTGGCCTACCATGTGGAAAAGGTTGGTCATCACTGCTCTGATGTAAGATACAGTGCCTGGTGAGGTCGCTCCACCGCAACTTGCCACCTCACGGCTATGTTTATATTTTGCTGGTTTTAGGAAGTACATATTGAAAATTCAGGTAACACCGGAAAACATTTCCATTTAAAAGAATTAGGGTCACTAACCTACACGTCTCCAACCATTCGATGAAGCTTTCCTGTACAGGTGATGTCACTTCCGAGAGATGAATGAGGCAAAAGACCGTCAGTGACTGCGAAGAATTGTCGTGTTCACCGACCAGGTGGAAAGTATGAAATTCACCCAAATAATTGAACAAAAACAGGATAAACGCTCAAGAAGACAAACACTAAGCCTCCTTTCACACTGTCTACTTCACGCCAAGAAACTTCCTACACAAATGACCACTCCAATGAAATTGTTGCAGCAGAATGACGAAGAGTTAGCAGTGACACTGTTAGGGCTTAAACGCCAGAAACCATATGGTGAGGATTTGTTTCAATGTGACATTTCACACCAACAGTGCATTGTAACTAATTTTTTCACACCCTTCACCCAATGTCATGCCCTTTTTATGTTCTCCCCTTCCTCCATCTCACTTGGGGATCTTTCCTTTGTAACTGGAGCTTCCTCCTTACATCACCCCTCACTCTCCTCTTTGTTCTCCCACCTTTTTCCGAAAATGAGGAGCATTTTCTGTCTCTCCCATCTTCAAACCCTTCTTCTCAGAATAAAGAGTATTTCTTGAAAAACGATCCACTGCCACCACCCCTATAACTTTTTTATCTGCCACCATATATAAGTTTTACTGTGGGTAATCGATATAATTGTTCTTCTGTTTTATCTTTTAATAGAGAAAAATTATGTCAAACATCAGGTCAAAACAATGTGATACACTTGGAGTCCTACACACATTCGTCAATCTGTCCATTCAGTTCTTTCATTTTCATCAAATGTTTTTTTCCAAACAGATACGATTCCTGTAGACTTGATTCATCTTTCAGCTTTTCTATGATGTGCTTTGGTAGCGCAGCATGCTTCTTCAGCAGATCGTCATGTTCACCACAGTGCTCCCATAGCGAGATTGAGTTTCGCGTTTCCAAATTAAAAGAGGAGTCAAGAATTGAGTCCAGCAGTAGTTTTTCTTCATCTTCCTCCTTAATTTTCTGTCTCGTCACCATCTGCACCAGCCTGTGGATGCTGACTTCATTGCACTTCAAAAAAACCATTGAATATTCGTGCAGCAGGATCAGGGAGTCGTTCAATTCTCCCTCATCAAATTCCTTGAGGCACTTCCTTATGTCTGCCATAGGTATATTGTCTGGGAAGAAATAAGATATCACTCGTAAAATCTTATGTGCTAGGTGACCGCATGGGTAATTTTTAAGGATAACATTGAGAGTAATGTCCCAAGTGATTGCTGTAGTGTATTCGTAGGAATGATGACTATATTTTTGCAGTTTCTGGTGTAGTAAAGTTTTACAACCTTTTTGAAATTCATCTAAATATCGGCAGATGCCAGATTCTGTTTTTTCTTTCTCATCAGTATTCTTTATGTATGCGACGGCTTGTTGCAGCGCAAGCGGGTAATACTGAAGTCTTTTAGCTAGAGATTTTACCAGAGAGTCATCTGAAGCGATTTCAGACCCTAAAGAAGACTTAATCAGTTCAACGGCTTCTATTTCTGAGAATACATCAAGTGCTACCACCTTCAAGCTAGACCACGATTGGTACCTTGACGTTATCAAGATGAAGGACTTTGGTGATGATGCAGGCAGGAACATTTCAACATAATCATCATCCTCATCCATCATCTCTACGTTATCGAAGACGAAAATGCACCTTCTTTGACGGAAGTATCGGTAGATGTTATCCAGAATTGCCTTCATGTCCCTCGCCTTACCTTCTTCTGTCTCCGTTTTTATGTTCATTTTCTTGGCTAACTCCAGGAAGGAGCCCATGAGACTTTCCCTGCTTTCGGCTCTCATCCAAATGTAGCTGTCGAAGGATTTGTAATTTTCGTTGATGAACTTCTTAACTAGTTGGCTTTTTCCTACTCCGCCTAATCCGGTTATCACTACAGCCTCTTCTCCAGCATTATGAGCTTCTTTCAGGATTTCCAGCTGTCCGCTCCTTCCGGTGAAGGGTTTCACTGGATCTTTAAGATGAAATTTTATCTTGCCGAACATCTTCTGCAACTTCTGTATGATCTTGATTCCATTCTCGAACGTCAAGTAGGTCCCATCTGGTTTGGACATCCACTCATTCATCTCTTGCTCGAGCAATGAAAAAGCAGTTTCAGCTTCTGCAATCTCATGCACATCTTTTAACTCGTCTGTGATTTCCCTTTTCAATTCTTCCACCCCTGGCCGTTTCATCGCAAATCTCAGTTTTTCCATGTAGGACTCTATATCTGTCGCAATTTTTTCCTTCTCGTTGTCTGTGCATTCTTTACCTTTGTTTTCTTTTTTTATCATTTCACATACATTATCTATTATAATAGTCACTAGCTCTTTCTTTCCTTTGAATGTATCTCTGAAGCGTTCTAGCTCAGTTCCCAATAAGTCGTCCTTCGTAGTATATTCGAGCATGTCTTTGAGCTTGAGTTGGAATTGATTAATTTTGTAAGAATCGTGTCTCTTGAAGTCGGCATTCGTGCATATTATGACGTCTCCAATTGCTTTATCATTCCCTATAAATATATTTTTAATCTTTCGGAATGAATGGTAATACACGGCCAAACTGAACTCTGCATTTTTACTCTTGGACAAGAGTGCTTGAAAGGTGACGTTGCTGTGATGTGCATTTTTTCTGTGTTTCACCTGGAGAAAGCGATAGACATGTTTGTTGGTCGATTCGTCTGGGTATAGGAACACAACATCAGCGAACTTGTCTGCCGCTTTCATGTCAGTAGCGAGGCTGAAGTGGTAGTTTCCAATGCCCCTCAGCATGCACAAGGTGAGAAGACGCAGTTGATAGGTGTTTCCGTGATAAGTATCTTTACCACCAGCTGCGTCGTACTTCTCAACATCACCAGTTCCTTCATGTAGCCCTTCGTCTGATGCCATTTCGTAGGTGTGCAACTGTCAGTTAATTTAGATTTCCAAGGCAGTGATCACCTGTTCAGAAAAGGTGAAAATGATATGAGAATCTGACAATGAAGTAATTTTAACTCTCGCACAATGTGTTGACTAAGTCTCGAGTTTTTTCACTCTATTTTGAATGATTTTTGAAAGTGTTATCATTAAACTGTTCATCTCTGCAGTCATAGAATAGTCTGTCTAAGATATACTATGGAATATCAGTTTATCCATTATATAATAAACTTTAAGATTTTTCATGGACTGATAAATTAACTGTTAACACTTTGATATTTTAGGCAATGTGTTTTCATTGACAGCAGTGTCATTAGTGGCTTCCGCATGGATCCTCATATTTATGTCAGGTTTTGTTCCTAGAAAAGGTGCTGTAAGTCGAAACAACGTAAGTCGAAACGACGTGAGTCGAGACCGATTTTACCATTGAAACATTTATGTAATACGGAATTACATTCCTGATCCATGATCCAATATGAAACTTTTTATAGATATGATACAGATAAATAGCAAGTTTAGTCAACCCAGTATATTATATAAAGAATAATTTTGATCACTTTCCTCACCTGATAATGCTAGTTATTTAGCGAAACTGGCCATGAAATGAAATAAAAAAATTGGTACAAGATATATTGTACAAACTTTCTCATATACTAATGCATTGAAATTCCAATTTTGAGGGGCTATTTTTGCTCCTTTATTGTCCCATAAGAAAAGCATGTAAATTGCTGCCGAGACAATTATGAGGCACTTCCAGATGTGCTAGAAACATGAAATTTAGTACATAGGTAGGTATATGTAGTGGCAAAACTGGCAGAAAAAATCGGTACAACATACAATGTACAAACTTTCTTTAATGCGTCGTTTAGTTATCTTTAGAAAATGAAAATCGTATGAGCCTGTTTTTAGAAAACCCAATTTTTGTTAAAGTTGCCCAAGAATAAACTAGCTCTCTATTCATTCATTGAGAAAAATGAAATACATAGTATTATTGTAGATGTATACTCAAGTAACTGTACGAAATTTGATCAAAAACCTTATAGCCGTTTTTGAGAAAATCGAATTACAGCGCACATTCAGAATATCAGACATGTTTATTCTATATGCTTATAGAATGATATTATGCATGTAGTGAAGCTGCGTTCGTCTATCAGTCTGTGCGTATGAAGCCTCGCGTAATTATATCGGCGTATTTCTCGAGAACCATTCATCGTAAAGATATGCGGTAAACGGCATTTTGTTTCTACTGGCTATGAGGTCCCTGGAAAAATATTTTCATTTGCTAAAGTGTCCCGGGTTCGAATCCAGGAGACAATTATTTTTTCCCATAAGTTTACACGGTATTTTCGATTTTCAGAGTGCAAGGTTATTTTCCTAAGTTTATACTGCTGAGAACGATAAATCCTTAGCATCTCATAGTTTGATGAGTAATCGTCTGAGAGCTCCTCTTCGTAGGTCCCAGCTATTTCGATGGACGAATAAGCGAGGGAATGGGCAAATGAATGGAAGTTTGGTTATAATTAGTTATGGACGAGTAAGCAATAAGACGAAAATTGGGGGACGAATAGGGAGGGACGCCTGTACAATTAACAATGTAAGTAATTTAAAACCCGTAGAATGACGTGTATGAACTTAATCTTAACTGTCACGTTTCCTGTTTCCAGATTTTTTTGTTAAATTTTCGCGTTATTCCTTCTATTAAACACTTTTAGAATGAGATAGGAAAGAGAATACCAAAATATAAATCAAAACTTGATCTATTTTGTAGATCCCTTTTTGTCTGATTTAAAAGGATTGGCAGCAGTGGTGGTGGCTTTCTACGCGGCATCAGTTTGGCCAACTTACTGTATGAAGTTCCTGCCATCTCAACTCATTCACTTTCATTACTGATGATGTCTCTCTAACTAAGACAATGTGGAGTTTATTAAACATAATACTTATGGGCAAGTCCAAGCGTTCTAAAATTCTGAACTGGTGATAACTTAATGCTTTAACGTATTTATTTATGGTACTCTAATTAGTACTTAGCATGACGATATAATTCTAAAATTTTGTTCTTATACCCCAAAAAAATCAAGAGTGCGCGTTATACATGGGGTATAAGAAAAATTCAGGATTTTTTTTGGCAAAAAGTACGGGTGCACGTTATACACGAGTATATACAGTAGTTATTCTTTTCCTCTGAATTATGAGTATCACTTTCCACAAGGTTGAGCCAAATTCCTTGTATTATATAACTTAATAAAATTTTCCTTCCTCTTAACTGTTTTCTATTTCTTCGCTCGTCCGCTTGCTTATCTTTTAATTTTTGAGTTTTCTGCTTTTTTTCTATGTCCTAAGATGGTAAATATAGTACAAAAATCACACAGGTTCGCTCTTGTGAATGTGAAAACCGAAACCCATTTTTTCCATTACTTTATGGACTTGCAGTTTGCGGGTCATTGAGGAGCGTAACCCCCCGTGAACGGCGAGGGATACCTGTAGTTGCTAATAAACTGTCGTCTCGGACTCACAAGTCGTCCAGAATTTGGAAATGATTCCAAAAACTAGTCGTTGTCTTGCTTTTTTGTCCTTTATGGGTAGATCTGTCGTTTAACAATTACATACTTTCGAAACTTCGTGTCGCCAAAACCTTCACCTCTCACTGGTTGAGAATAACTGCTCTCCAACCTGTTAGATTTAGTAGGCCACGTTGTATTCTCCTATGTGAAGAATATTAATATGAATCACATTAATTATAAATTTCTCCATCTTTTATTATCATGGTACATGAAATATGACATTAATTACTATAGCAAAATTAAATATGTATTAATAAACTTGAAAGCATTAAACTAACGAAAATAAATATAGCTCTTGTATCTCTGAAGGTATATGAGATGGAAAGCTAAATGTTTGCGTGTACATTTCCACAGTGATGCCACTTGTTCTTGGAAAGTTTTAGAAAACTTTACAGAGGCGAAATGGGAATTTTTTATACAAAATTTACTGGCCCAAAACTATACTATATAAGACTCTCGTGACCAAATATATGGCGATATAACCACATGAAAAATAAGAAACGTGGTAATTTATCCATGTTCATGGATAAAACACTACGTGGCAAAGTATCAAGAGGAAATTTTGCACAAACCTTAATTAAAAAATCAGTTTCCAAATTAATTTCCAATAAAAATACAATCCGAAAAAGTTATAATTTTTCTCTAAGAAACGTTTTCACTATTTTCTCTACAGTGCGTGTGTTTGTGGTAGGAATTTTGTGGGCGCTCTAACTGAAAAACTAACAATCAGATCATCACAAAACTTTATATTGAAGATTTTTATTAGTAATTCAAGGTCTGAAAATGTTTTGGCTGTAACTGGTCAGCCTGACCCCTTTCGGCACTTGCCACACCCTGATAGAGACGGAGAGTCACTATACGAATGTGGTATGTTGACCGTTTGCATTTAAAGAAATGGAATTTGTGCAAAAGAAATGATAAATTCAACTTCCTTGTTCTAATGAAATGACAGATTTTTTAAATAAACTGCTTTGGGTATAAGATGCCACATTTTTTCATTGTGGTTAAAGAAACACGCACAAAATAGTTCTGGGAGCCGCATGCGTCCCTTGAAGCGCATGTTAGTGGCACCTACGCTGGAATGTCCAAATTTTGAGCAGTTTTGGTTTTCCAAATTTGTGGTCCCGAACTGTAATTAAACTGTTATTAATAAGTTTGAATAAATTATAATTACGTTCTTGGAATTTACGCTGTCGTAAAGCCAAAGGATTTGGTTTCTCAGACTTTCTGAATTCGTTCATAGCGAATAGAAGATTGAATTAAGAGAAATTGGCGATATTTTAATTGGTATGACTTGCATAAAAGTTTAATTAGGCCAAATTTATTGATGTCATCTATGAGTAATGTTTAGGCTTACATTTAAAAAATTTATATCCAATCAGTTGTCATCCATATAAATTAAATCCCAGCTCCATTATTATGGTAAATATTGAAAATGCCGCGATAATAAATTAAAGTTGTAGTATAAGGAAACCAGTAGTTTTTAGTTTTATTTTTCACTGATAGTTCTTAGAAAAAAACCGACATTGTAATTAGCAAAGTGCTTTTCCCAAAGTAACGAAAGATACTTTGGAAAAAGCAGCTTAACGATCAAATGTCTTTCGGGAACAACAACGAAATCTCTCGAACATTTGTCAATTGAAAAGCACAAACATTAGATGCTTACGGAAAATATGTTGCTCGCGTCGCATTTAATTTCAGGACACGTATATAATATGTCAGACCAGGCAACGAATCATTTCCAAAGAATGCTAACCTTATGAGCTCATAATCATCGTAATCTTTATTTGTCCAGTTGACACTACAATAAAATGCAGCATATAAGACACGTCAAAACATACAATATCACAATTGACTACAAAGTCAATAGACAAGTAAAAAAGCATACAAAATCACAACATACCAAGTAAGTCCTCGATTTATGCGAGGGTTACGTTCTGCGAAAACCTCGCAGAAATTGAAATCGCATATATCGAATGCATTAACATATAGAGAAAAGGGGATTGTGTGCAACAACGTAAAATATAATGTCTCAAATGCATTTTAACTAAATTGAAATCATGTTATACATCAGAAATATGAACACAAACATTGAGAGAAAGATTATTTTGTGCATTTGGGACATTATTTTCACTAAAATAAATCAACACTCACCAAGATAAGCAGTCAGTCTGGCTCCAGGGGATGAGAATGTGGTTGTAGTGATAGATGTTTACATATCGGAAGAGGTGGGTGCAGGGTCATCTGGGTCAGAATCATCCAAACAGGCAGGATTACATCAATGGGAGAAACTTCTTCTATGGGGCTGTTAGCAGCAGACAGCACCAGTGGCATAAGTGAAGGTGTTGAAGATGATCCAGTTTCACTTCCAGGAAGGGGGGTTGACCTTGATGGTCCTGGTTCAGAAGTAGTTGGAACAGGTGAGGCAGACCGTGGTCTGTGGTATTGCATCATACTGAACTGCCTTGCCAGTTTTTGTTTCCGAGCATAGATTTCCTTGTAAGACCTAAGGATGTTGTCAAGACCGTGCTTAAACTGCAGGCTTCTCTCAAAACTTGGGTCTTCATCTAAAAACTGTTGTGAAATGTTATCCAACTGCGAAAATAATGATGCCAATCTCTTCATACTCAAATCTTTCACTTGGATAACTTCACCCTGCTCCTCTTCTTCTTCCTTCTGTTCCTGGGTCATGTCCATCAGATCATCAACATTAAGTTCTTCATGTGAGTCAATCAACTCCATCACATCATCCTGTTCCATATCAGAGAAGCCGTCTCCACCCACCTTCTGTCCAATCTCCACAATGTTACGCACTGTCACTGAGAAACTAGGGAAACCTTTGAAGTCATCAATGAAGTCTTTCCACAAAGTCTTCCATGATGCATTCAATGTCGATGTCTTGACTTCTTTCCATGATGCTTGAATATTGCCGATAGCACACTTGATGTTGTAGCGTTTCCACCACTCCCGATTTGTAGGCTTACTGCCTGGGTTATCAAAATTGTCAGTGTCTTTAAGGAGCTGGGACATAGTCCTGCGCAGGTAATATGCCTTGAAAGTTGATATGACTCCCTGGTCTAGTGGCTGCATCCGAGAAGTTGTGTTTGGGGGCAAGAACAACACATGAACGTTAGGGTTGATGTTTTCCAAGTGTTTAGGGTGGCCAGATACATTATCGAGGATGAGTAACACTTTAAAAGCAAGGCTAGTTTTTCGACAATATTTCTCAGTTTCAACTGCAAAATGATTTGTAAACCAATCCTCAAAGACTTGGCCATTTACCCAAGCCTTTTTATTTCCTTTCCGGTGCACAGGTAGCATGTTCTTGCTTAAGCCTTTCAGTGCGCGGGGATTTTGAGTGGTAGACCAGTAGAGGCTTCATTTTACAGTCACCTGCTGTGTTGCCACATAGCAGCAGTGTCAGCCTTTCTTTAGCTGCTTTAAATCCAGGAGCAACTTTCTCTTCTTTGCTGATGTAAGTTCTGGATGGCATCCGCTTCCAAAATAAGCCAGTTTCATCCGCATTGAACACTTACTTGGGGTGGTATCCATTTTCTTCAATGACTGCTTCTAATTCTTCAGGAAACTTGCCAGCAGCTTCATGATCAGCACTTGCAGTTTCTCCGGTAATTTTCAAGTTGTGCAGGTTTTGGCGTCTAATAAACTTATCCAACCATCCTTTACTTGCTAGAAATGGCTCAGGTTCAGCAACACTTTCCTCTTGAGAAAGACGCTCATAAATCTTGAGAATTTTGAACCTAAGCGCCAGGTTACTAAGACTTGACTTCTTCTTCGTTTCGTGTTCAATGTAGAGTGATAGCATTTTTTCCATCTTCTCCATTAGTGGGTAACTAATCTTCGTGGCTATCTTGGCAGACAGCGGCATAGAATGAACGACAGCAGTGCGAATTTTGTCAGCATTCTTCTTTACGTTCTGTATTGTTGACTCACCCAGGTTGAATGCACGCCGAAGTGCTGATGACCCTTCACCAGCATCAGCACGTCGTTTCTAAAGGGAGAGAGGTTCTCTTCCATTTATATACTGCTCCATCAGTAGTAGAAGCACTTGCAGGACGTTTGGAATCCATAATAACCAATAAGATGAAAGCAGGGTGCAATAAACAGGATAGTAAGTGATATATCCGTAGTGCACAACAGCACAGATCCGCACAGCACAATGCCTACTGCGACACTAAATGGTCCTTCTTCTTGTACACCACGACACCTCTCATCTTTGTGGGAAATTCCCATGAAGTGGCAACACTGCAGCGAGACAATTCCAGTGTGAGACCAGTGGTGCACACATTGTGGCAGGAAAGCAGCAGGTGCGGGAGCATTCAGTCACTTTGTGCTCCACCGCACAGAATCGCATAACAGCAAAATTTTCTCGCATATAAGGAGCATCTGGGAGAATTTCTCTCGCTCGCATATTAGCGAAATCGCATATGCAGAACTCGCATAAATCGAGGACTTACTGTACATGAAAATACATTATGTAGCAGAGTACCATTAAAAGTTATGAATTAATTGTATTTCTCAATTAAACAATCATTTACAGATTTTTTGAATTTTTGGAAACCCTTAATTTCCTTCAGGATTCAATTTCTTGCAGAGAAACTATATGATCTTTCCATTTTAAATGAGGATCTATCGTGAGACCCAAAAATTTAAGGGCTTCATTGGGTACAATATTTCTGTTATCATAATTTAGACTGAAGTCATAATTTCTTGTGCTCGGAGAGAATAGTATGACTTGTGTTTTATCGCAGTTAAAAGCTTGTCTATTAGCTAGGCACAATTCAAAAATATTTTTAATAGTGTCAATACCAACTGCTCATGAATACGTTTATGTCATCTGCATATAAAATTACTTTATTTAATTAATTAAATTAAAACATAAATACTCCTTAACCGTACAAAGTGAGAATATTTAGAGAAAATAAACAAAATAGGGTTTTAAAAAAATAAAATAATTTTGGGTTAAAAAAACGGGTAAGAAAGGAATCAATGAAAAGAAAAACTAAAGTAACACTTACAGGTTTTACGGGGGAAGAAAACCTCGCAGGTAGCCTGGTGTCACCCGTTCATGCAACCCGTCCAACATCTTTCTCTGATGATGACCGCTTCGCGTCCGAAATACGTATGTGTCCCTTGAATATTTAGAGATTCCCGGTTTTGCGAGAGTGTGCGTATAAATGTGTTTTCTAAAACATTGGTTTCTTTAGGAGTGAATGTGTACTAGGTTTTCCGCTCTTTTTAGGCGCGTTTCGCTTCCAGCGTGAGCGCCTATTATCGTCGGTCTGTCCGTTCGTCCGCATGTTCGTCCTCGGCTTCTACCGAACGGGTTTTCATGAAATTTAATTTTAAGGACTTACAATCAAATATAAGAAGAAAATCGCAAAAATGACTCACGTACGCCAATCAGGGGTACCACTTTATTGGGGACAAATAATTAAATTTTCGTCATATCTCGTAAAGTATTGCTCATATCAAAATATTTTTCAAATAAAAGTTGTAGAACTTGTAAAGAAGAGCATTTTCTTTCCTATACATTTTTATCGTAGGAGTAGCCGTTATCGATATAATCAAATGAGAATGTCTTAATTCGAGTTGAACTTAGAAAATTTCTTGCATGGTTACTTCTTCATTGTTGCTATCATAAACAATCTCACAAACAAACGTTTAATTTCGCGCGCATGCAATATTATTAAATAGGAAGAAAATGGATTATTTTTGAAGAATGTAAGAACTTTAAAACGCTCTTTCCCTCACGTACAGGTATATAGTTTCTTTCTTATGCTTCATTACACGAAACGCACCCATTTGTGATACGTTGTACACTTTTCTAACTTGTTTCCTTTTGCTGTTTGAGTGCGTGTTTGAGTGATTGTTCTCCTGAAGGAAGTTTTTTTTTCCTTTGGGGAAGGATATGAGTGCATGAACGGGTGACACCAGGCTACCTGCGAGGTTTTCTTCCCCCGTAAAACCTGTTACTTTTGTTTTTCTTTTCATTGATTCCTTTCTTACCCGTTTTCTTTTAACCCAAAATTTTTATTTTATTTTTTTAAAACCCTATTTTATTGTTTATTTTGTCTCTAAATATTCTCACTTTGTACGGTTAAGGAGTATTTATGTTTTAATTTAATTAATTCATCTCATTTAATTACTTTATTTAAGTTCACATTACTACTTTTTATTCTTTCACTCGTCATTAATAAATATTACGCCAGGCCTAAGATAAAACGGCGCCGTGCTGCATTTTTTGTTTGTCTTTTCCATCAACGCACTTCCTAAGATACATAAGCTTTGAAGAAGTTATCTTTATCTGGAAGAGGACACAGATAGCGTATTGGCGTTTAAAATGTATGCTGCATGTAAGGCGAAGCGTAAGATTAACGCCAACGTAATCGGGGCAATTTACATTGCTCATGTCTGTAGTCTTCTGGTATATTCAATAATGCGTTAAAATGTGTTTACGAGCAGTAAATAATATTCCATCGCAGTTAAAATCTGATGGTAGAGCGATGGGGGCGTGGCGGTATCTGGGCGTAATAAAATGTAACGTTTTTCGAGAATGTGTTATTTATTTGATCGTGATTTGTCCCCGGTCGAATATCTAACGAAAACCTTGCAGCTTTTGTGAACAGATCTCGTAAATCGGAAATGTAATAATCAGCAGTATTATTATTGGAGGATTAAATGATTTCAAAGAAAAGTAGGTAGGCATCTACCTAAAATTACATAAACATTTCTATTAATATGGTCGCACAATAAATTTGATCAGCCGCGATGATGCAAATAGTGTTGGAAAACTTTAAGGTAATTCGCATATCCATTGCTCGGCAAGCAAAGCTATAAAAACACGATTTTACTTTAGAAGGCACTCAGCCTGTCTTGATTAGTCGTATTTTATGAAGAAGTTATAATATCTTAATCGTGCGTAATCGTCAAGTAACAGATAAATAGTTAAAGAATCCCTGTATATATTTCAATAAATCTTACCTTTTTCGTATACCGAGTGATTTCTGTCTTCGTTGATGTCACGTCCCGAGCGAGCCCCTTCCACGTCCTTGGGCTTGCTTGGGCTCGCCCAAGCTCGCCGAGTAATACTGGCCAGAGATGTATATTTGGGCTGACGTCATTTCCTGAAGGAGAGTCCGTCCTCGTCGAAAAAAGATAAGCGTTGCCAGTTTGGCTTTTCCTCGCTAGATCTGATCACAATCTGATGACACGCTATGGAAAAAAATATTCTAATGATAATATTCCCGAAGATGAAATTTCGCAAATAGAAACAACGCAGTTGTTCCAAAACGGTAGTCATTGAAGCAAAAAAATTGAAATAATTTTTAAAATATGATATTGTTCTAAATTAAATTTGTTTTTTTTCGTTTTTTGTTAATAAACAGTGGGATATGACTTTTAGCGGGTACGTGTAGCTGGGAGTATGCAACTGCAATTTATAGCGAAAGAAAGTGAAAATTCGTTCAAAATTTCAATCCTAATGGTCGTTTTGAATGCGATGAGCAATAAATAGATCGATCTTTGAATGCGAAAGTGAGATCTATTATTCATCTTCCAACCTCAATAGAACTGCAGTTATGCAATTAATGAAACGATAAAATCTTAGGTTGTTTGATACCCGTTTCAAAAAGGCAACATCCAAATTTGACTTATATTTGAAAATTTTGCTATGCGCTATAGTTCCAGAATCTAAATTTGGAGATTCTTCCTTTATAACACGATACGCTGGGCCGCCCGTGACAGTGGCGAAGAAAATAACGAGAAAATGTGCGACGTGATTCCAGTAAATCGTAGTTCGCACATAATTTCAGTGTTTATGGGTGATGATATTTTGGAAGTTTGACTTTTTGACGTTTAAATGTTCCGCAAAGCAGCGGTGGTTAACTAACAGGATATCTCCCCCTCTAATTGTTTACTGATTGTTATAGTTGTTAAAGGGGGTTTATTTATTCCTCCCTGCTACCATGGCACAACAACAATGGCTTCATTGAGTTAATTTAAAGCTTGCTAACCCATGACTGATCGGCCCGTCGCGACATTTACAAACCCGATCAGCGGACAACGGGGAGGGATAGTTTGGTTTCAGCGAGGCGAAGGGCGCGGTAGCGCCCGGAGACGACAACTAAATTAAAAACAAAGCGAGTCGAAGGCTCGCCAATATCCTCTCCATTTGCGGCGCAACAGTCAAGCGAGATATAATTCCTCTGGAGAGAATATTGGCGAGCCTTCGGCTCGCTTTGTTTTTAATTTAGTTGTCTCCGGGTGCTACCGCGCCCTTCGCCTCGCTGGAGCCACACTATCCCTCCCCGTTGTCCGGTGATCGGGTTTGTAAATGTCGCGACGGGCCGATCAATCATGGGTTAGCAAGCTTTAAATTAACTCAAGTCAAGCGAGATATAATTCCTCTGTAGACTACAGATATCTTGGTAGAAACCAATCCAACTTTGTTCTTTCCACCAAAACATGGTAAAGATGAATAAATAAATAGTATAATTTGGAATGTTATAATCATAATTTGATTGTTTATTACTAATCTCCTTATCCAATATTCTTGGTTACTAGGCAAATTAAAAACATAATCAGTAAACAATTAGAGGGGGGTATGAAGGAAAAGAACCGAAGATTTTTTTGAAATAGTGGGCTTAATAGGGATGAAGAGGGCGCGAAATGAAGTGAAGCTAAAGCCATATCCATTCCACCATTCTAAACCGTTGCCTGACCCAATCCAACCCTGGGATGTGAAAAAGATATTGCAATTTTTAAAATTTAAAATTTATTTCATTTTTTCGGCACTGAAAGGTAAAACAAATTAGGAAAGTGATGCGGCTTTGTCACCCGAAAGAAAGGAGAATCAAGTTAGGAAAGTGTACAGCGTATCATAAATGGAGTATTTGAAAGAAATGATTATAAGTGAAATGAATATAAGTTAAATTAGAAAGTTTATGGAAATAGCATTACATTTAAATTAAAAATGTTAAACGCCGCGTTAAACGGTCAAACTATCAAAACTGGTATTTCCGTGACTAGAAGCTAGAAGGGGATTTTTATTTTATTGCCTATATTTGGGTGTGCCTGCCATTGGCCACCTTTATCACTATGACCAGTGATAACGAGTTAGGGATCTGCACTCCATTCCGCTTTAATGGAAATTATCCCGACTCGCAGAAAAGGCATGACTTGAGCGGTCTCGATTTAATAAAATTAACTATTTTTACCGCATTATCTAAAATTGACTTCAGTTCATCCGGAAAATTATTTGCCATAAGGTCCTCGCGATGCAGAAAACAATGGATGATTTGCACATTCGGGCTCAGCATTTTCAATTTCGTTACGAATCCTTTGACATTTTCTGTCATCGCTGCAGCGCCATCAGTAGAGACACGCATTTCTGCCACTGTAGCTGTTGCTACTCATGTACTCATCAGTGATACGGAATATTTCATCACCTGTTTTTCGGTGAGGAAATGTTTTGCAAAACAAAAAGTGATCTTTTATATAATCCCCATCAGCAAAGCGCACAGTGACAGTAAGTTGCGCATGACCACTATTATCTGTAGATTCGTCTTATCAGTTTTCTGATAAGAAAAATCGAGTAGTATAGAGATTCTCGGCGAATACGATATAATATATTCGTAAATAACTGGCTTCACTGTGCACGTCTTTCTAATGGTAATTACACTATCAACATGATTGGCGAAATAAAATATAAGTGAACTGTCTCTGTTTGGACACATTTTAGCGAAAATTACAAACCCTCAGAATTTGCGGCACACCGGTCGAGAAGCTCTGATTTAGATTGACGAGGTTTCTCTTCTTATTTGCTTTGTGATTTAGACTGACGAGCCTACTAGCGCTAGAGTCGTATGAAGTCACTAAGTTCCACAAATCACGAACTTTGCAATCAATCATTGTGAGAAAGCGATTGCGGTAAATTATTTTACTCATTTTCGCTCTTAAAAGATGAAGATAAGTAAGAATTTTAAAGAAAATCAAAAAGACAACCTTTTAGCTTTACAAAATAGGTGGCCTTAATAGGATAAAACAAGAAAAATTTCAGGCAATTTTTTCGTTATAAAAGATTTTGGTGTCATGTACTTTTCATTACTATAGCTTCACATATGATTTACGTAATAATCTCAATCTATAAGCTGGAGTAAATTGATTCTGGATATAAAGTTAATAGCAAAACACATTTCTACTTTCTCATATACGAAATATATTGAGAAAAAATTTGATCTCGAGATTCTGATGGAAATATACGTTTTAGGTGTACCTTAGTCCGAAAAAGTGGTTTCTTGCAATTCTGTCTGCCGGTCTGTTTGCGGCTCTAGAGCCTAAACGGTAGAGCAAAAATGAATGAAATCTCGTACTTCGGCATTTTATCATACAGAATAGAAGCTAAGAAGAAATGGTTGAAATTGCAGAATAATTAAGGGTCGTTTATTCTAGGCAATTTTAACAACAATTTGATTTTCTCAAAAACGGCTACAACGAATTTTGATCAAATTTCGTACAGTTACTTGAGTTTACATCTGAAATAATACTAAATAGTTCAAATTTCTCAAAAAATGAATGAAAAGTCAAATTAATTTTTGGAAAACGTTAATAACAACTGGATTTTCTAAAAAACGGCTTATACGAATTTCATCAAATTTCGAATAGTTATTTAAATTGATGTTTATTCTACAGTTAATATTTTTATGAATTAGTATATGAGAAAGTTTGTACAATGTGTATCATACCAATTTTTTACTGAAGCTCTACCTTGAAAACTTCCGATCAAAGTGAAATTATTATGTAAATGATATATAAAGCAACAGTAATGAAAAGAATATGACACCAAAATCTTTTTTAATAAACAAATAGTTGAAATTTTTCTTTTTTTTATCCTTTTAAGGCCGCCTATTTTGTAAAGCAAAAAGATTTTCATTTTGAATTTTTTTAAAATTCTTACTTGTTACTATTATGTCATTTTATACCTCTATAATGTTCACTATTAGTATAAAAATTTTGAACTTTTTCATAAAACAATTAACAACTTGTAATCAGTAGATGGGTTTTTTGGGAATGTATTTATATTCCTCATGCTGCATTTATTATATATTTATAACAATATTATTTATTAAATAATAAAACCATCACCCTTGTGTACCCCACACACCCTTATTTTTGAGTCAGTTTGGAGGGAAAAAATAAATTTGTGGAGGGAAAAAATAAATTTGTGGTTGAATAAGTTGAAATCTAGGATTTAAGAAAAAAAGGTTGGCCTTTTCACTCACTGAAACAAGCTAAGCATCTTCTGTCTCCTACCTGCATGACACAATTTATTGGGTGATCTCTTTCTGTTGACTCTAGCAGAAATCTTGTTAGTCACCATTCTTAGGAGTGTCAGTGGCTTCTGATGAATTCGACAAACACAGATACCAGATGCCAACTTATTCTGGCAAAATTATAGATAGAAGTTGATGATAAATTTTTAATGACAAATGCTTATTTTGAGTAACACTAATAAACTTAAAACTCATTTCAAAGGTTTAATATTATAAAAATATTTCGTCATCTCAATCATCGAAATCTCCAAGGTGATTCTGAAGATGCACCAACGGCAGTATAAACCGCACATTTAAACCCTAAACGTTTGCTTGGTCGTATATATATGCATATACTTTGTAGAATTCTTTGTCTCCTGCAAGTATTAACGTTGATGCAAGTGTGTTCTATTGCAATAAATTTACTATCGAGACTTGTAATTTATATAACCTGTTCAGAAATCTTCTTGTATGACACGCAATCCCTTTTTTACCAACATTTGGGAAAAAGTGCATGGGATACACGAGTAAATATGGTATTCCATACCTATAAACCTTTATACAATTTTCCTCTTCCAACAGGTAAAAAAAGTTGGTCTTTTTCTGCAAAATAATTTTATTTTCAATATCTTTGGTATATAAATTTGGTACCTATATAAACTTGGATAATCAGGAGATTTATGGAGTTAAATGATGATAATTTTTATTGTATTTTTGTCTTCTTTCCACATTTCTTATATCTCTTTTCGACCATCTGCAAAAGTAATTACAACCTTTCCAACAGCATTTTTTATGACAAAATGTTCTTCTATGCCTGTTATAATGACCATAACAAGCAATAAATATTTATGTTTGTCTTTTACCAGTTTTATTCAAGACTGTGGTAAAGTGGTCTGTCTAAGAAACTTATTTCTGTAGTTGGATTGTGATGCTCAAAAATAACCACCTAAAAATAAAAGTTTTTAATAATAAAAAATACGATTAAATGATTGCAATGAAAAATTAACACCTCTGGTCTCTTTTTTGTCTCTCAAAAGTAGGAATTATAATTCTATAAATTGTATTTATTTTTCACCTCTAGTATTATTTTGACACAAATGGGATATTTGTTCCTATATATTTCAAAAGAAGATCTAATTTTTGAGTTACCATATTTAATCGATTGTAAGCTGATCCCCACTTTTTACAAGGGCATGCGAGGAAAATTCCATGTTGGGATTTCTGGGATTTGTTGCAAAAAAATACCGAAAAGTATGAATGCCCCGAATTTTTCAATTCGTAATTAACTAAAAGGTATCAACCAAAATTATAACACAAATTACGTTATATTCAAGCATTCAATAATTTTTACTAAAAATGTAATTTGTCCCGGTTATGTCCCAGATTTTTAATCTCACAACAAAAATATCCTGGTTTCTCGCTTTGTCTTCTCCGTCTTACATTCGACTCATCAATCCCATAGCGCCATTGTGCAGCAAGTTTTGATGTTTTCCCTTAAAGTCTGCAGAATAACGAGTTCTTCCCATTGTGGGATTATTATAAAAGACTGAAAAACTCGCCAAAGTAAATGACAAAAATTTACGCTTGCAAAGGCACGAGGAAATGACAGTTGGTTCGGGGAATCCTAGGATTACGTGCATGCATATAAAAGATGGCTTGGGAATTTATCGAAACATTTCGATTTTTAAGACTTGATTCTAAGCCGAGTGGCAATTTTTAAGGAGGTAAAAAAGTAAAAAAAGGTCAGCTTACAATCGATTAAATACAGTATTTAAGTATTTATTTTGATTTTTACTGATAATTATTAAAAGATTAAACTTATAATAATTCTAATTCCTTTTCTTCATTGTTTAATATATAATTGCTCTAATTATTACCTCATTTGTCCCTGAGAAAAGAAGAGGAGCAGGAATGTATAGGGATGTTGGTGGCCCAAGATAGAGGTACCTTCCTATGTTGAAACCATTGATAAAAACTACTCCTTTGCCCCATGTGTGCAAGTCAATCCATGTGTCTGATGGCTCACCATTTACATCAAAGGTACCCTTTAAAAGTGCTGGTCCTCCTTCAATAATGCCCATCTTTACTGTTCTCCAACCTTGCAACCTTAAGTTAAAAAATAGAGCCGTATATTTAGACCACAATTGTATATTTAATTTTTTTTAGAAAATAATAATGATACTTATTCACATAAAAGGCAAGCAGTGAAACATGCAAATTCAAGAAACAAAGCATATTTTATTTGTTCAAGTCACATGAGGGTACCAAGGAAAATGTCAGATTAAACATATTAATCACTTTAAGGCTAAACACTTGTGCCTCATATGACTTCTCAGGCATCTTGATAATGACATTAGGAAACATCTCTTCTTCATACATAAGAATCTTAAAAGCATAGCCCAATCGCTCTTTAGCTAAAGGGGCATATTTGTGAACATTTTGCACATACATACAGCAAAAAATATATTTTCTCTGATATTTAAAATGTATTAACATAAAAATTATAATTTATTTTGACACACAGGCTTATTAAAAATATGTTCACCAAAGGTAACAAGTTAGGTGATTTCTTTACAAAACAATGTAACGTTCAAATTTTAAGGATACATTTTGAAAAAAAAATTGTTAGCAACATCATCAAAATAAAAATTGCACATTTCGAGACCAATTGTACCCAGGATATGGTTTTCAAGACATCCCCTGAAAATACTTAGTCTGGTATGGAGTGATCCCCATTCTGCAAGAATATCCTCCTATTTTGAAGGTACACTGTACAAACAAAAGCATCAAGCTTGTTGCCATGGTAGTCGATTGTTGGGACCCAGAAAAATTCTCACTTTTTTCCAGTAAAAACTGAAAATTTATGCTAAATCTACAGGGGTTTGAATTCCTTCTTCAAAAATAAGAAACTACAATTCATGGCAGAAAATAATTTTAATAGGCAAATATATAAACCTCACTGATTTATGTGCTTTTCTTATGGGGCAATAATGGAGCAAAATTAGCCGCTGAAAATTGGAATTGTAATAACAATTTCTGATTGTTAAATGTAGCTCTCATTTGTAGTAACTTATCCTGAAAATTTGGTTTCTCTAGGTTGAATCGTTTCAGAGATATCACCTGCACAGACAGACAAAGTGAATACATAAGCAATTTGTAAAAAAATCACTAAAAAGGGGTGGCTGTTACAAGTTGGTATTTTTATTTGATTGTGATGGTTAATGTGTCATTTAATTCATAAAATTAATGTAAAATTCAATTACCTTTTGAATATTAACATGAGATGAATTAATTAATTTATAATGATGACCCATTTTAAATATATCCATTATTTTTTTTCTACTCAATAAATAGAAGCTTCACTCATACAAAATAATAAATTCTTTATCTGCTTTGTAATGAATCAAAGATTTATTATTTCTTGTTAATTGAAGTAATACTTCAGTTATTAATAATTTCTGTAGTGGCAAAAACAAGATAAATTTAAATCTAGATGCACTGATTGTGAGTTTAACATTGTAAAATGCAATGGCAAGAAAAAAATTATTTGAAAAAGCAATATGCAGAAAGATATCATTACAAGTAGATTTTGGAACAATGCTACCTAAGTAAACAAATTTATATTCACAGAAGTTGATGTTTGCCAGTTATGTTATGAAAAATCACCTATGTTGCTCCTTACTTTTGTCAACCAAAAGTCATAATAACCCCATTGCACTCCACTGGGCGCTTTCTTAAATTCATTCCATGCAAAAATCCTCAATTATACGCCACAGATTAGGTCTGTATAGCAAGGGAAAGAAGGATTCTGATAGGGGTAGGGATTTTCAAAATATAGGGCAGTTGGCAGGGGCAGATTTGATAGGTGGAGGGGCGAATGCCCCCCTGCTTGAGAAGTTTCTGGATCCAACCCTGGTGCCATGGTTAATTATTTTTTTAATAATTGCTATCTGTGGATCAAGAGGTAAAATATAATGGACTGAGAGTTTAAAACTTTAAATTTTGATCCATTAGGGACAGTTAAAATTAGTTAATTTGACCGGTAGTTGAAATGAAACACACACAAAGTCTTAATAAATTGGCTTTAATCACTTCAATTTCCTTAAAAGTGTTATTATCAGCAAAAGTTATTTATTAATATCAACTTAGATTTTTTCCTTCAAAAGCAAAACTCAAAATTATTCTGAATTTTCGTAAATGTTCAAAATTACTTTATATTGGCCACTATTTTTAAAATGTTACTATAACGATCACATGCTAAACTTGCCTTTTAATCCAGTCTGATTTGAATTGCATGGCACTAATTGCCCATCCTTTTTGCTCCACACCATCAATCAAGACTGGTCCTTCCCAAAGACCTTTGCGTTGCTCAAAGTCTTTTGGATTTCCATAATTGCACCTTCCCCAATTTTCAACCAAAAGGTCTAATATATGCTCTCCGGCATCATCTTTGCCAAATACAAATTCTTGATTGCTGAAATTGGAAAGGAAACAATTATGCTGATTTGAAAAACAATGCATGCTTTCAGTTGAAGCTCACTGAAATCAAAGGAATGAAAGTTTTCTAAAATAATCTTGTAACACTTTATACTATGAGATTAATATTGCAGAGGAACATTAAAATAAGTAAAATACAACTTCTATGTAATTTGAGACCATTAAAATTTTTCCTAAAAAATATGAAGAATTTACTCATGCAGGTGTTATAATTAAAAATATTTGCCTTAGTTGAAATTTACATGTGGGTTGCTCACCTATTGACCCAGTATCCAAATCCTTTTAGATCTGAAGTCCCAGTCAGCATTCTTGTTTTTTGTATACCATCAAGTAAAAGCATTACGGTATCTCGGACATGTCCCATTATCTTGAGAGTTGAATTTGTGGACAAGTTTATCTTTTTGCGATAATTTATGTAACCATAACTTTGACCGTTTCCATTGTTTATATTCAAAGATTCCATTGACAAAACAGAATCCTCTTCTACCTTGTCTTCCTTATCCTGAAACAAAAATTCTGGTGTATAAACGAGCTTCATTCAATGTAAATATTGCACCTATTTTCAGTTTTAGCCCCTTACAATTCTTTCAATTATATCTTCAAAAGTCAAATACTGAGTAATTGTGACAGGTGAGTAGGCAAACTTCTTGCTCTCTTTTGGCTTTGGTGGTAATCGTGTTATCACTTTATTGTGCTTTGCTATTACTTTTTCCACAATTCTGTATTTCTCTGTGTAATCTCCAGCTTCACTCAAAGGAGCAGAATAGTCTGATAATAAAGCATTGGAAAGATAAATACTCTAAAATTCCCAATTGTAAAAGAACATAATTGAGATCTAACAATAAGTAATGGTGTAATCCTGCTATGTGTTTAGGTACCCTTTTATACAGGTATTGTAAAACACAGTGCTTTGTAAATTAAAATTATACATTTACCAATAAATTATATGAACTACCAATTTTCACTACGTTGAAAAATTTTATCCTTTAAATCATTTGAAATATAATTTATAATAGATAAAGTCAAGCAGGCATGAAATATTGAAGAGATTTTAGCTTAGGAAATTATACGATTCATAAATAAAATCTTAGAAGAAAGCAGGATAAGAGAATTTTTGTATCTTCTGTGTATATAAATTCATTTTATCCTATTTTGTTTCATTTGTCATATAATCTAATTACAATTATAAATTGTCATTGTTTGAATTCCAAAAATAGAAATCCTAATCCATTGATTGTCATATTTACTATTGGTGGTCAACTAGGTTGCCACCTCAAATTTGTCAATAACCCGGAGATTTCCTAATGTGACCTGGAGATTCTCAAAGGTGAAGAGATCAAAGTATGTTTACCATTTGGTTGCTCTTTCACGCAAAAGTGACTGAAAGAATTAACTTGAAAAATGTAGCAGAATTATTTATTCATAAGGTCGACATATTTTTGCTAATCAACATCATTTCTTCTTAGAAAAAGCAAAAAATCTCAAAAATTTCATACTATATTCATATCCATATAACAGCTGAGCAGTCACATATGTTAAATTGTAAAAATAAAAAACAAAGGGAACTTACCATAACTTGAAGCATCAAATGTATAAAAAGGTGCAGATGCTAATGGATCTGCTCCGTTCATAAAACCAAAGTCAGTTCCTCCATGGAACATGTATATATTTACTGATGCATTACAATTTAAAATTCTTTCCAAGGTATCCTCAAAAACTGCAATGGTTTATTAAAACATTATTATTATGCCTTTCCTTGAATGCAACGGTAAAAATTGTTAAAGAGAATCACAATAAAGTCTTAAATAAGTTATGTCGTTGATAAGCAAACCAGTTCATGTACTTTAAAAAGATCTTTAGTTTAAAATTTGAAGCTATTAATTGAAGTTATTAATTGAATTAAGATATAGCCCTTTGAAAATTATCTTTTTGAAAGATTTTCTGATGAAATATAGATGCCAAATTAATTTTTCAGCAATTTTAAAAAATATTCAATATTGGTGAATATACCGGCATATAAGGTCACTTTATTCACGAAAAACGTCACCTAAAATCAACCTGCATCTTATGTGCCGGAGGTAAATATTTTCTCAATCGTATCGATATCCCGATACTTTGTATAAAAGTTAGAATGAGACAAAAATAAAGGAAACATTTGCTAAGCCTATAACAAAGTTCTTTTATGAAACAAACAATACATGCTTTTGTTATAAAATAGATGCCATAATAATTAAGATGTTCGCTTTGTGATTGAACTACGTATCAGTATTAATTAGTAAACAACTTTGTCATTGGCTTGGCAGCTATAAATATAACTTAGTATACAATTTCTCACATTCATCTCAATCGTAAACATTATACTCCTGGATATGGGGAATCACCTTGCTATCCCTGAACAGGGTGACTCACCGTATCGTGAGGATAGCACATTGATGTGCTTTGTTGTTATGCGTTGAATGTTTGATATGGTATTTTATCTAATTGTAAGTGCGGTAAATTCAATATGTAATTATTGTGTTAAAATATAAAGTGCAAATTCTAGTGCCTAATGGGATCAAAAAATAAAATATTTTCATACAGTATAGCGCAGGGGTCGGCAACCTATGACACATGCCAAAAGGTGGCATGCAAAGAGATGTTAAGTGGCACGGGAAGAGATTTTAAGTGGCACGATATTTCAAAGAATAGTTTTGAAAAGTATGTATTTTTAAAAGAATTTCACTTTTATTATAATTTTATTTTGTATTTTAATTTTATATTCAGGATTCCTTATAATATAAGAACCACTTTTCGTAAGTGTTATGGACAAAACGAATTTAAGGGTGGCACTCGTGGAGGGTCACGGGTTATGAATATTGAGAAAGAGTGGCACCCAAGAGAAAAACGTTGCCGGCCTCTGGTATAGCGTTTAAACTGGAAGTTCTGAAGTACGCCACGGAAATCAAGCGGCTGAAAGGCATTTTGGTCCACCTCCAGCAGAAAAAATGATACGGGAATAGAGGAAGCAAAAAGAAGATTTAATGAAGGTAGACAAAAGCAAGAAATATTTATGTTGATGCACTGCAAAATGCCCACATCTTGAAGAAGACGTTAAAAACTGGGTTAATGATCATAGGAGGAATGTATCAACGAAAATGGTTTTAATTAAAGTGAGATGAACTGCAACTGAAAGGAGAATTGCTGTTTTTTGGGACAACGACGTGGTGCAAAAGATTCATGAAAAGACACGGACTAAGTATGAGTACCAAAACTAGAATAGCGCAAAATATGTTAATCGAATATGAAAATAATATATATCAGCTTTTTATGATATTTCTGATAACATTTTCAGTTCAAAAGTATGTTTATATCAATATGACTTATTCATACAATGTATTACCCTCATTCGTGAGTCCAGTTTGATGTGATTCATCCATCCAGTGATCATACCAACCACTCCAATATTCCATCACCATTAAAGCTCTGTCAGGTTGTAATTCCTTTAGACTACTCAGTTGGTATTCAGGATTTTTGTTAAAAGTAGCAGTTTGAAGTACTGTGGTTAAATAGGATAAAGGATTTAGATAATTCACTCTGACTCTAATCAATTATTAATTTCAAGCATACCATCTGGCAGGGATCCAATATCTCCAACACTTCCTGGTGTGTCACAAGTTGCAAAAAGGCTCACCAGTCCATTCTCTTCAAAATTTTTCTTTATAAATTTAAGGTATTCTTTATCACGAGGCATATGCTTATCACCAAAATCACCATATTCATTTTCAATCTGCAATGCAAGAGCATTTAACACATTGATTTTTCCAGCAAAATTTTAAAATAAGTATTTTTATCTCTTAATTATAATTATATATATATATATATATATATATATCAGGGGCAGTTGGTCTATGCAAGCAACACAAGCACTGCTTGCCTAGTGAAACAACACCCCAATAAACTTTTTTAAATACTTAGAATAACTTTAGTTACTATTATAAAATCATCATCATTTGGATGAATTTCTACTAACTTGATTGTGATTCGTATTATTCAATTGTTACTGAGCGGGCCTCATGAAGAAGTTTCAGATTTGCTTCTATGGTGGTTATATGAGTGGATACGAGGGAGTGGGGAAAAGAGGGGAGGGCCTATGTTAGCCCAATGGAGGGGAAGTAAGCAGAATTTGAAATGATTCTACGTTATGCGGAACGTGACATGAAAATACTTCGCTGTCTCCAACTCTCGGGGAAATTTGGTTTTACATATTTTTAGAGGTGTATTTGGTTAGCTGTTTTGTGATCTCCGTCTGATTTATAAAGTCTATTTTTGTGCGCTACATGGGTACTTCCTTCTATTAAACATTATTTACTTTTCATCCTAAAAATGTGTGAGGATAATGACCATTGTGTAATAAAAAATTATTACTGAAATTGTTTATATATATATATATCCTAATTTGTGCATCTCTCTTAAAAATTTCACTCTTGCTGCAGCAATGCCACTTCTTTCCATTAAAAAATTTTCTCCCATTATATATTTGAACCCAATATATATATATATATCTATATATATATATACATACACACACACATGTATATATATATATACATACACACACACAGGCAACTCCCGAGTCTCGTTGGGGATGCGTTCCTGAAAACGTGTTCGAATCTCGAATATTCGAGAGTCAAACGCCGTTTTTCCATACACTTGCATGTTATAATTGGGGGATACGTTCCCGCATCTCGGGGAAAAGTCTCCCCTCACGTTCTATAAAGATAAAATAACATTACTAATACCGTATATACTCGTGTATAGTACGAGTTTTTACGACCAAATTTTTACTGCAAAAATTGGGGATCGTACTATACACGAGTAATGCATTTGAGGAATTAAAATTCATGTATCTTCAGGGGCATTTTCGGTGAAGTTATGACACCCGCACGCATTCTAATGGTAGGCTAACGTTAACAGTGAGGTCCTTTATCGTTGTTATGTTGTTTCGTGAAGAGTAGAATCTTTTAAATATATACAGCTTCAAATTCACAAATACTTGATATAAGTGAAGATTTACGGGCACTTCCTTTCTTGAATTTTATGTATGTACATCTTTGTTTGCATCTTTTTACAAGGGATTGAATGGAACGAGTTGGACGAAAAGTATCGTAGACGGCATAACTTTATGGAATTTCGACATCTTGGAAAAAAGAAATTATTTTTGTAATATTCAACAGTCTTTATTGTTTCTTCAATCACACACCGATCGGTTTCCACTACAAAGTCATTCTAAAGGTGTTACGTCGGTTAGTAACCATTAGAATGATTTTATAGTGGAAACCGGTCGGTGTGTGATTGAAGAAACAATAAAGACTGTGGAATATTACAAAGTAATTTCTTTTTATCCATTATCCCTACCTATTAAGTAGATGGATTACGTACGCGGAACATAATCCAGATGCACTAGAATTGAAAACGATTATATTTCATCTTGTGCAATCATGATTCATATCACTTTTTATTAAATCTTTTAGAAGTAAGATACTTAACTTATCCGAATTTTAGTGTACTCGCAAGAAATACTATTTACAACATTTATGGTCTATTCTATGGTGGTGTGGAAAATCAAGGTCATTCGATATATCTCGCTTGTAACCATCGAGCTATCGAAACAAAATATATCGACCCTGGTGGAAAGCTGGGGTCGTACTATAAACGAGATATATGAAAAAATCAGGTTTGTTCACCAAAAAATCAGGGGTCGTACTATACATGGAGTCGGCATATACACGAGTATATACGGTATGTTAATACAACAATATTAAATTATGAATAAATTATATAATAAATATTTTAAATGTATAACTTATTTTTTGCGCTAAAAAGAAAAAAATAAGTTTGTGTTTCGAACTTCAAAGATAGACATATGCAATATGCTTTACAGACAGCCTGGTCCGGATCGCGCGAGTCGTTTGTTACAAACGACTTGCGCGAGCTGGATAACATACCTGCATACATCTATCTATACATACAACTATTTATCGCAGCAAAATTAATATAAAAGTTATTAAAAGTGCATAAAATTACTTAAGAATAAAGAAAAAATAAAATTAAAAATATTTTCATACCTTAAATCTTTTTCAACTGCGCTTACTGGACTTGGTTTATTAATTGAGAAGTTGGAAGATTTTAGTTGGAAGAAGAGGAGCTATTGGGTGGGGAACTGTTTATTGTTGTTATCAAATTACCTAAATTTATCATGTTCTAGAATTTTTCCTTCTGTTTGACATAAGTGCTAATAGTTGACACATTCCCAACGAATGTACGATTTCAGTATTGCTTTCAGTATGTTTCTGACACTGATCATCTACCCAAAGTTTTAAAAGTTTTTCCATTTTAGGAATCACAACGCCGCGCCTGGGATTGTTTAGTGTTGTTATCAAATTACGTGAATTTATCACATCTTCTACAATTTTCTCCTTCTGTTTCACATAAGTGCTAATAGTTGAAGGACACATTCCCAACGATCGTACGATTTCAGCATGACTTTCACCTTTCTCAATACGCATTAAAATTTCTAATTTCAATTCATAACTATGAATCTTATGCCCTCTTTTATTTGATTCCCTTACATTATCACTATTACATTTCCTTTTTGATGCCATGTCAAGTGATTAATTTATAAATAAATCAATAAAATAGATTAATTTAAATAAAAGATTAACAGAAAAAAGAGTGAAATCAGCACAAATTCAAACAATAAGAGCAGATATAACTACGTCTACACCAAAACTAAACCTCGCATTTGGTTGGAACCAATAATTATGCGAAGATTATTTCGCATATATTATCGATCGGCGGGATCGAAATCTCGAATTAATCGAGACTCGAACAATCGAGACTCGGGAGTCGCCTGTATATATATATCTTTAAGACATTATTATCAACAGAAGTAAATTTAGAAGAAGTAACCAGGCCCGCGCCGGGCATATTTGCTGTCCGGGTGCAGGCAGTTTATGTCTCCCCTTACAGACTTATGAAAGTACCCTGGCCCAGATTTTTTTCCTTTTTAGATTAAAAGTGCTATTTAATTCAAGAAATAAATTGTGTCAAACACAAAATTAAGAGAGATTCTTGCCTCTGCCTGTGAATTGCCGCCCCTAATATGTTCCCGCCCGGGTGTGATGTACCCCTTGCACCCATAGGCCAGCGCAGCTCTGGAAGTAACTATCTTAGGAAGTGATGGTTAAATTACCTGAACAGTTATTATGGGACCTCCTTTTGAGAACTGAAGATCAACCAAATGTGGTAACAATTCTCCAAAGTAAATCTTTACTCTATTGGTGAAATTTGGGTCAGATGTTCTTACTTTTATATCAGGAATCCTCAAAAGCCAGCTGAGAATTAAAAACAAAATGCATGTACATAACCCACTATCTCCTGCTTTAAATCTGAAAGAATTATTTTCCCTACCTTGGAAGACCTCCGAATTCCCACTCTGTGCATATGTATGGTCCAGGTCGAATTATCACAAATAAATCTTCCTCTCGAGCTATTTGGATAAATCTACGTACATCCAAAAATGATGAAAAGTCATTATTTCCATCACCAAAGTCAAAAACTCCTTTCTCAGGTTCATGAAGATTCCAAGGGATGTATCTAAAATCCCCATTTTACAAATATATTGTTTGTTAAATAATATTTTTCTTTTCCATTCAATTGTAATTACAGAATGAATGTTGTCATATTCACCAGATGATTTTAAAATTAACCTATTTAATTTATAATATTATGTGAATAAATTTGAATGCATATTTAACTCATCCAAAACTTTTACTAAACTTACGTTTCTATTGTGTTGAGCCCTGCAGCTCTCAATTTTTGCAACCGGTCTCGCCAATATTTTGGGTGCACTCTGAAATAATGAATAGCACCACTAAAAATAGTTATGTCTTTGCCATTCAACTTAAATCCATTCTCAGGAGCTTCAAGAAGACTCTTGATTCCACCTTCAGTATAGTAGTCATAGAGACTAGGAAGATCTTGGCTATGAGCAACCTAATGATAAATGCAATGAAATCTTTTATATTGAAGGAAAATATATAAAAATGATTTTGAAGTAATATCTACTATGGAAAATAATGGTAACATGTATTATCTAAATTTTTATTAGTATATTTTTATGACTCAAATAATAATCTTGTTATTACAGCTGTAAGTACAAAAATGGTCAATAAGGTTTTCATTTTAATGAAATGAATCTTCGACCCAATGAGAGAAGCATTTATGTAATCAGGCATTTATCAGTTTCATCATCAAACTAATCTTATCATGCAGCATCATATACTGGTTGCCAATCATAAGACAGCATTTGAGAGATAAGATAATTGTCAATAAAAGGATTTCTTTGAAGAACAAAATTTCTTAAATTGTATTAATTTGATTTTTTACGTGAACTTTTATTTTAGTCATTTTATGTAAAACGATAATGAACCATTACTATTCAGCAATAAATATGGCATCCTCTTTTTGTCAACAAAATTAGTTTAAGGAATAACTGGGGGAACTCTCAGAAGAAAACTACAAAAAATTAATTATTACAGGAAAATTCAAAATGCTTAATAAAATAGGCAATAAAACTCCATGAAGTCAGAAGTACATACAAGGAACACATCATGTGGTTGAAGTGCATGTCACTCATTTTTTATAAGCATTTATTACACCTTTCCATGTCAATTTCGTTCTAAGCAATTACAGGAGTGGAACTCGTGAGAATTTTACCCCAAAGTAGATTTAAAGTGATAATAAAATGAATGACACTTGTATTAAGATAGACAACTCAAGTTTATAACGTTAAAATTTAGTTTTGGCATATTTTTCCGTTTTATGACGTTATTCTTTCACGTCACATTGTAAATTTTGATTCCGAAGTTATGAACGAAAGACAAAGAAAAATTTGAATCTTTCGCATACCATTTCAACACTCTTGACGTACCTCTAAAGGTACACGTACCACCTGTTGAAAACCCCTTCTCCAAGTAAAATAGTTTAAATATTATAATATATAGATTTACTATTACATCCACGAGCAATCAGAAGATATTTAGCCATATACTACCTACCAAATCCATGAATTTTGAGTTACATTGACTACTATAGTGTAGTGAAAGGTAAACGACGTATACACACTGCTTTTTTCGAACGAATAGGGTATACCCACGGCTTATGAAAAGTTATACAGGTTCATTGAAAAAAAACAGTACATCAGTTTTCTCCTGGGATCGTAACATTACAGCTGAGTAATTTACCCTAGAAAACTAAGGGACACCACTCCATTCACTATACCACCCCACGACGGAAGCGCCTCGGTGAACGGAAACACGAACTATTGTAAACAATCGCTTGGTTTGGAGATCGAGTCGCGCTGGGCGCCCTGAATGAAACCATATATCGCTCCCCATCCTGCAGATAGGTGTTCGAAGCAGAGCAAACGTATTAAAGGTTGATTTTTGCGACAATGGGTTGGGTTCGGTTTATATCGTGTTATTTTAAGATATGAATCAGACCCAACAAACGTACTTAATTTAACTCCAATCTATATTCCGCACAATTTCCAGATCCTCACCACTACATTCTCATTTTCAATTTTTATAATCCACCTGAACATAAAATCCCCTCTCATTTCACCCCAGTTATTCTCCATCTTCTTTGATCGGCCTACTGACGATGGAATCGTTGATTCCGAAATACGTTTTTAGATAATTTTTCGAAAAGGAAGTGCTCCTGTATGTATTTCTGAGTGTGTGTGTGAAAAAAGAAAATGAGGGTTCCTGGCATTGGAGTAATTACCGAAAAACCCGTATTACATATGGATGATTACCTTGGTTGAATTCACTTTATACCGAGAGATACATATATGAGATTTACTCAGCTAAGCCTTAAAAAACTATTTCAAATCTCTTCCGTGTAGAAAAATAGTTCAATATTTCAAACTCACTGACTTATGCAATAATGGGCTTCATCTTTTCTCAGTCTAATGTAATAAAATCTGATGTGGCCAACACATGACGTTCTCCATATTTGGGGTATAGATATTTAAATTATTATGAATAGCATTATGAGGAAAAATTATCATTCGTATCGTAAAAGAATACTGTCATTATTATTGCCGTAAATTATATATTGAATATGTTTACAGAATTCACCGCTACATGGTGCTGGCGATGTATACTGCAAATTAAGAAAAAGCAAAATATCCCCGAAATGGATGGTTCCACGAAAATCTGTTTCAAACAAAACTTGTAACAAATATTATTCTCTACAACTTTGGTCCTCACGAAGATTACCAATAACGACGTCTTTAAGTATATATTTGAAGGAAACCGAAAAAAACCAATTATTTATAAATAATTCCTAAACAATAACTGCTATGGAAAATTGTTTCAAAGGAAAGTTGTAGAAAATTACAGTCTCTATAATCTTTGTATCGAATTGTATATAAAATAATGATGTTTTAACGGAGATATTTTGCCAAAACCGAATCGGGTTGTGAATAAACCTCAACTTTCGGTTAACCGGTATTGTCTAAAAACTACTCAGCTCTTCATGCTCATACCAAAGTGTTTATTTGAAATTTGGTAACGATAAGGCAAGTACTTTTAGAGTTAAAGCCCCCACAATCACATACACACATCATTCCGAAAATAGTCTAAACGTGTTCTAGGGACCTCAAAACATGTATTTCGGTGAAATCTGTAGTCGATTTTTTTCATGAAAATAATATGTTCTCTATACTACGTATATGGAGAAAGTAAAAATAATGAAAACCTACAGTCGATTTTATTACGTGTTATTTTAATGGGAGATGTAAATGTATTCCATTGGAATCGAACCCAGCACTTTTTTCGAGATTTTTTTCGTCGCCACTTTATCATATGTGAATCGGGGATTCTTGCCAAATTTACAGTTTCTATCTCTAATATCTCAGGAGTTATCGATAGAGGTGGTGGTTAGCGTGCCTATCTCCCAATGTTATGGTCGCGGGTTTGAATTCTGCCGGGGCTTGTAAAAATAAAAATATCATTATTCGCATTTTTTCTAGCGTTACATCCGACAAACAAACCAACCAGCAGATCACGGAAAATATCTATAGAATTTCTGAGCTATATATGCATAGGGGCATTCGGTGTATGTTTGGTGCAGTAGTGTACATTGCATGGCAGAAGAGCGTTTGGAGAGTTTGATGCATCTAAGGGGGAATATGTTATAGTGGCAGTAAAGCGCAAATTGGGTGGCATAAATTTCGTGTGTTGGGTGGTCTATATTGAAGTGGCAATGAAGTGTTTGATGTCATATATATATATCAGGCCCTAATAATTAGGGGTTTGTTGTGCAAGTTGGGTGGCATATATTCCAGCTGATTTTTTTGACACGCACATCCCCCCTCTCTCTCGCACGCGCACACATCCTTCTCTCTCTCACACACACACACGCGCACACCCCCACACACATCCTCTCTCTCACTCACTCCCACCCTCACACACACACGCACGCACACATCCCCCCCTCTATCTCGCACGCGCACACATTCCCCCTCTCACTCGCTCACATACCCCCTTCCTCTCAAACTCACGCACGCACACATCCCCCCCTCTCTCCTCCTCTCACTCGCTCACATTCCTCCTCCCCTCTCTCTCGCACGCGCACACACACACACTCCCTTGCACTCGCACCCTCAGACACACGCATCTTCACGAACGCACAGTCTCTTATTCACCCAGCCGATCATTTTGTCTCTCGCACTTACACGCAGCCGTTTGCTTTCATTCACTCCATCACGCACACATCCATTTATATACTTTATCGTACTTACTGGGGCACCAAAATAAAAATTAAACTTATGCTGTGTTAGCTCATCGATACGGCTAAGGCGACCGCGTGAATTAACCTAATACATCTCTGAATATTCCATTTACTCTTCTTCTAGATACTTCTCTATCTACAGCGTAGCAGCGAAATTATTTGAACCATGATTTCATCATTTTATAATTCCTTTATACAAATCATTCATTGCATTATTTATCCTCTTCTCTGGTCCTGATTAGCAGGTATAACATGCTCCCATGGCGGCGAGCTCTTACGAGCGCCAAATTTGAAGCCCTCGTTCTCTTGCGTGTTTTCGGATACCTTTGTCGTCGCATGGTAGATGTTGGATGGGCTTGGTTGGGCAAATCGAAAAATTCGACGCACGATGCTTAGAGGATCCCTCATGTAATTACAGATACCTCATATGATGGAGAGGTATTAAAAACGTAAAAAAAATGTATCGCAGGAAAATGAATGGCGATTTTAACATAAAACATGAGCCATCAATGTTTTAATTCATATCACTGTTTTTTAAAAGTATTTATTCTTTTCCTTTGCTTTGAGGCCGTATTGTCTTTTGAAATATGATATGAAATCGAATAATTTCGCCATTCTTTGACTACCCTGTCATCTACATCAGTACATGTCAGAACGTTATTCGTGTAAAGCAAGCGCTCTGAAGTTGAATCTTAGCGATTGCTAGAATATCCATTTTATTGTCAGGAAGTTGCTACCATGCAATCGTCGAAATTTGCCGGATGGTGAGACATTTGGTTAGTTAAGCAGAAAAATATTTCTTTCTTCAGAACTTGCTATTAGCAAATTAAATGTTTTTTTGGAAAGTGCAAATGATTTATTGTATTAGCAATTACACTTCTTGTTAACAATAAAATACAAAACCAAAAACAAGCTAGGAAAATACTGAGAAGGTAGATATTATAAGAAATATTATTAAAATATATTATAAGAAACATTATCCTCTACAACTTTGGTCCTTACGAAATTTATTAATAATGACGTTTTTAAGGAGATATTTGACGGAAACCGAAAAAATCGATTATTTAAAAATAATTCCTAAACAATAACTGCTACAGAAATTTGTTGCAAATAAAAGTTGTAGGAAATTACATTCTCTATAATAGTTCCATCAATTTGTATATACAATAATGATGTTTTAACGGATAAATATCGCAAAAACCGAGGTAGGTTTCGAATAAACCTCGACTTCCCGTTAACCGTTATTGTCCAAAAACTAAACAGTTCTTTGTGCTCATGCTAAAGTGTTATATATGAAGTTTGGTAACGATATGGCAAGTACTTTTTGAGTTAGAGCGCCCAAAATCACATACATCCCCACAGACATCATTCCGAAAATAGTCTAAACGTGTTCTGGGGACCTCAAAACGTGTATTTCCATTCAAATCTCGAGGTCGATTTTTTACTTTCTCCATACATGGTAATGGGAAAGGATTGTGTTCATGAAAAAAATCCACTTCGAGATTTCAACGGAAATTCACGTTTTGAGGTCCCTAGAACACGTTTAGACTATTTTCGGAATGATGTCTGTGTGGAGGTATGTGATTGTGGGCGCTCTAACTCAAAAAGTACTTCCCATATCGTCACCAAACTTCATATGTAACACTTTAGCATGAGCACAAAGAACTGATTAGTTTTGGGACAATACCGTTTAACCGGAAGTCGAGGTTTATTCGAAACCCGACTCGGTTTAACGATATTTCTCCGATAATACATCATTATTGTATACATCGACCCGTACAGAAAATGTAGAAAATATAATTTCCTACATATTTTATTTGAAACAATTTTCCGTAGCAGTTAATTTTAGGAATTGTTTATAACTAATCGGTTTTTCGGTTTCCGTCAAATATCTCCTTTAAAACGTCGTTATCGGTAATCTTCGTGACGACCAAAGTTGTCGAGAATAATATTTCTTCCAAGTTTTGTTTGAAACAAATTTTCGTAGAACCATCCATTTCGGAGATATTTTGCTTTTTCTTAATTTCCATAATACAGCGCCACCACCATGTAGCGGTGAATTCTGTAAACATTCAAAATATACCTAATTTACGGCAATAAGGACGGCTGTATTCTTTTACGATAGGAAATAATAATTTTGCCTTATAATGCTATTCATAATAATTTAAATATCTATACCCCAAACATGGAGAAAGCCATGTGTTGGCCACATCAGATTTTTTCATGATCACAATTCTTTCCCATTACTACTAATGGAGAAAGTAATTAAGGAAGACAATCCCTTTGGTGAGGTTGTGAGTTACACCATTTATCATATATATCATACTCATTGTCAACATAAAAATACTTTTTCAGCTGTAGACCTCATACTGCAATTCGTTCTTTGCTTAAATAAACTGGTTATATTAATTTAATTCAAGAATAGCAACACTTTTACAAGAATATCCATTGTATAATATCACCGAGTAACATATTTAACAAAAATTTCGTTTTATGGATACTTCCGTATAACTGCACTGGAAGTAAAATCTATTTTAATTTCACACGTTCCTACTACCTACAATATTTTGAACCCATGACGTTCCACAAATGCTACAAAAATGAGATGGCTAGCTAATTAAATAACGTATCGTACAAAAGACGTTTGAAAAAATAGAATATCTTTAATTCAATATTCCGAGAAATTGCATTAAAAGCATTGTACCTTAATTATCGAATGTTTTATTATGAGAAAATTTACGACAATCTCACATTATACTTTAAATTAATTAATTCATTTTGTTTTAATGTTTTCGCGACTGGCCGGTAGTGTCGCAACTATCGCAATTTCCGGAGTTGGCGCGGATACACTGTTGAATGAAGTTTGGTGCGGTTCGGTCGAGGTTGGTTCGTTGGGGAATTTTTCCCCTAGTTTGATTATTTCGCGACTTTCTGGACATTTCTTCTATAGTTCTTAATGGTAAGTGCCCCTGTTTCGCTTTTATTCCTATAAACTTAGTTTAAAGTAGCACGTAAGATATTTGATTAATTTTTGAACGATTGTGAAATGCATCGCACGACAGCGTATTCAAGCTTGTGAGAAATTTCGTTTAACTTTATATTTCAAGTGAGTGAATTGTTTCTTTTGTCAAAGGAGATTATAAATATAGATGTCGAAAACTTGTTTCATACTGAAAGGTATGATTTAAGAATGATGTTTTGTCAGTCCAATGTTAACAGAGAGAATAAGTGAACTATGGCAAGGTACGGCAAGGCATTGTCTTGGGGCCTGAGGCCCCCCGGGTCCTCAAGAAGGCGAAAAAATTATTGTCATATGAAACAAATCGAAAATGTTGTTTTAATTTATAAAAAGTAAAAGAAAAATTTAAACTATATCTTTAAATATTTAATTCTGTTATGGAGGCCTCATTTTAGTTATTTGCCTTGGAGCCTCAAAACTGAATTTATGCCTCTGCTATTTAAATAACGAATTTAGAAACTTATTCTATGACGTCGAGACCTCACCTGCGGTCCCACCAACAGTTTGAAGCTGATGGCACATCAACTCTGTAAATACGAATGGTAGTTTCCATGCTAATATTATGTTCAGATGGGTGACCCTCAGAGATTCATAAAGCCCGGGAAACTTCCAGGTTTTAAGACAATAAAAATTTTAAATAAGCCCCATTTAAATATTTATTTTTATCATGAAATGAAAATTAATTCTGGTTCCATTTAGTGATATATCATACCTGCCAAAAAATTTCTGAATTTGGCCGACCTTGAGCTCGAGGCCCGGGTCAAATGGTCCTTCTGACCCCCTCCCCTCTGATTTGCCCTTGTGAGCTTTGACTGTGAGTACCTGTTTTATATATTTTGTACATTAAATGTGTTGAGATTTTCTTTGTTTTAATCGATAGATAGACTGGAAATCTTTGGTTTTAAGTATGAGCATTTAACATACAACTTTGGATATAATCTTTAGCATTTTCAAGTTAAAATCTGATAATTTAATAAATGTTCTTTTGTTTCAGTAAAACATTAGCTGAATGCTATAACATTCCAGCGATTAAGGACATTTTATTTGATCCTCGTCGGTTCTTTTAGTAGGGCCACTTCTGCTCAAGTGGCAAGTTACTTTTGATTTTCTATAATCTAAGGGTTAAATACTTAGCATTTCTGGCAATAGATGCACAAGGGTTCGGTACAGATCTGGGATTCACAGCAAAAGATTTCTTACTCCGTGCATGACATATCATATAGCCTATCCAAAAGACAAGCCATTGATACAACCATCCCTTCCTCCCTCTTGTGACTCCCAACTGCAGCATGTGCTGAACATTTAGTGAAAAGTTCATCACAGTTAAATTCCTCAGAACAAACTGTACCATGTGTTAATGAGTAGGTTATGTAACAAATTTAAGAACTGAATTTGCCACGAAATGTAAAGAGCTGTATTGCTGGCTGTACTACTGGTACTATTCTAAATAAAAATTTTATCAAACTTATACAAAAGGTGAAGGATTAATAACTCTTTTATTAAAGGAAATAAGACTGGAAGATATCCAGAGACCAAGTTACCAAAATAAAATAACATTTTGGTTATTACCCATATATCTATGGATTGGGTATGTAAGATGCTGGCTGAGCAGTGAAGGTTTTTTATCTAACATGGTTAGTCAACCATCCTCTTCCACAAGATCTTCTACTTCTGTAAATTTCTCTTCAAATGCTTATTGAAGAATGTTAACTAAATACAAATTTAAATTGGGCACCTGAGATAGCTGCACAAAATTCTTTAGCCAGCAAATCTCTTAATGTTAACATATTGAAAATTTATATTTGGTTAATTTTAATTATTATTATTATTAAGCTCTTTTAGCTATGAAGCTAATTATTTCATCTTCTATTTGATGACTAAGGTACATATGTGTGGTGAACAGATGGCCGAATAATCCAGGATGACTGATTTCTCATGACTCATGCTAGACTCAAAGAGGAACTTGCACATGTGTGGCCATGATGCATGACATGGGTGACTACTTCTGGTTTCGATGACGTTCATATTGAGTAAGTAATGACTCAAATTTTCTACTTTTAGCATAACTTATGCTTTTTTGATGCCCTCTCTAAGGTCAGTTATAAGAAGCTAATGTTGGTGTTGTGTTACTTACTCTTTGAAAAAAAATTTTTGTATGTTAGAATTTAATTTTCTGAATCTATACCTGAAATGCCATTTTTGTGATGCACTCAAATGTTTTCACTACCCTTAACTTGTGTTTCATTATAAGAAGAATGACTACGATTAGCTTGAATTAATATAATTAATTACAGCCCATATCTAGCTAAGGTGCTTATTATATACTATTGGGAAAAACAATGATTTTTCCTGGGTTTCCTCAACAAAAAATTCATTTTTGCATAATCTTTTGTTGACTTTTATATTACCTTATCAGCTGAGGTATAAGTATTTTAGTTAAGATGGTTGCCATAAAGCCTTTACTAGTCAAGTTTTAATTCTAAAAATGTTTTAGACTTTCCATTTTTTAAATCCCATAACATCTGAGGAAGTTTGGGCATTAACTCTTCTCTTGCCTACTGGGTCACTTGCCAAAGCACTCAAGTCTATGAATGCAGCCTACCATTTCAAAAAAGTTGACATTCCTGCATATCATATTGTCTTCATGTCATTGAGAGGGTTTGAAATGGAGCACCTTTTGAATGCGGAAAAAATCATTTTACTTGATATATCCAGCCATCCACCCTCAAAATCAAACAAGTAAAGTTATGGTCCCCACCTTTTGTTAACAAGATTACCAAGCATTTCCTTAAAGCTACTGCATATTTAATGAACAAAATCAATCATTTTGAAAAAATTATAATGTAGGTATATTTTACAAAAATAGCATAAGAGTAGGAATGTAATTAGGTACTATCAATAATAACAATACGGACGTGAGGTTTAGTTTTGGTGTAAACATAGTTATATCTGCTTTGATTGTTTGAATTTGTGCCGATTTCACTTTTTACTTTCTCCATACGAAGTAATGGGAAAGTATTGTGATCAAGGAAAAAATCGACTTCAAGATTTCAATGGAAATATACGTTTTGAGGTCCCTAGAGCACGTTTAGACTATTTTCGGAATGATGTCTGTGTGTGTGTATGTGATTGTGGGCGCTCTAACTCAAAAAGTACTTGCCATATCGTTACCAAACTTAATATATAACACTTTAGCATGAGCACAAAGAACTGTTTAGTTTTTGGACAATAACGGTTAACGGGAAGTCGAGGTTTATTCGAAACCCACCTTGGTTTTTGCAATATTAATCCATTAAAACATCATTATTGTATATACAATTCTATACAAAGGTTATAGAAAATGTAATTTTCTACAACTTTTATTTTAAACAATTTTCCATAGCAGTAATTTTTTAGGAATTATTTATAAATAATTGGTTTTTTCAGTTTACATCAGATATCTCCTTAAAAACGTTGTCATTGGTAATCTTCGTAAGGACCAAAGTTGCAGAGAATAATATTTGTTACAAGTTTTGTTTGAAACAAATTTTCGTAGAACCATCCACTTCGGAGATGTTCAACTTTTTTCGTAATTTTCAGTATACAGTTCCAACACCATGTAGCGGTGAATTCTGTAAACATCTTCAAAATATAATTTATGGCAATAAGAATGACAGTATTCTTTTACGATACGAATGATAATTTTTCCTCATAATGCTATTCATAATAATTTAAATATCTATACCCCAAATATGGAGAATGTCATGTGTTGGCCACATCAGATTTATCTGTTCATCTTTTCTTTAAATTTATTTATTTTATTGATATATTTATAAATTTGTCATTTGACATGGCATCTAAAAGGAAATGTGGAAATGTAATAGTGATAATGTAAGGGAATCAAATAAAAGAGTGCATAAGACTCATAGTTATGAATTTAAATTAGAAATTTTAAAGCGTGTTGAGATAGGTGAAAGCCATACTGAAATCGCACGATCGTTGGGAATGTGTCAAGTATTAGCACTTATGTGAAAAATCTGAGAAAATTCTAGAACGTGATAAATTCAGGTAATTTGACAACAACAATAAACAGTTCCCCACCCAATAGCTCCTTCTTCCAACTAAAATCTTCCAACTTCTCAATTAATAAACCAAGTCCAGTAAGCGCAGTTGAAAAAGATTTAAGGTATGAAAATATTTTTAATTTTATTGTTTCTTTATTCTTAAGTAATTTTTTGCATTTTTAATAACTTTTATATTAATTTTGCTGCGATAAATAGTTGTATTAATCGATAGATGTACACAGGTATGTTATCCAGCTTGCGAGATCCAGACCGGGCTGTCTGTACAGCATATTTCATATATCTATCTTTGAAGTTCGAAACACAAATTTATTTTTCCTTTTTCGTGCAAAAAATAAGTTATACATTTAAAATATTTATTATATAATTTATTCATAATTTAATATTGTTGTATTAACATATTAGTAATGTTATTTTATCTGTATAGAACGTGAGGGGAGACTTTTTCCCGAGATGCGGGAACGTATCCCCCGATTATAACATGCAAGTATGTATATGGAAAAACGGCATTCGACATTCGAATATTCGAGATTGGAACACGTTTTCAGGAACGCATCCCCGACGAAACTCGGGAGTCGCCTGTATGTGAAACTCATCCCCGTGTTCATCATATGGAGAAATGAAATGGTCCTGAAATTGAAACAGTGTTTTTGCTGTTGATTTGAAGTCTAATATTTAAAATAAGTAAGGCCAAGTAAATCATGTAAGTTTGATTCAAATTAGAATCACCATTCTCAGCCTTTAAGTACTCACATGTAGCACCATTTAATGCCATACATCATCCCCAACAAATGAGCAAACCAAAAAAAGACGAGCTTTTATCATAAAGATTATTTGTGAAAAATGTTGAAAACCAGATAGACAATATCCCAAGTATTATTTAACACATTATTTTGCTGGAATACAACTGATCATGAAGAAAATTCTGATAGTTATTAAACAGTTGGAATAACCAGATTCACATTTCTGTATCAAATTAGCCATCTTCACTGGCAATCCACTGGTCATTGATTATATAAAGAACCAGAATCAATGATCATTGGAACACCACCAACAGTTGCCTTTGTTGATGCATGAATTACATTAATTAAAATTCCTTGGTGATGACAGGTGATCTATTTTTCAAATATAAATTTGCTATTTTAGATTTTGATTTTTGAAGATTTTGCCATTTTGACTACATGGTAAATTTTGTCACATTGTGTATTGTTTACACTGTAAATTCCAGATCTCCAGGTTTTGAATTTTCTTTTTGTTTACTTAGTTATTTTCAGTTATGTTGCAGACTTGGGTTACTGAAAGGTTGTTGATTTGATATCTTAACCAATCCTTTTGTAGTCAGAGAGTGTGAAAGTACTTGGAGTAATGTTCTGTGTTGTTTTGTATGTTCAGATGTTTGTGGTGTGACTGAATGGTGTGGAAGTTTTTTGTAGTATAGTTTTTGAAGTAGTATATGCTTTGTTGTGTATAGATTTCTGTAGTTTTGTGGCTGTTTGTCATGTGCAATTGTATGAATGACAAATGATAGCTTATTTTTGACTAATGCTTTATCTTTTCAAAATGGTAAATATAAAATTTAAAACTTGGAGTAATATGGAATAAAAAAAATTAATTTCTCAAAATTTGACTGATACACCTAAGCAGTGTTACCAGCTTCCAGCCACATGGTCCCACTGAATCTATTTGAAAAATCCAGATCCCACTAAATTGGTTTGAAAAAAGCTAAATGCACCTTAAAAACAGAAGTGAAAATGAAAATAAAAACTGATTACGACATTTTCATTTGAACATGGCAGAAATATGCTATGTATTTTTTATGAAAAGATTATATTAAAATCATGACAGGTTTTGCTATTATTGTAGCATGATGATGCTATGATTGTAATGAAACCAGTTGTGATTTTAATACTCTTTTTGTGGAAGATACATGGTATATATTTTGTGTCATCTAATATATTATTTCCTGAATAAAATATGTCATGAACATTTAAAAAGCTTTTGAGTCAAGAACAGTATTTCCAATTTATTAGCCTTATACATTTTAAATTTGACTGCTCAAAGTTTACAGTAACATGATGGGTTTGATTCCAGGACTCACTTCTCCATTCCATATTTTATATGGTGACACCAATAGATGAATGAGTACCCCAAAGTGTTTGATTTTTTGAATTGAAGGAGTTTCATAACATTTTTTAAATCCCTATCCGCAACAAGTCCCTTTCAACCATTCTGTGATGAAAAGTACAGTATTGGACCCTTTATTCGGCATCCCAAAACCCGGCAGGACCTGAAATTCGGCAAAAACTTGTGTGGTTACCAATTTGAATTTCGTAGTTACCAGAAATTTTCGTGATCTTGAAAAAGCGACGATAATTGTGCTGCTGTTTTATCATTGTTGTTTTGTTAGAATATGCTGTGTTTCACGAATTTTAAATCTTTGTTGTCCTCTTTTTATAAAAATGTAAAAATATCATTAGAAAAACCGTGATTATCGTAAATGCAAAGAGGAAGCACTTAACACTTAGTATTAAGAAGAAAGTGAAATTGTTACAGCATTTAGAGAAAGGTGCTTCGGTATAACATTGTACAATGAGTTTGGTGTTAGTTCATCGACTGTTTAAGAAGAAAAAGAGTCAATTAATGAAATTTTATGCAGAATGTGGTGTTCCGAAAATTAATGAACAACAGAAAAACACTCCATCAGTCAAAGACAATCGACATGGATAAAGTTTTACTAAAGAAATGCGGCAGCTGATCATGAAGCCGCAGAGGAATACAGGCGACTCCCGAGTCTTCAAAGTTAGATGTATGCAATATGCTTTACAGACAGCCCAGTCCGGATTGCGCGAGTCGTTTGTAACAAACGACTCGCGCGAGCTGAATAACATACCTGCGTACATCTATCTATTAATACAACTATTTATCGCAGCAAAATTAATATAAAAGTTATTAAAAATGCATAAAATTACTTAAGAATAAAGAAACAATAAAATTAAAAATATTTTCATACCTTAAATCTTTTTCAACTGCACTTACTGGACTTGGTTTATTAATTGAGAAGTTGGAAGATTTTAGTTGGAAGAAGAGGAGCTATGGGGTGGGGAACTATTTATTGTTGTTATCAAATTACCTGAATTTATCATGTTCTAGAATTTTTTCCTTCTGTTTCACATAAGTGCTAATAGTTGACACCAACGATCATACGATTTCAGTGTGGCTTTCAGTATGTGTTTCTGACACTGATCATCTACCCAAAGTTTTAAAATTTTTTCATTTTAGGAATCACAACACCGTGCCTAGGAGTTTATTGTTGTTATCAAATTACGTGATTTTATCACATCTTCTAGAATCTTCTCCTTCTGTTTCACATAAGTGCTAATATTGGAAAGACACATTCCCAATGATCGTGCGATTTCAGCTTGGCTTTCACCTTTCTCAGCACACTTTAAAATTTCTAATTTCAATTCATAACTATGAATCTTATGCCCTCTTTTATTTGATTTCCTTACATTATCACTATTACATTTCCTTTTAGATGCCATTTCAAGTGATCAATTTATAAATAAATCAATAAAATAAATAAATTTAAATAAAAGATTAACAGAAAAAAGAGTGAAATCAGCACAAATTCAAACAATAAGAGCAGATATAACTACGTCTACACTAAAACTAAACCTCACGTTTGGTCGGAACCAATAACTACGCGAAGATTATTTCGCATATATTATCGATCGGTGGGATCGAAATCTCGAATTAATGGAGACTCGAACAATCAAGACTCGGGAGTCGCCTGTACTACGAAGAATAGGAGAGGAGCAAACGTTTATTCAAACAATTAGAAAGAGACACCTGAGGAGAGAGAGAGAGAGAACATGATTAAAGAAGTGCTAGAAGGAAAACTGGATGGAAAAAGAGAAAGAGGTAGGAAAAGGTTTCAGCTGATGGCTTGAAAGGGAAAGAGAGCTATCAAGACATGAAGAAGACTGCAGAAAATAGGAGTATATGGAGACCCAAGTTTAACCATGTATAATCACGTACCTGTCTATGGACAGACTACCTATGATGATGCTGATAATTAAAAAGGGTTGGAGACTACGGCGAGGTGGATGTTTCAAAATTAAGAAAAAACTCCTTAACCGTACAAGGCAAATATTTAGAGACAATACAAACAGTAAAAGTTAAAAAGTGGGCAAGAGAAGAAAAAAAGGAACAGATAAGGTAGGTACACTTACAGGTTTACAGGGTATAAATCTCCATCAGGGACGTGTTATCAGTCGCTCATTCACTCACTCTCACAAGAACATCCTAAGGTGGAAAGGATAAAATGGAAAGGGTGTACGAGGTGTTAACCTGCGTCAGGGACCCTTACACCATTGCTGGTTGGTTTGTGAATCTGTACGATCGCAACAGGGACCTACTCGGCAACCACACACGCTCGCACAAATAGGGAAAAAGGAAAAGGGGTAAGAAAGGAAATAATACCAGGTTTACGGGAAGTTACTCTGCGGCAGGGAAATGATGTCTGCAGGTTTGTGTGTCTTTCGACAGTGACAGGGACCTGTCAGGCATAACACTCAATCACACACGCACTCAAGTAACAATCTGAATATTTGAATATTTTTAAAAAATATGTATAAAAATGTGCATTTCCATCAAGTACCTAAAATAAAACTAACTATTTTTACTCAATTTTTTGTCTGTAAATTTCCTATTCACTCTACAGCTGATGCAATCCGTGGTTTTTGTTCTCCAGAGGCTTGGGCTGGTGTGTTACTTCTCAAAGCAAGGAGCAACACACAGACCCATGTCACATACCTTTCATTTGTATTTCATCCTTGTGTATTTGTCTTTCGAAGAACACAAACGACATCTCACACAGTTTCCCATAATCGACTAATGTTTATTTTCCTTGGCCTCCAAATGCTTAAGTTGGGTGTCGGCAGCACTAGGTCTTCCCCTTGGTATTGCATGAGCAGGAAGAGCCCTAGAACCCTCTCTGCTCTGTTTCGTGTTCTCAAAACGAATGTGCAAGGCAGTACAGAAAACCAAGACATGCAAAATAAAGAAGAAAATGCAAAAGGACCTTAGGGTTTGATTTGAGTCACTGGGTTCAGTTTATTGAATCTTTTTGGGATGCGAGGGAGGGTCCTGCAGCAGAGGCTTATTTTGAGAGAAATACTCGAGTATTATTTGTGCTCCCTTCCTCTAATCCTTAAGATCTTCAGCTTTAGTAGAGGAGGAGGATATGAGGGGTGTCTGGTCTTTCGGCTCATCTATTCATCTCGATCCTATGACCAAAACGATGTCTGTGAGCGGCGTCGGAAGTAAGCATGCCACTGGTGTGCCATTCAGCTGAAAAAGGTTAAACCAACACTTGAAAAATGTATAATGACATAATTACATTTTCAAACCTTTATAATCTCCAGGCACAATAAATATAAAACACTTTTCTTAAAGATGATATACAGAAATTGGTGTATACATGCTTGTTACAAAATAGTATTAGTCTTGAATTTGTACTTTTTGTTACTCTTAGCAGACATTAATAAATATCTGCATGCAATAGAATTAATCATTTTAGCAAATTCTGAGCAAGACATTGAATAGTTAAAGTGAATGAATAACTATGCTTTAAATATGTCAGTAAGTATCCTTGAGCGATTATCATTCCACAGGGTCTTCATTACACTGAAAACCCTCACTAAATATGCATTACTTGGTGGCACCACAAATACATGCTGAAATATTAACACTAAATTTGGACACATGATTTTCAAAAAACTTAATCCATTTTACAATCACATGATTAGTCTGAAATTCCAATGATACATTTCCTGATGGGATCGGTTCAGATGGTAGGAATTTTGGTATTACAGAATTCAATAGAAAATGGTTCATCCCCATTGAACTTAACTTCTATTTTTTCAGCAAGCTGAATAACAACATCAAAATCTAATTCTTTGTCTAAATTCAAAGGTATACAAAGATAATAGAGGGAATCCATTGAGTAATCAAACCATTTTTCCAGATACTGCAGGATTCTTCTGTACTTAGTATCAACCTCTTTAACCCTTTAATGCCTAGCGTGATCATACAATCACAGCGGACATCGCGACCATTAATTCGAGTTATTTTCTTTAGTTTTGATACATTGTAGTGGTTCTTTCAGGATATGCCATATAGTGGTATTGGATATACTGCAGCTATACTTTTTCTGCAATTGAAACCATAGTTTTTAACATATTATAATTTAAATTCACTGCTTCAAACCAAACAGACGTAATTTTATCGTAAATACTTCTATTGTTCTTTTGTTTAGTCTATATGTCACAAATGCTTATTATATCATGTGCCATCTGTCATAATAATTGTTTTGCAAAATATTAATAATTGTTTTTGTAACACATTGTGTGTGCATGATCATATGATCATGTTAGGCAGATCCTTATCAGTGGGGTGCATCAATGTGTTGTCATACGAGCCGAAGTAAAACACAGACCAAAGCTTGTAATGAAGGTTTTGAGATGAATCTTCCGTAAAAAATGTTGAACACAAGCTGGGTGAAACTCAATTTACAGTGACAGAGGTCAGATCCCAGTCTTAGATATACAAAGTGGCAGTTAATGGTAGTGAATGTATTTATAATTTTTGGGGAGCGTCTGGCGTCGGAGTATTGGCTTCTTCTTTGAAAGCCTCTAGTGTGAAGCAAAAACCTTTTAGAAGACTGACGTTTTCCACTGAGAGTGTGGTACAAATCTGCTTGGAGAAATTAATTTTCTAATTATTAGTTAATCGAATACATAAACATGACTATTTCTGTTTATTTATGTGGTTAGTCAATGTATCCATTTATAATGTGTGGATACTCACTAAAAAGTCGGGGATTGAAATCTCGTCGCAGTATAGTTCAAACTATCTGACTCGATATAGAAATCCTCCTGTTGCCACAGAGCGAACATCAATGGTAAAAGCTAGCTCATTGCAGGCTCAGGTCAGTGATGAAATTCGCCTTGATGGCAATGGACACTTGATAATGTCAGGTAATAGGCGCCGCTGTGCTGGTGAAATGTTTAAAAACTGTTCATACACAATGCATGAAATGCAATGTAGGACTTTATATATCCTTTTTTTCAAAATTTCATACACAGTCAATTACTTATTTCATGAGAGTGAATAAAAAGGTCCCAGAATTGTGTCAGTAGCAACGTGCTTGAATTCAAACATAAACAAACCTTTATTGTCTGAAATTGACATGATCTTAGCTATAAACTTACAATATTTGGTAAGAATTCATTCATTTGGTATAAAATAACTGATTTTTTAATTCACTGATTTGTGAGCATGTTGATTTTATTGAAGGACGTTGGACAGTCGCAGGAAATTATTAAGAACAGGTCTTATGGAATTTGAATGCTGCATTGTCACCACGACAATGTGCCAGCACATATGTCCAAGGTTTCAAGAGCTGTGCTTTGAGAATTGCATTGGGAACTGCTTTCTCATCCACCCTACAGTTCTGGTTTGGCCCCTTCGGACTTTTTCCTGTTACCAAAATTAAAAGATCACATCAAGCGAGTTCACTGGGAATTGATATCTGAGGAGCTGGTCCTAATAATTGGAATTCAACTTCAAAATGATGATGATCATTCTTCTGAGAGGTAAACTAGTGGTGGTAAACTGGAATTTTATTAATTTTGAGGTATGTATAATCATGCCTTCATTTCATCGCATAATATGTTTGTGATTTTCTACAAAAATCTTTCAATTATTTTCTTTCAGAGAAAATTCCAGAGCAAGTATACCTGTAATTTATGCCTCATTAACTTAGACTGTTGGACGAATGGTTGTATTCAGGAGTAATATAACATCCATGGCAATTTCAAATGCCTGAATGTTAAGGTAAGTGACATTTAAAAATATAATTTAAAAAAACTGCCAAAATCTTCCCACAGTAGTTGTTAGAATTTTTATAAATGATAGTTAGTATTTTGAATTTAACATGAAGATTTTATTTTCTAATTTGTTTTCTTTTTTAATTTCATGGCATTCATCAGAGCTTGGAATTCTACTCCATGTTATGCGGAAGTGTAAGAAAAAATGAAGCTACATTATGGGAGACTTTGCATCAGTTGCATACATTAAAATAATGGAAAATGTTTTATTTCAAGAAAGTAATCCCATGAATCCTATATTCAAAAAGCTGGCTGTTTTAATATGCAGACTAAAACCATGCCTTCTGGTTGTAGTCTTCTCCTACTCGATTTAAAAAATCAACCTTCCATCTTTGCCACTTCTGACAACTCATCTGTCATCTTAACTTTTTGTTAATGACCTTCTCTTTCAGCTCATCTTTTGCTTTGGTATTTGCTATTGTATGCAACATAAAATTTCTTTAAATAGTTGAAGTTCTTTCTGCAAAAATGGTCATATATTGTAGTGTGCAATTTCAATGGAAAATCGCAACTAATATTTATGTACCTTTAATGAATCATGTGTATTTCTATATATATGTTGTGATGCTATAATGACCAAATAGGGACATGCTTGCAAAGGCATATAAAACTTGTGCATAACTGTCTCTTTTGGTATACTGGTTTTAAATATATTTGATAGTATAAAACATGCATAGAAAGTATCGCTGTTAAATAACAGATGAAATGTCTTGATCTAGGCTTAATATGAATATAAGTGATTCAAATTTAGGTTTATTGCTTAGGAAAAGGGAATTATGGAAAGAAGTCAGAGCATAAGTTTCAGAATGGGGAGAGTGAGTTTAGCTTTGAAATATATAGGGAGGGAATAGGTAACAACCAAGGTCCATAAATAGGATAGTTTAGTGATAATATTAGGTTAATGATAGAATATTTTTAATTTTTTGTACTTATTGCATGTGCTACTATACCCAAACTGTCAACTCTAGGTCTACATCAACAAGGAATCACTGGCACAGGAAGGATGGCATCCCAGGTCCCGAAGAAGAGTGGCCGCAGCTGCGATGAAGAAAAACTGCATATCGGCATCATTAAATATCTCTTACAGGTAATGTATGAAATTTTAATTTCCTTGGAAATAATTTTGAATGCAGAGATGTAGCTTTTTATTACATTTGAAAATTAATTTTTAAGGCTTCAAGATGATGTCCGACCAGTGCCAGCCACCACCATGGAGAAGAGGACCAACCCATGAAGAAATACGTTCCGGACAGAGTCACCGGACATTTATTTACAGGTAAGAGTTATGATTTTAAACTTGTGAGTTGTATAAATTTTAATTTCCTTGGAAATAATTTTGAATGCAGAGATGTAGCTTTTTATTACATTTGAAAATTCATTTTTAAGGCTTCAAGATGATGTCCGACCAGTACCAGCCACCACCATGGAGGAGAGGACCAACCCATGAAGAAATACGTTCCGGACAGAGTCACCGGACATTTATTTACAGGTAAGAGTTATGATTTTAAACTTGTGAGTTGTATAAATTTTAATTTCCTTGGAAATAACTTTGAATGCAGAGATGTAGCTTTTTATTACATTTGAAAATTCATTTTTAAGGCTTCAAGATGATGTCCGACCAGTACCAGCCACCACCATGGAGGAGAGGACCAACCCATGAAGAACTACGTTCCGGACAGAGTCACCGGACATTTATTTACAGGTAAGAGTTATGATTTTAAACTTGTGAGTTGTATAAATTTTAATTTCCTTGGAAATAACTTTGAATGCAGAGATGTAGCTTTTTATTACATTTGAAAATTCATTTTTAAGGCTTCAAGATGATGTCCGACCAGTACCAGCCACCACCATGGAGGAGAGGACCAACCCATGAAGAAATACGTTCCGGACAGAGTCACCGGACATTTATTTACAGGTAAGAGTTATGATTTTAAACTTGTGAGTTGTATAAATTTTAATTTCCTTGGAAATAATTTTGAATGCAGAGATGTAGCTTTTTATTACATTTGAAAATTCATTTTTAAGGCTTCAAGATGATGTCCGACCTGTACCAGCCACCACCATGGAGGAGAGGACCAACCCATGAAGAAATACATTCCGGACAGAGTCACCGGACATTTATTTACAGGTAAGAGTTATGATTTTAAACTTGTGAGTTGTATAAATTTTAATTTCCTTGGAAATAACTTTGAATGCGGAGATGTAGCTTTTTATTACATTTGAAAATTCATTTTTAAGGCTTCAAGATGATGTCCGACCAGTACCAGCCACCACCATGGAGGAGAGGACCAACCCATGAAGAAATACGTTCCGGACAGAGTCACCGGACATTTATTTACAGGTAAGAGTTATGATTTTAAACTTGTGAGTTGTATAAATTTTAATTTCCTTGGAAATAATTTTGAATGCAGAGATGTAGCTTTTTATTACATTTGAAAATTCATTTTTAAGGCTTCAAGATGATGTCCGACCAGTACCAGCCACCACCATGGAGGAGAGGACCAACCCATGAAGAAATGCATTCCAGACAGAGTTGCCAGACTTTTATTTACAGGTAAGAGTTACGATTTTAACCAGTCATCTGATAATTAATTTTTTCTGGACGCACATCTGGTGGGAACTTTTTTTTCAAATGAGTAGGCTTTTGAAATCATGACAATGATGAACGATTTTACTATATATTTATTAATATATTGAAATAAATAATAATTAACATTGAATTTCATTTAAAAATTATTAACATTTTGGAAAAATAAATTGCTCTTCGGTAGTCCACATGTACGGATATCCTGGAACATTAGTCACCTCCTCTTCTTCAGCATCACTAGGTTCATCTTCAGTTTCACTGTTGCTAACATCTGTGTTTATATACACATCATCCGAATCTTCACCAGAATTTTCATAATTTTCTTCGAGGGTATTGTGAATGTCTTCTTCTTGCATCGGTGAAACTTTCGGACGTTTACTTGATAAGCCATTATAGAGTCAAGGGATGATAAAATCCTAAATATATCGTAAATGTATATTTACTGGAGCAGCATTGTGCACCCTCCAAAGAAAATAGATCTCAGCCATTATATTACTATGTAAAATGAAATTAACCCTTTGTAATAACAAAGATGCACACACTTCAAGTAAAACTGAGCCTCTCAACATTCAACAGATCACTGGTAAGCTTTCCGTACTAAGACTGATTCTACTTTTCTTTTAACATCTGTTTTACAAAAAGTACCATTAACAGATATTTGGAGAGGGTTTTATGACATTCGGGACCCCACAAGAGGTAAAAGGAGTTTGACTCTGACCGTAAACCTGTGCGCCTATGTAGGGGCATAATAGGCAACCACCAGGACAGATGCAAGCCTTCCGTAAGGCGCTTATATTTTCTCAACCGCTCGAGGTATACCCCTTCTACTGTCGGGAAAGTAAACTATAAAGACACCGCTGCGAGCTATTAGAGCCCCATGACGAACTATTTCGGCATACCCATAACAATTGGGCAAGAAAGTCGTGTGCCGAACATGTGCGGATGCCTACCACGTGAGAAAAGCCATGACGAACATGTTCGGCATGCCCATCACGTGAGAAAAACCATGACGAACATGTTCGGCATACCTAGATGACTGGTTAAACTTGTGAGATGTATGAAATTTTTATTTCCTTGGAAATAATTTTGAATGTAAAGATGTAGCTTTTTATTACATTTGAAAATTCATTTTTAAGGCTTCAAGATGATGTCCAGCCTATACCAGCCACCACCAGGGAGGAGAGGACCAACCCATGAAGAAATGCATTCCGGACGGAGTCGCCAGACATTTATTTACAGGTAAGAGTTACGATTTTAACCTTTATCGTACGGCATTTAAATTCCAGAAGTAGGACAGGCTGGCCGGATTTTTTTCGGGCATTTAAATTAGATCATACAAACATTTACGTTTCTGCTCTTTTCTCCATTCCTATTTGCGATAGAGTAATGAGATAAGAAGCGTAATGAAGGAAATAAAATGTATTATGTTAATAATTTTGGTTAGTATTTCATTTATATTTGCGTCTTTACAAGAGAAATTGATAAACGCAGGTATAATACTTTTATGCATATAAATCAAAAAATAATATAATGTAATAATAATATAATATCGGAATTTCATCCAGCTTTTACAAATTAGTTTTTGTGTGGTATTCCTTGAAAGAAAAGTCCACGCAGAGTCCGACGTTGCACTTAGAGCACTGATAAACCGTTCGACTTTCTTTGCCCCGCAGCGAACACAAGCGGCATCTGGCTCTTTTCCCTTTCTCAATCCGGTGCTCATAATCTCTGCCTTCGAGTCGAATGATGTTTGTTGACGCAGGAGATGGTCGACCACGAGGACGTTGAATTAGGTGTTTATCTCTCCCGGCTGCTTCCAAGAGATTTCTCACGAGAGCTAATCTGAATTTACGATGACTCAGATCGCTTCGAATGGATGAAAAAAGCAATCCAAGCACTCAGTATTGTTAGATCTAGGAGGCGGAAGATTAATTTTTTTGTCCATTTCCACGGTCGCCTGCTAATAGACTAGCTGTTCACCATCCTATCCGACTTATCCACTTATCCCATATGCTTGTTATAATCTTCCACGATCACAGGTTTCAGTGCTTTCCCTTGTTCATCGCAGAAATTTCCCTCTGCTGGGGGAGCATGCATATTTGTCAGTATATGAACGTCTGTTTTGTCTTTCCAAACAAGCGCAGTCAAGTCATGTGTAGTCCTCACCTTTATGTCACCGCGTTTTAATTTCAATTTTTTATTCTGAAATTCTTTTGGCATGCCACTATTGTTTGGTCTTACAGTCTCACAACAATTTTTTACTTTTCTTTAGATCGTCAAAAAGGTTGGGAGAAGAGAAGAAATTGTCCATTATTAGTTTATGTCCATTCCCTTCCACTCTTCTAGTCAAGTTTTTTACAGTTGCGTGAGTTGCCGTCATATCTTTAGTAGCGTTTCGTCTGTCTTTTCCAAGGTACACAGTCATGTCCAATATATAGCCTGATGAGTCACAAATTTTGTATATTTTTATTCCAAATCTCTTGTGCTTCTTTGGAATATATTGTTTGAATATTACTCTACCTTTGAAGAGAACAATAACTTCGTCTACTGCAAGGTGTTCGGATGGTCTGTAAAATTTAGCGTAGTTGTCATTTAGAATGTCAAATGCAGTTCTTATCTTCCAAAGTCTGTCATAATTTTCATCGTCTCTGTTAGGATAATTCTCGTTATTAGTGAAATGTATAAATGGAAGAATATGAAGGAATCTATCTCGCGGCATGGTATTACAAAAAAAAAAGGAGTGTAAAACTGCTCTATCCGCGACCGGTAGTCTTCAGTGAGTCTCGAATGTCATGTCCCATTTGAATTTCAATTGCCAAAAATGTGAACATTTCAGAGGAAGTTATGTCAATTTGGGGAGATGGTCCATCGTCTTGCTTATCTAAAAACTGAAAATAACACCTGTTAGTCTCTTGTACCAGCAGTGGGATGACTGCTTCGAAGAAGAGCAAAAAAACTTCCAGGGGCGTGGAGTTTGTCATGATGTTAGGAGCCTCATTAGCGATCAATCCCCTTCCACCTCCAGTAAATTTGAATGTACCTTTGTAATTATTTTGCTTTTTCACCCATTCCTTTGCCTGACGTCGGGCTGAATCTTCTTCAATATTGCCGTCATCTTGCTCATAGTCGTCACTCTCATCAGTATCGTATGTGTCTGAGTCACTGTCCACTAGAACTCTTTCAATATCTTTCTTCACTAATTTCCTTTTACGTCCCATCTCACAAAAGGAAGGGCATTTCCACTAAATAAATACGTTAGAAATAAAATATCTTTATTTATGTCGTAGGAATAACATTCCGAAAAGGATAGTTTAAAAAATACGCTGCCTAATGAGAAAATTGCTCGCAATCAGATATTAAAATCACGTATAAGAGCTTACGTTGCTTTGCTACCAATGCCTCGACTGCGTGGATTGAACTGAATAGCATGGACCACATTGAAAGCTGGAGAACAGCTGACTTAGCTGGGAGAGGATATTGAGGGACATTCCCTGCGATGTTTTTATTTACACAGGGGATAAGGTAAGGAAAAGCCCCTCATCACCCTCAATGAGCTCTTTGAGTGCTGAGGTAAATGGGTCCGACTCCTTTAGAGTGCCAGACTTCGTCGAAGAGCGCATAAAAGATAAAAAAATACTAAGCGGGACCTAAAATTCCCATTCGTCCTACGGGACCAGATTTTTGGTGGGACCAAAAGTTCCCTTTCGTACGATAAAGGTTAAACTTGTGAGATGTATGAATTTTTAATTTCCTTGGAAATAATTTTGAATGCAGAGATGTAGCTTTTTATTACATTTGAAAATTCATTTTTAAGGTTTCAAGATGATGTCCGACCTGTACCAGCCACAACCAAGGAGGAGAGGACCAACCCATGAAGAAATGCATTACGGACAGAGTCGCCAGACATTTATTTACAGGTAAGAGCCAAACAATTCTTTGTCAGCATAATAGATGACATTATTGATCACATGAACCCTGCAAATTTTTCTTGTCTTATTATTTATTTGCTATTTTGATTTAATTGATTGCACAGTCAGCAAAACGTTTATAAAATAAAACGTGATAATGCAATGCAAAATTCAGTTCATTATTTAATTATAGTGTGTTTTTTTATCATTGATTGATTTGAAAAAGTTTAAAAGATAAACTTTAAAAAATATTAAAATAAAAAATAGCTCAAAAATAATTGTGATGACGATGCTGTGCCCTTGATATCACTGTTGCAAACTTTTGGGTAAAATTTTCTTAATTTCTGTGGACAATTAATTGAAAATCCAAGGAATATGGCTGAACTTTGTGGTAATTGATACTCATATTAACAAAAAAACACTTAGTTAAATTCCGCAACTTTATATTTCACGACCGGTTTCGCTAAATAACTAGCATCATCAGGTGAGAAAAGTGCTAAAAATAGCCTTTATATACAGGTGAGCCCCGCTTACGCGGGGGATGTGTTCCTGAGGTCTCCGCGTTAAGCGAAAATCCGCGTTTGCCGGGGCACCACAACCTTTAGGCACCCAGAGGGAAATAACTTCCCAAATGGTATTTTTGGAACCACATTCAATGTAAAACATATTTCTACCGGACTTTAGGAACGTGATTTTTTAACAAACTATAAAATTACCTAGTAAACAGTAAGACAAAAAAGCTTTTTAGCATAAACGTACATAATTTCAAAATATTTCTCAAAACACCCACAAAGTTTTATTTAAAAATCTGATGTGGCCAACACATGACTTTCTCCATATTTGGGGTATAGATATTATTATTATTATGATTAGCATTATAAGGCAAAATGGCTTATGTCCACTAACTGGGACCACATTTTAAACTGACCGCGAAGCTGACCCCTCGACCGTCATTAACTCGGGTTAGAGGCCCATACCTCGAGGCCCATCCTCAAATCCGAGCTCAGGCGTCTTTACTCTCTCAGCAGGGGGTCACTTGCCGACCACGTCTTTTGCAGTAAAATTTAAACTATTTTATGTTGTTAACTTAGTGCGATTGTGACTCATGCAACATATTCGGGTGAATGCGCTGATCAGGAGCATCGTTTCACTGTGCTCCTCCAACAAAGTCATCCACTGGTCGACGATGCCCTTGCAGCTCCACTTATAGATCAAACCCGTAGTAGTGCATGTTGGGTTTTCTGCAATTTTTATATCATTATATACAGTGATGAGCTGAAACCAGCTCCTGCCGGCTCGCACGAGTCTGTTGTTAATTTTTCTCAGAATTTGTGAGGCGGTTGTTAAATTTTTAGAAAATATGAAAATTTATTGATTTTGTCCTTTCAAGTACATTTTGCCCTATCTGATAGTCAATTACCGACAATGTATGAAATGGAATACATTACAAACCGAGCACTTGTTAAGCTAGCGGAGCGCTATTACTAAACTAGAGTGAAATGGTGCCCCTGGCATATAGGCATCCTGCCATCGTTATACATATTTCCTAATCCCCTTTTTTTAGAGAGCCGGTACTTAATTTTTTTCCTGCTCATCACTGATTATATATTATTATACATTATATGCATTCAAACATTAAGATCCCTCCGTGCATACCAATTTTTTTTCATATGTAGATCAAAATTATATAATTTTTTTTGTGTAGGGTTATTGTTTTATTATTATTTATAATGACATGTTAATACGGTAAATTAACATTGTAATCAAGTAATTGTGGAAAATTATAGATTAAAAAAAATATAAATCATCAAAAACAGTCTTTACCATCCAATTATGCCAAAGAAATATGAAGCATGAATCATATTTCTATTTCAGTTTTTGAAATGTTTTCCGCCGTAGGAAATATATTTTTTGTGTTAGACCTGTGAAATATACAGGGAAAAGAGTGAAATTGGCCACCAGACGATGCAATATTATGCGACACTGCTGAAATATCGCAATATTTAGGATACTTTAGGAAATTTGATTAGTGCGAAATTTAAAAAAAACAAAATCTGATGTGGCCAACACATGACTTTCTCCATATTTGGGGTATAGATATTTAAATTATTATGAGTAGCATTATAAGGCAAAATTATTATTTCGTATCGTAAAAGAAGACACGTCCTTGCCGTAAATTACGTATATTTTGAATGTTTACAGAATTCACCGCTACGTGGTGTTGGCGCTGTATACTGGTATTAAGATAAAGCGAAATATATCCGAAATGGATGGTTCTACGAAAATTAGTTACAAACAAAACTTGGAAGAAATAATATTCTCTACAACTTTGGTCTTTACGAAGATTACCAATAACGATGTTTTTAAGGAGATATTTAACGGAAACCGAAAAACCGGTTATTTATAAATAACTCCTAAACAATAACTCCTATAGAAAATTGTTTCAAATTAAAACTGTAGGAAATTACATTCTCTATAACATTAGTATAGAACTGTATATAGAATAATGATGTTTTAACAAAGAAATATCGCAAAAACTGAATCGGGTTTCGAGTAAACCGCGACTTCCGATTATCCGTTATTGTCCAAAAACTAATCAGTTCTTTGTGCTCATGTTCAAGTGTTATATATGAAGTTTGGTAACGATATGGCATGTACTTTTTGAGTTAGAGCGCCCACAATAACATACACACACAGACATCATTCCGAAAATAGTCAAAACGTGTTCTAGGGATCTCAAAACATGTATTTCCGTTGAAATCTCGAAGTCGATTTTTTTCATGAATACAATACTTTCCCATTACTACGTATGAGAAAGTAATAAGATATTAGACTGAGGTCACACTGTGCATAAGATGTCTTTATTTAAAAAAAATTTAATTTTAAATAAAATCAGCATTATAACGAATCCGCGTTGGCTGGGGCTGCATTAAGCGGGGTTCACCTGTAGTAGATTGACAGAGGGGAGTAAAGCAAAGGAGGGGAGGAGGAGAAAAAAAAACAATACTGGTTACAATTTATTACATATATAGAAAGTGATGAACACTGGCAATGATTTGGATTTTATAAAAAAAAACATTGAAATAATCTTTAATCCACAAAATACCACTTCATCATTCTTCTAAAGTATATTGATATAAGATTATCATTACACGGCCACACCTGGTGGAATCACCTACTCGGTGTGGACAGCACTCAGACAACATGGATGATGAGAGCAGAATTGTGCACACTGATGTCGATAGTCCTCTTAAAGGTAGCATGTGAAACCATCGTTTTCTGAGAATAATTGATAGTTGTTTATTAAATTTTAAAATTGAACTTTTAGGACTGAAGATGATGCTCTGGCAGTACCAACCAGGAGGATGGATGGAAGGCCCAAAGCCAGGCAGAAAAATGACCCGGAATCAGCGTGGCCCAGGATATTTTTTCACAGGTATATATAATTATAATTAAGTAATATTAGGATATTAATTTTATGAAATAAATAGGTTAATGTCAAACATCCTTCATAGATTTGATTCATTTAGAACAACTATGAAGGGGTGTTTGTATAAGTTAGGGCAGTGGACCTTGGTTGTTAGCCTAGTTATGATAGGAGAGCATATGTATGAAAAATTGCGTAAAATGGATAAAGGGAGGTGCAGGAAAGATAAATATATGAAATGGAGGGGAGGGGTAAGGTTCGCCGGCGGATGGGAGGGGACGGTTCATAGTCGGCGGAGGGGAAAGGTTCGTAGTTGGCAGAGGGGCGGGGAAGGTTCGAAGCCGCGGGAGGGGCGGGGAAAGGTTCGAAGCCGCGGGAGGGGCGGGGGAAGGCTCGAAGCCGCGGGAGGGGCGGGAGAAGGTTCGAAGCCGCGGGTGGGGCGGGAGAAGGCTCGAAGCCGCGGGAGGGGCAGGGGAAGGTTCGAAGCCGCGGGAGGGGCGGGGAAAGGTTCGTAGTTGGCAGAGGGGCGGGGGAAGGTTCGAAGCCGCGGGAGGGGCGGGGGAAGGTTCGAAGCCGCGGGAGGGGCGGGGGAAGGTTCGAAGCCGCGGGAGGGGCGGGGAAAGGTTCGTAGTTGGCAGAGGGGCGGGGAAGGTTCGAAGCCGTGGGAGGGGCGGAGAAGGTTCGAAGCCGTGGGAGGGGCGGAGAAGGTTCGAAGCCGTGGGAGGGGCGGGGGAAGGTTCGAAGCCGCGGGAGGGGCGGGGAAAGGTTCGTAGTTGGCAGAGGGGCGGGGGAAGGTTCGTAGTTGGCAGAGGGGCGGGGGAAGGTTCGTAGTTGGCAGAGGGGCGGGGGAAGGTTCGTAGTTGGCAGAGGGGCGGGGGAAGGTTCGTAGTTGGCAGAGGGGCGGGGGAAGGTTCGTAGTTGGCAGAGGGGCGGGGGAAGGTTCGTAGTTGGCAGAGGGGCGGGGGAAGGTTCGAAGCCGCGGGAGGGGCGGGGGAAGGTTCGAAGCCGCGGGAGGGGCGGGGGAAGGCTCGAAGCCGGGGGAGGGGCGGGGGAAGGTTCGAAGCCGGGGGAGGGGCGGGGGAAGGTTCGAAGCCGGGGAGGGGCGGGGGAAGGTTCGAAGCCGGGGGAGGGGCGGGGGAAGGCTCGAAGCCGCGGGAGGGGCGGGAGAAGGCTAGAAGCCGTGGGAGGGGCGAGGAAGGTTCGAAGCCGCGGGAGGGGCGGGGGAAGGTTCGAAGCCGGGGAGGGGCGGGGGAAGGTTCGAAGCCGGGGGAGGGGCGGGGGAAGGCTCGAAGCCGCGGGAGGGGCGGGAGAAGGCTAGAAGCCGCGGGTGGGGGGGGAGAAGACTGGAAGCCGCGGGAGGGGCTGTGAAGGTTCATGGCTGGCAGGAGGGGGGTGTATGGTCTGTAGGAGGAGGGAAGGGGATGGTCCTTCTGAGAAGGAAAGGGGAGGGGAATATAAAAAAAATATTTTATTTATCTCACATTTTACATTCAGGGCAAGCCTTACATAGACAAAAGGTGTACAGGGCTCATTGCAGACTGGCTTTTGACAAATGTGGCATGATTTTCTTGTTTTTCTTTGTCTTCTATGAGGAGCCGCAATGCACATGTGGCATGCCCCAACAACTTTTTTCGTCCCAGTTCCATCTCGTGACGCTGGTTGTAATGCCGAGCCAGAAGCTTTCAGTACACTTTCGATGCCTGACCTAGTGGCAAAATGTCTCGGCCTTAACATTTTGAGACCTATCTTGAATTGCTGGGAGACTTCATTCTTTGCCCAATTGACACAAAAATAGGCGACGTTGGTTGCTTCTTTAGCATAGCATTTTGTTGTTTTTGAGAGACATAATGTAGGAAGCAAGAGCTGCAATGTCTACAATGTTGCAAAAGAGAGCGAGCGGCCATCTGTTCATCCATCTGTGTGTATAATAGCGTTCCAACATTTTGTCCATTACATCGATGCCAAACTTCGTCTTGTTGTAGAAATGGACCATTTCCAGTTACTCTTTTGGCCCAGTAGTTGCATTATCATGATGCATAGTGGACAGCAAAATGACAGCCTTTCTTTTATTTAGAACGTACGAGCAAATCATTACATTCTCGTGAAATCCAAGTGACGTGGTGAACGTTTCACGTGAATTAGATGGTGCCATTTTTCGGGGAATATAACTTTTGTTTCTTGTCAAAGTTCCAACAATTGTCAGGTTCCACGATAACAAATGTTTCGCCAATGGTAGTGTCGTAAAAAAGTTTTCCATGGCAACGTTTCGACCAGACCCCTTGGTTTGGCCGACTAATTCCTTCACAACTCGTTCACCTTGATTTGTTTCTCGGCCTGTTGCTGTTTTTCCGGTGTAAATTTGGCCAGTCAATGGATAATAATTTTTGGCATCGCATATCCACCACACTTTTATGCCATATTTAGCTGACTTACTTAGATGGAATGTACTGTGTAAATTTAGATCTTCCTCGGTATGGGAAAAGTTGTTCGTCCACTGTCAGGTTCCCGGTTGGCCTGTATTTCTTCGCTAAATTATTATTTAGCATTGTCCATATATCGTGAATGGGAGCAGGTTTATCGTTTTGCAGATGTTCCGCTCGCGTATTTTGTTTGTCGAACCGAATGAATCTCGTGACGTTCCAGAATCGATTCACACTCATACTTGCTCGATACGAAGGGTATGAGTTTGATTTCCACATTTCCAATGTATGATCTGTGTTTGAATTGTTTACGCCGGTTGTAATAAGAACTCCCAAGAAAGCGTCAAACTCTTGTGCAGTAAGATTCTTCCAAGTGAGTTGTCTTTTCGTTGGATTGTCGCGATTATACTTGCCATACACACTGGTCGCCTTTTGATTTGTGTATTTGATAATTATGTCAACTGTTTCGTCTGTAAATATGCACTTGAATGTGACACAAATTGACAAAGTTTCTGTTGATCTGTGCGGGCCACTTCTTTGACGGACAATGTTGCAAGTTGGTGTTTGGTGATGAATAGGTGGTGCCTCATTCCACACAGTTCCATTTTTAGCCACAAAAACATTCGCAGATGTCGATGGCTGAACTTCTTCGGTTTTGGCTTCGTCGCTATCATTACTGTCACTGCCGTCCTCGACTTCTTCCACCTCACTCTCTCATTCTCCAACTGGAAATATATGTTATTATTATTTATTGAAAACATATACATTATTATTATAGAATTCTAAACATACCATCACGATCATTATCAGAAAATTCTTCTTCCAATGGAGATGGATCAGTTGATGTTCGTGGCTGTACCGGGATCCAATATTCATCGTCGCTATCGGTAAATTCACTAGAATCTGAACACACGTCTTCCCTCAATAATTCTTGAATATATTCTTCTTTCTTCTTAACACTCAATCTAGAAGAAACACATGCACATTCATTGTACTATCACTTAATACCAACTCGCAATTTTCATACACATTTCACAATTATTACCTTGAGAACTGCTTCGCAGATAACTCCTTCATTTTCTTCTAGTCAATAAACTCATGGAAAAAAAACTGCACTATATAAAAAGTTGTTGGAAACTGATGCACACACAAGAAACAACAATATGGAAAATTTTGCGAAGAGCAAAACATCTACTTCGTACAAAAGATTGTTTGATACTGAACTGGCGACTGATTCGCAACGCAGCTGCAAGATATAATGGCTTTTTAAGAGAAGAAAGTCGAAGAAAAATACATCATCTAGACTGATTCCTATTACGAATATGACCGAACCTTCACGATGATTCCTGATCTCCCATGCATACCCCAGAACCTTCTCAGGGGTCGCACAAAACTTCGCTTCGTGACGTCAGACGAAGAGAAGAAATATTCTCTCCAAGCAATTCTTCTTGCTTCTCCTCGTTTCCATTCCATTCGCCGAGTCTAAATGTGCCCCAGTCCATTTAACTCTTCGGTAAGAATATTTTTCTTATAGCCGTGCTTCTCTTCACTTTGCCACGTTTCTCCATAGTGTGAGCACGCCTGTAGGGTCCCAAGCCGTCTTTTATTACCCAGGTTATTATTAGAAGAATGAGGGAGAGTAAATGTGGTGATTGGGGAATAATAGGAAACCTGTTTCTACCTGGGCCATACAGAATTTCCGGTGGGTACCTGGGTACCCCGGTTATTGATCAAGCAGGGAAATTTTGGTCATTGACATAAGGGTTAACCCTAAAATAGCACAATGATCAGAAAAAAACGTTTAACCCTTTCGCTGCATAATTTGTTCCCCAAAAAGTGGCAATTATCCAGGAAAAAATCAGTTTTTTGATAAAGTAAATTTTATTATTTCTGGTTTGGCATAGTTGTAATGAATTCAAAAATGTTAAAACATGGAATTTACATTAATATATAAATATTGAAATCATCATTATATTGCAAAAAACATAAAATACATTTACAACCCACTATTTTTAGTGAAAAAAAGGTTAAAACAGCTATTCTCAATTTTAAATATATTAAACATTAAATATATATGTATTACATTAAATACTTTGTTTTTAAAAAATATAAAAATAGTAATAATAAAATTATGAAAAACCACTTTTCAAAGATTTTGTATACAATTTTATTAAATAAAATTCCATCATAAAATAAGTCTTATCTAATTGTTCAGATTAATAAGATGTATTTTGTATATAACTATTTCACCCTTTAACATTTTGGTTGGAAATTGCAATATTTTCTGAATTTTTGTTTTGGGTAGTACACCATAAGTCGAGGCTGTAACAGAGATGAAGTCCAGCGGCTGCACTTCAAGTTGTTTTGCCTTTCAAAGGATCATAAAAGACCATTTATGACTTGCTCCCTGAATTTTCTTTGTGATAACTTTCCATTGGGATTTTGTATATTGTAAACAATGCCACCGTTTATCAAAGCCACCTCAATGATAAAACGCCATATAGTCATATACCATTTACTTGATTATCGATTGAATGGTTATATAGAACAAAGCTGATCAAATCTGTCTACTCCTCCCATAAATTCATTAGACGGTACTTGTATATTTGGCTTGACTGCTTTCTTCTTTCCATTCTTTAAAATTCACCTCCACTTCAGTTGTCCCAACATTGCTTATGGTAGACAACAGTATCTTCCAGAGTGCAGGTTATCGTAGAATTTTCTGAATTTAAGTTGCTTTGTTAATATGTTTTTGCATCATTTTTTTCATAAAAAATGTGAAGAAGGGCATCCAGCCACTGAGATAAATACCAGCAAACTGACAATATATGTAATTCCCTTTCCTTTTAAATCATCATAAAAGCTTCCTTAGCCTCTCAAAACCAGCAACATCTCAAGCATGACTTATTCCTTTGCTTGCTCATAGCCAAAGAAAAGGAGAGGCCGCCCTCAAGTGTGCATTCGCACACGTACACTTCACACAGAGGGTGCGGTCTGAAGTGGGTGAGATACATCTTGCCAGTATTTACACAAATAAGAGCGATCAGAGGTATAAGGAGAGTGCAATAAGGCAGAGAGGGGCTACCGAGTGCAGCAGTATCGATAGAAAGTTTTATCAAGGGCATGGGATAAACTCGAATGTGGCAGCGTAGGACTATATAAGATCGTTCGGATATATCTGAATGTGGCAGCATAAGGGTTAAGTAAGGTATTGTAAGAAATAAATAATTTAAAAAAAGCGTATACACTTAGAAAACATTTTATTAAAAGCAAAAAATCAAATGATTTATATTGCGACGTAAATACCTAGACTCACGCACACTTGGTTAGAAAGCTATTTGAAGCAGTGGTCGCTTTCGGAACTAAAATAAATCAGTCATAAATTATTCCGTTGTTTGGATGTTTCCGAATTCTGGATGAATGATCTTCTACTGTATTCAAGTTTTTGAATCAGCTGTTCTGATGAAAGGATCCACTTTGAAAGTTGTTTTGGAAAAGAAACTTTTCAAAATTATTTAAGATTTTATTTGGTTCTTGCAATTTCAGATATTGAATCCATTAAAATTAAAATTATTATGAAGGAACTTACAGATGTATGACCAGCAAAGATAATTAACAAATTTCTGCAGAACTAATGACTCAGTTTCGAACAAGCTTTCATTTGGTGTGAACTGCATTATGTTCTAGAAGCATCATTTAATTTCAACTACCCCAATCAAATAAATTTTTAAAAATTACTTTCTTTTATTAAATTTCCCACATCTCAATAATGCTAAAATGAGTAGCATATTTTTATTTGCACTTCAAATCAAGATACAAAGTTGGGACTTGAATCCAGGTTCAGAGAGAACTTTGAAGTTTTAGTTTCATGCTATCAAATTACAAATACAGGACAAATCCATTCAAAATTATTCTTTTACAAAATCATCAAATTTTTAAACAAAGTTTTTGTTGTCAAATCATCCCAATTGTTTCTGAACAAGTTTTTTATTCATGGCAAGGAGGAGTTATAGGTGGATAATGTTAGCTACACATACATATAGCACGTTGTTGTGAGAGGGGAAGAAGAGTAAGGGTAAGTGGGGAAACAAATAGGTGGAGAATATAACAGTACAGGGAGGTTGTAGGAGAAAAAATATACAGATGAAAGCACCAGAAAAATTTAATTACTGTAATACATTGTAATTTAATTGTAACTTAACAGTTAGTCAAACACTCAACATTTGACTGAGTTTGACATTATTTTTCATTATTTCCCTTAATTTTTCCTGAAGTAGATCTGCAGGCTCTCTATTAGTGTATTAATAAAAAATATATTAAAGATACTATTAATGCTTAATACATAAAATAATAGAGATTGCTGGGGTTATACCATATAGATTGTAAATTGAAACTCTGGTAAATAGTTTTTTGTAACAAATTCTACTATAAAAAGTGTTATTGCAAAGGGTTATAACACTGAGTTTTGCAATTCTATTACCTTGTAGTCTTATCAAAACATTTTCATGTAACAATACCTTATTGCAGTATTTTTACCATATTATCTTTGTAAAAGTTGTTTAATAAAAAGCAAGTGGATAATTTTTGTAGTGAGGTCTGGGATTGTTTATATACCCAAATAGTTGATTATTTTGATGTACTGTTGTATAAAGCATAAAGTATATTATTACCCTATAGAGCTGACTTTTATTTGCCCTATGAAATTCTTCAAAAAAATTCATAGTGGCTTGCCTCTGTTCAAAGCATTAAATAGCACAAATTACTGAAGTAATAACATAACAGATACCAAACAAGTTTGAAAATATATTACCAATTATAAGAACATGAAGTAGAATACATAGTTGATGGTCAACTACTGAAAAATAATTGCAATTTATTTTCAGAATAATAACAGTAATCTCTTACCTAATAAGGGAGTTGATCATAAAAAGATCACATTGGGAAAACTATCTCAAACTTAGTTAAGAAAAATATGTTTCTATAGGCCAATGTTGCACAAACTTTTCAGCTTGTTGGCCACAAAACATTTCTGTACTTATTGCGGGTCATCTCCTTCCTCCCAGTCCCAGTTAGATCACTTAAATTACTTATTTCACAAAAATCCAACAATGAGGGTTGACATGACAGCAAAGGGTTTTTCATTAAAAAAAATAAAATACAGGCATTAAGAACGAGTTTGTGGACTGATTCCAGATGCATTCAAAAACTGATGGCAACAAATTAAATTGTCATTCTCTTAAGCGTTCTATGGTTCAAGTCCCGAATGTGTATGATGGTTATAATTTTAACATGGTAATGAAAAAAGGCTTGCATTCTACATTTCAGCACTTCCAATGTTATTCAAATGGAGAGAAGAAATGCTCCTGGAATTGCACTTGTGACTTCAACATAGATGGCAAGCAGCTTAAAATTTGTTGTTGCCATGTAATTAACCCTTAAGAGGCTGTGCATGGTCTAAAAGACCGGGTGGTTGACATCAGGGCATAAGTGGTCGCTTACAGGAGCCACTTATGAGGGGTGGCAAAATCGATATCTACATTTTCATTTTTTTAAAGGTTTTTTTACACAGAGCTTGAAAACACTGCGAAAAATTATATTTTACACCATGATATGTCATTTACATTCAGGGTCAGTTCAAGGTGCAAGCAACGTAACCTACTGCTTATGTGTATCACCTAAGAAGGGTGGCAATATGAATGTTTTAAAGTTTTACATTGTCTAAAACATGCTGATACACTGTGCACTTTCCTTAACCTCTTTAGCGATATACATATACATGCAAAAGCAATAACTACACTGCTAAGTTTCATGTACTTTTAGGGATTAAGCATTGTAATTTCAAATAACCTTCTCACCCCAAATACAGTGAACCTTCAATACTAGAGATTATGATTATTCAGGGTTTGTCTCTTTGTGCAACTATTTAACATTTAGGATCTTTACCTTTTGCACGTAGCTTCCCTCTCTGATCCCTGGTAAATGACTTTGCAAAGAAAAAAACCCGAAAAAACTTCATCTTGTCCTTTTCAAAAAGTGGGTTCCTAAAGTTGCAATATAAAAATATTTGGGAATATAATCATTACATAGTAATTTTGTTATAAGGTGTGTGAATGTTTTATTTCTATTTTCTGAAAATATTTAGCTGAATATTTTTTTGAAAAAATAAAACCGAGTAAAATAAGTATTTTCTTTTTTAGTATATCATTAATATTATTTCATGCCTTTGATATCCGGTGGGGTGGCTTATTTTTACCTCGCTTACACATTTTTTAACTGAAACCAGCTCTGGTTGACATTATTTTAAATGAAAAACCTCTCGGTATCATTTCATCTCTGGCCTTCTCAGTACCTTATCTCGAGTTCATTATGTATCATATAACGGGTTTGTTGGGCTCTCGAAGTTAGCGTTATTTGTTTACATGAGTTTTTCTGTACTACACATTTGTTTTTGCTAGTCAGTCACTAAAGAGGTCATGCATGGTCTAAAAGACCGGGATCTCTTTCGGTAATATCTAATGCTAGGCTAGGCTAACCTCCTTATCTTACCTCAAGTTCACTACCTAAATTTTTTTATAACAATGTTCTGTATTTCTGTGTGGTAATAATGAAAATGTAACATTCTTCGATGAAATCATCGACTCTTGTCTGTGAAAAAGTGTCCTGCGTGCCAGGTGGTGAGTGTTTGAGACCGATAATTATTGTATTTGTCCGTATAATTTATGTGCATTAATAATTATTTTCAAATACTTTTTTTACAAATTATTATAATCATAACCCATTGCCATGAGTTCATTAGATGAAAGGGAAATAGAATGGATCAGGCTCGTAAGCATAATTTATGTGTGTGGTCTTAGTGAGCATCGATTTCTGCAAGCATGTGGTGACAGTGAGGATAGGTGCTGTCTTCCAGTAACATTCCTGATTGATATATACAATGTATATCACCTTACAATGGAACAATTGATAGTGCTTGCCTAGGAGTCAGTTGGCCTTCATGTCTGGTTGATAAGGGACCTTGGCAACTACAGTTACTACATTTTTTTTAAGTAAATTTGATTTTTTATAGCAATCTTCTTTATTTCTGTGTGGTAATAATAAAAATGTAATTTTCTTCGAAGAAATCGACTCCTGATTGAGACTGCCAACGCCAATTATTGTATTTATTCATACTATTTATTTGTGCTAATAATTATTTTCAAAGACTTTTTTTTATGAATTTATATTAGCTGTCGTTGGTCCTGTATTTTTTGCCCTAATGAATATAGCCAGAATCATTGGCTTTATTATACTAGAGAGTAACACACAAAGAAAATCCACCTGAGGATGTTTTTGAAAACTTTCAAAAGAACTCTATGCAGGCTACTTGAAAATTTGTGCACTGTTGGAAAATCAGCGCAGAGGCATAAAAGTAAAAATTAGGCAATTTGTAGAAATTTCCTAAGAAGAAAGACAAGAACAGAAGAGCAATGGATCAGGCAGATGTGATTTTTGCTCTTGGAAACAAAATGAAGACCCGAATGTACTGTGTAATATGCTCAAGATATATTTGCAGAGAGCATTCTGTTACTACATGTGTCGGTTGTTCCAAATTTCAAGATGAGGAATAGGAAGATGACTAAGGTTAATGACGGTAAAACAAAAATATTTTTCATTCTCAATTTTTAGAATCCATGTATTATTTTTACATAAAAGTTATTTGCATTTTGAATTAAAATGCTGTACTCTGCCTCGTATAAATTTTTCTAAAAATATTTTTCATTTTATAAAGATAATTCGATATCAGTGTAAACTCATTGTATACACAAAAATAGATTTAAAAATAAAGAAAAAGTTGCAAAGCAATATCTATTTTAGTGTATTTTAGCCTGTTTATCAAACACAATCAAAAAGTCTGTGCGCGACCTGATGTCACAAATGTCCACACGACCTCTTAAGGGTTAAGGGAAGTTTGGTCAAAAAATGGAAATTTTTTATGTGGTTTTCTTATTCTCCCAGTTAACTGTACGGTGTGTGATTGAAAAATTCGTACAGTAGCACTGCCGCTGGATACTGTGTGAAGTTAGATTGGTGGTAGTGGTAGGGGGACGGAACGTTTGTTTTGTCCTGAACACAACGCCATTTGTCGCTTCTCCCTCCGTTGTTTCAGCGCCGAGTAGTAACCAATTGAGTGAGCACGTGTTTGGTCACTTCACCGGATTTTAACTCGTGGACGAAAAATTGGAACAAAGAGTTTGCATCAAATTTTGCCTCAAAACAGGCAAATTGGCTACGGAGACCATTGAACTGCTGAAATTGGCTTCTGGGGGACAAATTTAAAGATGGCCGAGAATTGATCGAAGACGATCCTCGTTCTGGTCGTCCATCGACCTCTGTAACCGATGACAATGTCATCCAGGTTTGAAATCTCATGTGTGGCGATCCTTGATTGACAATCAGGGAGATGGCTAGTGAACTAAATTTGACCTTTTACACGGTTCAAACGATTTTAACCGAAGAATTGGAAATGTGACGCGTGTCCGCAAAATTCATCCCGAAAATTTTGACCGCCGACCAGAAACAACATCGCCTTGAAGTGTGTGAAGAACTTTTAGAACGTGCAGAAAATGGCCCAAATTTCATGGATCGTATCATTACGGGTGATGAATCCTGGGCCTACGGCTATGACCCCGAAACGAAAGCTCAGTCTTCACAGTGGAAGAGGAAGGGCTCGCCACGACCGAAAAAAGCAAGGCAAAGTTGCTCGAATGTGAAGACAATGTTGCTAGTTTTTTTTTATTCCTTGGGTATCGTTCATTGTGAATACATTCCAAGGGGCCAGACAATCAATCAAGAATTCTAAGGTGTTTTGGAATGATTGCGGGAGAGTGTGAGGACGAAACGGCAGGCACTGTAGCATAACAAGAGTTGGATTCTTCATCACAACAATGCGCTGGCCCACTGTGTGCTCTCTGTAACCGAGTTACCGACGAAATTTCAAATTCCTGTACTCCCGCAAACCCCCCTATTTGCCGGATTTAGCTTCCTGCAACTTCTACCATTTCCCAAAACTAAAATTGCAGCTAAAAGGAAAACGATTTGATACTATCCAAGTTATTCAGGAAAATTCGGAAAACATCCTACAAACACTGAAGAAAGAAAATTTCCAAGAATGTTTCCAAAAGTGGAAAAATCGCTGGAGTCGGTGCGTGCAGTCTCAGGGGGACTACTTTGAAGGGGACAAATTTGAATAGCATGCAAGTACCCCTCCTTCTTAATTATTGCGCTACTGTACGAACTTTTCAATCACACCACATATATATGGTTATGAAAGCACATAACTGCAAAAAATCATCTTTATTGATGTAGATATTTGTCAATTGTTTGCATGTGATAAAATGTCATCTGAATTTTCCTGCATTGATGTTGCTATTTTATGTTTTAAGTGAAATATATTTTTAACATTCATGTTCAGAAAATGTAGTCATAGCAGTGTACAACTTTTTAACTTGAATGTAGCTTAGATCTTAATGTAATTGCTGGTGACAATTGTAAAGAAAAATGGAAGTTTTGCATAATTTTGAACTTTTTTATAATAAAAACTGTACATAAATAAGTTATGAAAAAGTATTTCCAAAGAATGTATTTCATTTAAGAGAAAAGAGTAATAAATATTTGATTTTTTTAAATTGCTTTATTTTATGCCCCCTCCGATGGGCACCACCTTTTCGTGGTGGAGGGGATTGCGTGCTCCAATGAAGCTGAAGGCTGAGCTAGGTATTGTAAAGCTATTAATACAACCTCTTTTACCAGACAAGCCGAAGCAGAGGAGCCAGACTAAGAGTGCCCAAACTGTCATCAAACCTTAATGATGTGCTAATTGCACACCAAAAGTATTAACCATTCATAGAAACAAAAGCATACTCCAAGTCAGACAACATTGCTGGAAAAAAACTTTAAAGAAAAGGATCATAAAGTTGGAGCATCAAATTGGTGAATTGGAAAGAAGCCAGTATTAGTCGCAAAAGTGGAGGTTAAATAGGAATTTCACTTAAAATACAGAGCATTGGTAGAAACAATTCAAAACATCTTTTAATTCCATCTTTGTCAAACATCAAGTTTCAGAGTAGCAACATCTAGTTTTTCTGTATTAAATTTCTCAAGTTTGTGTGCATGTGAAAGCAAACTATTTCTGTGCACCACATGTGTAGTTATATCTTTATTCATTATAAGACCAAAAAAATTCACTTTGTTGTTCCGTACATTATCTTTTGCTTTCTGTGCACTGAATTAATAAATTTCTGTAAATTTAGACAACTTTCAAAGTTATTGTTTTTATGTGAATAAAAAAGTTTGAGAAAAATTTTGATTGAGCTAAAAATAACAATAGTACAGATTAAATTATTTGAATTTAGCAAAAATGTACTAGAGCATTTAAAATAAAATGAAGGGCTTGCTTAAAATGCCAAGTTCAGGAGAGATACAATTGATAGGAATAAACTTATTAGTTGATTTACTAAAGAATTTATTGAAATTTAATTCAGAACAAACCTTTAAAAAAAGTGCATGGAGGTTTGAGGAAGACAGAATTAGACCTAGCATTACATTGTTATTATTTCATCATGTTAATTACTGATGTTTGTTTAGTTATATAACTGTATGGGTGTAGTGGTGAAATATGCATAGCAGAGGCAAGATGGGATATTGGTACTGGGGCATTTGTTTATGTTGGAGTAGCACTAATAGCAGATAGCAAGGAGGTACAGATGACAGAACTCAAGTGGACAAAGGATTTAGAAATAAAGGGAATGGAACTGAACTAGTTAATTTTAGGCATACATTAAATAAAATTGAGGGGATGGAAAGAATGGGAATGGAAGTTTTTATGTAGTAATATTTTAGATTTATTTTTGACACATGATGGGCTGGATTAATAAATAATGAAGAGTGAAGAAAGAAATAATAGGATACTATCAAATGAGCAAATGGTTAGAATAACAAAATTAAGCTTTAGACAAGAATAATTCTGATTTACAAGTTAGTTTTGGAGCCAATAATATCGGAAGGGTATGAAAGATGGTCTTCTTGAGAAGAAACCACGGTTGAGACAAGTATGTGAAGAAAAACTTGCAGGGAGGAGGACAGGGCAAGATTACCAGTGAACCATGAGCAACAAATAGAAAAGGTAAGACAAGCTAAAGATTGAAAGGATTGGAGGAAATGGCTGCAAAGGATACATTTAGGCAGGTAAAACCAGTGCTTTTTTTGTAAAAAAATAGGTGACGGTATCCTCCTCCACCTCTTCCTGCACCCTTACCCCCTTCTCGATTGAATCAGTGATGAACTTTTAATAACAAAGTTGATAATAAAAGTCAAAATGTTTAACATTTATAGAAGCCATTTATTACTTTAACTTTTAAAGAATTAAAAAAAATGAAAATGTACCGAAATTAGACGTGGGTCAACATTGCTTTGAAAAAAGGGTGCCGGTATGTTGTACCGGCTTGTACCGTCACAGAAAAAGCACTAGGTAAAACTAGAATAATATCTTGTTTCTTTTCGTTGTGCTTAGATTTTTTGATACTGTTAACATAAACTATTTTAGCATATGAAAAAGCAAAATTGATATTATTAAAATGTTAAAATATCAAAGCAGCGCAAAGTCCAAAAACCAACAACTTTGGGAATTTGAGATTTTTCTCATGTCTGGGCTATGCATATGCAAGTAAGTTTTTCATAATTTCAATAGACATATCTGTCTCTGGTCAGAAATAAATGCCAATATTTCTTTCTTATGCTTTTTTGAGTTCATAAATGGTTGAGTTAGCATTGCAATATTCTTTGTACAAAAAGAATGCCTTTTTTCCAACTTTCACAGTTGCTTTGTAATAAAAAGAAAATGATGCATTGTTAAAATTAAAATTAACTTCAAATAACAGAGTTTTAATGCTACTTCAAAATCTTCCACATAACACTATATAAACATGACCGGTTTTGATGAATAATCACCATTTATATAATTCATAAAAAGGAAATGCTTTTTCCTTGTAACGTTACTTGGGGTCTAATTGCTGACCTTTTTGATGTTAAATGTCCATACATAGACAAAACTGTAAAAAGTTTCACAATGAATCTTGTAATGCTTTACAGATCCAAACAGCCAAATCATAAAAACTGAGCAGCATGGTTCAGAAATAGTAATTGGTCACAGAATAAGTTTGGTTACAAATTCAAGTGATTTTTTTCACTGCAACTGACATGGAATTTTTTAGTGGAATATTTTATAAATTTATTGTTTTTGGATTTTGTTCACAGCTTTGAAAATTATGATAAAATAAAATTTTGAATACAAGTTAAATCATGCATGGAAAAAGTAGAATGTTTAGTGCCATTATGATTTAATATGTTGTAATTTTCAAGACTTGATTTATTCTAGTCTTTTTGTCACTTATGGACTAGAAATTTCTATAATGGAATTGGCTAAAGATTTGATAATGAGTTACTTCATAATTTCATTGTTATCCTAAAACATTAAAGCTAATTTTATTAATATTATGCATATTTAAATGCAATTGAAAACAAGAAATAGCAGACAGAAACTAATGTAATGTAGGTTTATTTTTAAAAGCTAAATTATCAGGAAATCATTATAGGAATCATAAATCTTGCTACAATGCAATGCTAAAGATTTTCAAATTCATTTTAGTTGTGCTTCAAAGTAATTTATATTAATTGGAAGGATTTCATGTGTTGCATGTTATTCATACTCCAAAGTTATTTCGTTATTTTTAGGTGTGTTTCGCTTCCAGCATGACCATGTATTAGCTTCGGTCAGTCCGTCCATCCATATGTTCATTCTCGGCTTATACCATATGAATTTTCTTGAAATTTTATGTTAAGGATTTACTGTCAAAGACAATAAGAAAATGAAGCACGAAAGCCAATCAGGGGTACCCCTTTACTGGTGACTTTCCATCATATCTCGTCATATCAAAATAGTTTTCAAATAAAACTTGTAGAACTAGTAGAGTATTTCTTTTCCTATACATTTTTATCATAGGAGTAGCTGTTTTCAAGAAAATCAAAAAAAGTCTTAATTCGAGTTGAACTTGGAAAATTTCTTGCATGGTTACCTCATCGTTGTTGCTAACATAAACAATCTCACAAAAATACTTTTTACTTCCTTACATGTGCATGCAATATTTTTAAATAGGGAGAAAATTATGTTTATATAACCATTTCTTTTAATTACTCCATTGCACCTAATTCTGATATGCTGTACACTTTCCTGACTTGTTTACAATGCACAATACTTTCCATTAAAGATCAGCACATTTGATGATCTAGCCTTTTTGTTAAAATCATCCTAATTATAGCTATTTAATGTAAAAAGATTACTATAATGCATCTTCGAGGTTAAGATATTAATCAAGTTGCCTATAATCTTGGTGTAAATTGAAACAAATTAATTTTATTATTAATTGAAACTATAAAATGCTACATTTTTTGTAGCATAGTAAGAATCATGGAACATGGTGCAAATCATATTTTGCAATCTTATTTGGGTGGATGCCATTAGATATTGATCAGAAGATGCATTTATATATATTGTTTAATTGCTTTTTAAGTGCAGAACATACACATACAGTTAGAAAGTTCTACACCTTAACTTTATCTTAGGGTCAGTTCAATATTAAATCATTAGAGAAAAGTTGTGGTATAGCTAGTATGTTAATGCTTGGTTGTAGCGATCATTTGTATTTCCTCTGTAAGTAGATAGTAGAAAAATTGCTAATGAAATGAGGAAATACAGTTAGTGCAGGTTAATTAAAAACTGCATCATTAAATTCAGGGAGTCTCAAAATTCACTTTTCCTCCAGTTGTTAAGATTGAGAAGCAGAAATAAAACACATTGTACTGTATTTTCCATCGTATAAAACAATTTCATATTTATTTTTAAGTGATCTTTGAGGAAAATACAATTGGCATAGAATGTTTAAAAATACTGTACATTTTCTTTCAAGGTTTCAGATGTATTTTTCTGTTACAGTCTGATATAATGCGTATGATAACGCTATCCTAGTCTTTTCCAGTGATGCCAATATTAGAATTTGGACTCATTGGCTAACTTACTGCCTAACTTAATGTATTACCATGCACGTTTCGTGTGTTATTATATGTGTAATTGATATATAAAAAGGCAAAGTTATTTGAAGCATCAGTTGTTATGCAATCAACACATTTTCAGGTTCACAAAGTTTGAAGAGTATGCCGTTTTTCACATCTTCTGATTCCACATTAAATTTTTTCAACTTGCTATTTGTGCTTTTATATCATACATCATTGACAAACCAATACTATACACCTTCATAAGTTCATTACGATTTTCACCTATTTCGAGTCTTCTACATATTTCCATTTTCTGTTTTAACATCAATACAACATGTTTACGTTTCTCACCAGGTTTATCATACAGTATAGAACCTGTCTGGCCATTTAAAAAAAAATAATGCATTTTTCCAAAATTTGTTAGGAGAAAGAAATTTAAATTTAAAACCTCGCTAGTAATTACCCAGCTCACCACCATGTGTTAGGTGTGCTCCGGTGAACAAGTAAACACACAATTTGGAAGAGAACAAGTAATTTATATTGGAAAGTACCCATTTACCAGAGCGGGTAAGAAAGTCATGGGGCCCAGTGCAAAGTGTGCACGCAGGGCCTCTTATGAGTCAAACATTTTTAATAGTAAATTTTAACAAATAAAGCAATCTCTCTTGCTATGGCACTGATATTTTTTCAGATTTTCTTTAAAAATGCGTGTAATTTATAAGTACGACAAATATTTTTTAGAGCGCGGGGGATCTTTAAGTGTGGGGCCCAGTGCAGTTGCACCATTTGCACTGCCATCAAGCCTACCCTGACGATTCCGGTTGCATGAGCTTCCTGGATGGATGAATGCCAGATAACTGAGCTTTTACTGTCATTTATCTTGTAAAAATTTATATTTGTTTTTAGTAACACCGAACTATAATAAATATCTTTTAGGGTTCTACTGGGGGTTGAATCGGACCATAGATCTATCTAAACATTAAAAAAGATCATATTTTCTTTAGTAATATTTTTCACTTTCGCCACATTATATGCAGAGTGAATTTTGGACTTTAAAAAAAAACCGCATCATATACAACTGAAAATACAGTATTCATTTTTATAGTTTATTTAGTTACTGCAATTGGTCATAATAACCAAGAGCATTAGCATGGGGGTTGCATAAATCAGTTTACCCCTGTCATTTGGGTGCATTTTTTTATATTGATCATTTCAGAGTTCATTTTAAATCCAGCAGCACATTTTATGGTTGTTACTTGTGAAAAATTTATTTGAAAAATAAATTCACATATGCTAGGAAATATATTTTGCTACATATTATTTAGATGTGATAGAATGTTTATTTGAGAAAGCAAATTCTGAAACTTTGTACAGTTAGCACACTAAATTAGCCTCCTTGAATAGCAGTTGTAACTGTAAACACCAGATACAACACCAACTTGTTACCTTATTGAAATATAAATTATCTGAAATATTACACAATAACATTTTAAATTCGCTGGGAATTAAGCTGGGAAAAGCTTATGCCTGTCATATAAGGATCTTCAGGAAATAAGCTCTTTGTACATCCGATTGCAGTTTAACAGATAAAGTGCATCTACACAGGAAAGATTTTTTTGTTTCAAATTATTTGCTGTTATGTTATTAAAGATTTTATCCCAGCTCAAAAGCATGTTCCATTTTTCTTAGTCTTAGATATTATCTAGTATTGAAAATACTCAAACCTATGAACACTAAGTATTCTGGCTGTAAATATATTTACATTTTAAAGTTCCACAAGTTTCAGTACCTCTAGCATACAGTACAGCAAGATATAAATTTTCTTTAGAAATAATATTGACAAAGAAATTACTTATTACGTTTTGGAATATTGAAATCAATTCCATTGCTCCAACTCTGTAGTCTTAAAAACTACAACAAAGCTTTCATTGCTAATAGTTTACTGAAACCGAGTGTGTGATAATTGCTAGGACAAAAATTTGTCACTTAAGCAGTATTTTTAGGTCATCTTTGCTCTAGTCAATTAAAGATAACATGAGATGAGACAAATGCTATATTTTGAATTGTAAAACTCATTAAAAATTATTTTTGCATGAGAACACAAAAGGGTAACAATGAAATGATGAAAGAAATAAATAAAGATAAAAAGTTTTTATATACAGGCAGTCCTCGCTACTTGTCGTTCCAGCCATACATTAGTTCCTAATTAACAGCATCGTTTCATTCTTCCATCTTCATGATCCGTTCATTTGTCACATTGGATAAATTTCATGGACTATAGTCTTTGAAAAATTTCGTGGACTTTAGATTTTAAAAATTTCATGGACTATAGTCTTTGGAAAATTTCATGGGACTATAGTCTTTGAAAAATTTCGTGGACTTTAGCCTTTGAAAAATTTTGTGGACTTTAGCCTTTGAAAAATTTCATGGACTTTGAAAAATTTCGTGGACTTTATTAGCCTTTGAAAAATTTTGTGGACTTTAGCCTTGGAAAAATTTCATGGATTATAGTCTTGGATAAATTTCATGGGCTACAGTCTTTGAAAAATTTCAGGGACCTATAGTCTTTGAAAAATTTCATGGATTATAGTCTTGGATAAATTTCATGGGCTACAGTCTTTGAAAAATTTCAGGGACTTATAGTCTTTGAAAATTTTCATAGACTATAGTCTTTGAAAAATTTCGTGGACTTTAGATTTTAAAAATTTCATGGACTATAGTCTTTGGAAAATTTCATGGACTATAGTCTTTGGAAAATTTCATGGACTATAGTCTTTGGAAAATTTCATGGGACTATAGTCTTTGAAAAATTTCGTGGACTTTAGCCTTTGAAAAATTTTGTGGACTTTAGCCTTTGAAAAATTTCATGGACTTTGAAAAATTTCGTGGACTTTAGCCTTTGAAAAATTTTGTGGACTTTAGCCTTTGAAAAATTTCATGGACTTTGAAAAATTTCGTGGACTTTAGCCTTTGAAAAATTTTGTGGACTTTAGCCTTGGAAAAATTTCATGGATTATAGTCTTGGATAAATTTCATGGGCTACAGTCTTTGAAAAATTTCAGGGACCTATAGTCTTTGAAAAATTTCATGGACCTATAGTCTTTGAAAAATTTCATGGATTATAGTCTTGGATAAATTTCATGGGCTACAGTCTTTGAAAAATTTCAGGGACTTATAGTCTTTGAAAATTTTCATAGACTATAGTCTTTGAAAAATTTCGTGGACTTTAGATTTTAAAAATTTCATGGACAGTCTTTGGAAAATTTCATGGACTATATAGCCTTGTAAAATTTCGTGGGCTATATAGCATTTGAAAAATTTCAGGGACTGTATAGTCTTCGAAAAAATTCATGGACTGTCTTTGAAAAATTTCATGGACTGTCTTTGAAAAATTTCATGGACTGTCTTTGAAAAATTTCATGGACTGTCTTTGAAAAATTTCATGGACTGTCTTTGAAAAATTTCATGGACTAGTTTTGTTGTCATATTTGCAGTATTCAATTAAAGATAGCATGAGATGAGGCGAATGCTATATTTTGAATTGTAAAACTCATTAAAACAATTATTTTTGCATTTAAATGCTTAAAGTGTAACTATGAAATGAAAGAAGTAAAGAAAGATCAATAGTTTTTATTATTAGTTTATCTTGCATTATCTCACATCATTTGACATGTTTTATTTCTTTTTAAAATTACTCTTATTTATTGCAGAAGGAGAAAGGAAAAATGAAGAAGGAAGAGGATGGGAGGAAGTGGGTGGGGTAGGAAGTGGGAGGGGGACAGCCCTCCTCCCACTCCTTATCCCATGTCCACTCACCCTCTTCCACACCCACTTCCCTTCCCACTCTCACCTCCTTATGGTAGGTGGGAGTGAGGAGGGTAGGGGGAGGGAGGGGATCTTCTCTCTTCTGTCTTCTCTTCTTTCTTCTTGTCTTCTGTCTTTCTTCTTGTCTTCTGTCTTCTCTCTTCTGTCTTCTCTTCTTTCTTCTTGTCTTCTGTCTTCTCTCTTCTGTCTTCTCTCTTCTCTTCTGTCTTCTCTCTTCTCTTCTGTCTTCGATCTTCTCTGAAAAAAGAAAAATTACATTAATATTTTTACAATTTTGGAAATGAAAATCTTTGTATATAAATGTCTAAACAAAATTGTATTTATATGAGCAATAAAATATATTAATAAAGAGTATATTGTTCTCTATTTAATTTTACTACCATGAAAGCCAAATTAAAACAAAACTGAAAATGAAGATGGGGCAGCTGAAAAGATTCAACAGTTAACCAACAACTAAACAAAAATGCAATTTGACAAATTTTATATTTTCATTAAGCACATTTGAGATTGCACCATTTATCAAATCAATTCCTAAAGTTATGGAAATTGTATCATATTATTTCTTTGTAAAGGATAATTAATTAGTAAACCAAGTGCTAAGCAATTAATTTCAATAACAAAACGAAATATTATTTATAAGCCTACTGTAAGCAACACAATACCTTATAATTATCCCACAAAATTACAAATGCTTTAGTAGAAAATTGAACAAGAATTCTGTATTAAAGGAAACTTATCTTGAAGCTTTTTTTGGCAAATTAAATGAATGACGTATTGTTTCTATTCTATAAAATATGCAAAGATTTAAAGGAAAAGAGTTTTTGACAAATTAATGCAATACAAAGACAATTGAAAATAAACTTACTGATTGATATTTAAACAAATACTAAATTGAACACAAATTGATAAACAGAATTATGAGCATTTCTCATAGAAAAGCATTTCACTGACAAATGAGGTGTCAATTATACTCTTGATTAATTTTCAAAATGACTACAGAGTAATTTTTCTCATAGAAAAAACCATAGTTAAACAAAATTATTTGGTGCTGCGGATATCAAATAATTGATGAGATCAGAGTTACCATTTGTAACATGCGTTGCTGTCAATATTTACAAGAAAATTCGTTCAATGCATGATGATAATGGAATAATTTTGATCACGATTAAAATTACTCTTGGTGGCATAGGTGTCACTATAAACAATGACAAATTTTGATTAAAGCAACGCTTGGCAATCTACTTTAAAATTCAGTCAATCAAAATATCTCTTTATGAAGAAATGTATCAAACAAAAGTTGTAGAAAATTGTAGTGTATACCACTCTGATAATGACAAATATTAGTCAAAATCTAATCAGACCTCGAATTTATAATTTACAAAATCCTGCTGGTGCCCATGAATCCAGGTATATATGCCAATGTCCGCTCATGAAGAAGAACAAATCGAAGAGATGTATGAACAAATTAACAACATATATGAAGAAGATGGAAGAGGAAAGGTAAAATGCATAATAATGAGAGATTAGGACAGCATATTTGGAGAAGGACAAGAATAAAATGTTGTCGGTCAATGCGGACTTGGGAAAAGAAACAGAAGAAAAACTGGTAGAATTCTGCTTCAATGACAGTCTAGTAGTGACTAATACATGGTTCAAACACCATAAACGAAGGGTGCACACACAGAAAAGCCCAGGAGATATAATGAGATACCAAATAGATTACATCCTAGTAAAACAAAGATTCAGGAAGAGAATAAAGAATGCTAAGATATTAACAGGAGCAGATATTGATTCAGAACATCCTCCTAATAGTCGATGTAACTACAAAGCTTAAACAAATAAGGAAAACGAGAAGAGAAAGACAGACTTGGGACCTAAAAAACAGAAAGAAAAGAAAGATGCATTCAGCACAAAGTTGGAAGATCGCCTTAGAAATTTTGGTAAACAAACCGAAGACCGCAAATCCAGAGTGGGAGGAAATTAAAGACAGTATCAAAGATACCTTGAATAAAGAGATTGGAAAACAAGAGAAGAAAATCACAATCATGGATCACTAAGGAAATGATGGAGAAAATGGAAGAGAGAAGAAAATTGAAAAACTATAGATGCATAAACAATGAGTTGATAAGGGTAACAAAAAAAGCTAAGGAAAATTGGATAAAAGAAAAATTTGAGGAAATACAACAGATGGAGAAGTTAGGACGGTACAATTGATGTACACTAGGAGACTGGAATTAGAAGATAAGAAGCCTAATGGAATTTGTGGTAAAGAAATTATGAACACAGATGGAAAAATAGTCGCAGAACCAAAGGATGAAGCACAGGTATGGGAAGAATACATTAAGGAACTATATAACAAGCAGGCAGGATTGGAACAAATAGAAATGGAAAAGAGAATAACATTGAAGAAGACAATTTGGGACCAAGTATTATGAAAATCGAAGTGGAAAGGCGATACTGGAACCGAAGAAAGGAAAAGCTACAGGCAGCGATGGAATACTGGCAGAGGTACTTAAAGTCATGGAATCAGAAGAACTAAAAGTCATTACAAAATTAACTAACAAGATTTACGACTCGGGAGAGTGGCCTTAGGATTTCCTAGATGTAACAGTGATCCCTCTAAAGAAGAAGACAAAGGCAATGCAATGTAAAGACTACAGAACGATAAGCCTACTGTCACACACTTCGAAGATCATCATGAGGATTCTTAATAAAAGGCTAGAGAAAAAGGCTGAATAAATGCTAGGGGAAGATCAATTCGGCTTAAGAAAAAGACAAGGAACCAGATATGCTATTGGTGAAGTGAGAATCATATCAGAAAGGTCAATAGAGTACAGCCAGGATTGCTGCGTATGTTTCATGGACTGGAAAGATAAGAGACTGATCAGGAATCTATATATGAATCAAGTTGTAAAGGTCAGGTTGCAGAATGCTGACACCAGCGGTGTAAATAATCAAGACTAGAATAACGAAAGCAAAAGCTGCTTTAAGAAGAAAGAAACTCCTACTAATGGGGAATATTAAGGAGGATATCTGTAAGAAATTGATAAAATGCTACGTACGAGTATAGCTTTGTATGGGGCACAAACATGGACCCTAAGGAAAAATGATATACAATACTTGGAAAGCTTCGAAAAGTGAACATGGAGAAGAATGTTGAAGATAACAAGTTAAGAAAGTGTACAACGTATCACAAATGGGCGCGTTTCGTGCAATGGAGTATTATAAAGAAATTATATACCTGTACGTAAGGGAAATAGTGTTTTAAAGTTCTTTTCTTCATCATAAATAATCCATTTTCTTTCTATTTAAAAATAGTGCATGCACATGTAAGGAAATTAAACATTTGTTTGTGAGATTGTTTATGTTAGCAACAATGAAGAAGTAACCATGCAAGAAATTTTTCAAGTTCAACTCGATTTAAGACGTTTTTGTTTGATTTTCTTGATAACGGCTACTTCTACGATAAAAATGTATACGAAAGGAAATACTTTTCTTTACTAGTTCTACAACTTTTATTTGAATAATATTTTGATATGAGCAATACTTTACGAGATATAACGAAAATTTAATTTTTTGTCACCATTAAAGTGGTACCCCTGATTGACGTACGTGATTCATTTTTGCGATTTTCTTATTATCTTTAATTCTAAGTCCTTAATATCAAATTTCATGACAATCCGTTCAGTAGAAGCCAAGAACGAACATGCGGATGGACGGACAAACGGATGGACCGACCAACGATAATAGGCGCTCACGCTGTAAGCGAAACGCGCCTAAAAATGGACAGATATGGTGAAAACGAAGAAGTACAGTATAGAACCATTTATCCAGATTCCGGTTGTCGGGAAAGCCAGTTAACCTGCTATTTTAAAAAATTATGCATTTTTCCAAAATTTGCTTGGAGAATTTAAATTTAAAGCTTCGTTAGTAATTTGGGTGTGCTCTGGTGAACAAGTGAACATGTAATTTGGAAGAGAACAAGGAATTTATATTGGAAAGCATCCGATTACCAGAGCCTGCTAGGAAAACCGTGGGGCCCAGTGCAAAGTGTGTGTGCAGGGCCTCTTACACATGAAACATTTTTAATAGTAAATTTTAATAAATAAAGTCGTCTCTCTCACTATGACACTTCAATATTTTCTCAGATTTTCTTTAAAAATGCATGTACTTTATAAGTACGACAAATATTTTTTAGAGAGAGAGCACGGGAGCTCTTTAAGTGCAGGGCCGTCATACTGTTCGGTCCACCATCAAGCCTACCCTGCCGATTACTGTAGTATTACTATTACTGTACAGTACAGCCAGTGATGAGCTGGAATAAAATTAAGAACCAGCTTTCTAAAAGAAAGGTCGTAAGGAAATTTGGATAAGGATGGCAGAGAAGGCCTATATGCCAGAGGCACCAGATCGCTCTACGTTAGTACTACTGTTACGCTAGCTTGACAAGTGTCCCATTCATAATATATTCCACTTCATACGCTGTCAGTAATTGAACGTCAGATAAGGCAAAATGTACTTGAAATGACAAAATCAATAAATTTTCATATTTTCTAAAAATTTAACCGGCTTGCAAATTCAGAGAAAAATTAAAAACCAGCTTGCAATGGGGCCGGCCAGTGGCGTAACTACTGGGGTGCAGGGGATGCAATGCATCCCGGCCCACTTTGCAGAGGGGGCCCACTCGGTGGTGTAGCCAGGATTTGGGGACCGGTTTAGGTTTTTAGGGCCGCTTTTTTAGTAAACATAAAAGTCATCCAGAGTAACAAATATCATATGAAATGGAACTAATCCCAAGAAACAAAAATTGCACAAAAAACAAGACGAAATTAAGAAATGTCAGAAAATAACATCTTTTGTAAAACCATCTTCAAATCTCCAAGGACAGGGATTGGGCAGCGATGAAAGAATATTATCTGAATCAGAAACTCCACAACCGGTAGGGAATGAATTCGAAGGCCCTTTGGAACTGGATACATTAGATGAGTTAAGAAATTATGTTGAATTACCTGATGATACTCATTTACAATCTGCATGTCCCAAAGGCAAAGCCTTATACTCCAAGGATATGAGTGGAAATGAAAGACGAACGATTATTTTATGTGGACCAAATCAACCAAAAGGACAGTTTCCTAAAGATCCTAAACAGAATAACAGATCATTCTATGAATGTTATTATTTTCAAATCATGCAAGCTGGGTTTCATATTAGAAGAGATTGGCTATGTTATTCTAAAATAAAGGATTACGCTTACTGTCAACCATGCTGGTTGTTCTATAAGGAAGTTCCAAACAGTACAGCAAATGGAAGCAGAGATTGGCAACATTTAACTCAAAAAATTCAACGTCATGTAGAATCTTCTGATCACAAACAGTGCCGTGCAGTGCTGAGTCAGTGGCGTGAAGGAAAACAATCTCTGATGAAATCGATCTCAAAATAAGACAAGAAGCCTCATGCTGGAGAAGAATCCTTGATAGATTAATCAATGTTACGCTCACAGCTTTGGGGAAGTTGCCATTCCGTGGTCATCGAGATGATAAGAAGTCAGGAAACAGAGGAAATTTTTTTATCAATTATAAAGCTATTAGTAAAGTATGACGACATGTTGGATCAACTCTTAAAAAAATAAAGTATTTATCGCTAAAAAATTCAAAATGAAATAATTGAACTATTAGCAAATGCAGTTTTAGAAAAAAAACATTTCTGAATGCATATCAACAGTTTTTTCTATATTGGTTCATACAACGCAAGATGTATAAAAAATTGATCAGTTGAGCATCATTGTCCGTTATGTAACAACTGAGTACGATGAATACCACAAAGCCTCGGCGCTGAAAATTAACGAACACTTTGTGGGTTCGTTGCAGTTGAAAATCATTCTGCAGAAGGACTGATGAACATAATTGTTTCAAAATTATAGGAGATTTTACAATTAGGTGGATTGGAGAAGCTTCGTGGGCAATCTGATGATGGGACATCTGTAATGAGTGGTGTTTACAATGGAGTACAAAAAAGAATACAGGATATTCAGCCAAACGCCCCATACATACATTGCGCAAATCATGATTTAAATCTGGTTTTAAAACATGCTACATCAGATATTGAAGAAGTAAACGACTTTTTTGATGTAGTTGATTCAGCTTATGTATTTTTAGTGACAGTGTAATAAGATGGAATTTAATTAACAAAACAAATACATGTTTTTCTTCTAAAAAAGACAGTTTGGAGGGTTTATGATACAGATTTGTTGATGTAAAGAAATCCTTAAATGTGTTAAAAATATTACAAGTATTAAAGAAATGGCAGACATTCTTCTGATTGATAAGTGAACTAGCTCCTAATTTTCCAGCTGTATGCACCATATTCATGCTTTTCCTAACATTGCCAGTAACGAAAATAATAAAAAGTTATTTACGAAGTACCATATCCAAAGAACGACTAAATGGCTTAGCAGTTCTTTCAATCGAGAAAGAAACAGCAAGAAAATTGGATACTTCCAAAATTATAGAGGTTTTTGTTAAGGAAAAGGTCAGGAGAAAAAATATTTAAAGGATTTAAGTAAAACATTTTAATGTAACGCTGTATTTCTAAAAAAATCATACAATATTTATGTTAAGCAAAATTTTTCATCTTCATGGGAAGGTTTTGTTTTAAAATTTTTAATAAAGAGATTTTTGCTAACAAATATTAGAAATTTTGTTAAATTTCATAATTACAAAAACTTGTATATTTTGATGTAATTTTGTATTTATGTAATGTTATAAAACATTTATAAAGGCAAATGTGTTCATTTTTATTAAATTGTTTTGTTTTTAAATTCAATTAGAAACTAATGTGCTAGGGGCCCACTTTCTCAATTTTGCATCCGGGCCCATGAAAGGATAGTTATGCCACTGGGGCCGGCTTCAGCTCATCACTGAATACAGGTATGTATTATAATAGTCCTCGAAATGGAAAGTATTACGAAACAGAATGCATGTTCTGGTAGTGGAACTGAAAGCAGTGAACACAAAATAACCAATACAACATTTACAGTCAAGTTAAATTCTGATTTATTCCTCATGTACATACTACAACGAAGAAAAGTAAAGAAAAATTTTTTATATTATTTTTATTAAACGAAGTTAACAAAACGGTATTACTAAATGTTTGACGAGACGGAACAATAATATCGACACATGCAACGGACCAGAACAACATTCTGGTGAGTTGTAGCTCTTTCCAAGCACTGTTTATGAGTATATTTCAGATAACCAGAAATTCCAGATAACCTGCTATCCGCATATCCCAAGCTTGCCAGATAAAAGTTTCTATACTGTACTTTGAAGAATAAGAGAGGAACAAACAATTATACAGACTATCAGAAAGAGAAAGACGAACTGGATCTGACATTGGCTGAGAAGAGAGAGCATGATTAAAGAAGAGTTAGAAGGAAAATTTAATGGAAAAAGGGAAAGGGGTAGGAAGAGGCTTCAGCTGATAGACGGCTTGCAAGGGAGAGAGAGCTATCAAGACATGAAGGCTGCAGAAAATAGGAGTATACGGAGAACCAGGTATAACATTAATAATCACAGACCTGTCTACAGACAGACAACCTATGAGATGATAAACCATTTAAAAGGATGAATTACATCATAGACTTAACTGGACAAAACAACTTGAAAGACAGCATCAATAAAAATACAATTTGAAAACAATTCATGGAAAAATCACTTCTACCATGAGAAATGTTTAGATTTAAGAAAGATGAAATAAGTGAGGATTATAACACAAAACAATTTTCCAAATACAGGAAGTCCTTGAATAACACCAATTTGAAGTTATGTTTACAACAGTTACAACTATTTCTTATTTAAGGCTCTTGTAATTTTAAAGTTTGGTTTCTATCGGAATTGAAGCAATGCTGTACAGCATTGCTCTGCTCGCCTTCAAGCCAGGACTGATAAAGCGGCACAAAAACAATCCTGACTGTGCCCCATGAATACCTCCACAGGTATCAGAGTATTGTACCTAAATATTCAGTGTTTACGTACTAAGTTGTATAAACTTGAAGGACTCATTAAGTCTTTGAAGTGTGAATTCATATGTATTGCTGAACATTGGCTGTGATACAGAGAGGTTGATTTAAATAATGTCAATGGATACGAAATGTTAACTGTCTATTGTCGCAAATTGGCAAAAAATGGCGGAGTTTGTATTTATGGATCTGAAAATCTTAAATGTAAGGTAATTTGATCTTAAATACCTTTGCATTGAATTAGTCTTCGAAATTGTTGCAGTTTTGTACAAAGAGCAAGGACTATTAATTCCCTGTACCCAGAGCTGCAAACCACTTCAAAATTTGGGAGTGGTTCGGTTCTAAATTTTTGGAAGTGCTTCGGTTCATGGTTTGGTTCAGATGGAAATTTTGACAAGTGGTTCGGTTCAACTAAATTAATCATTTGAAATACTATTCAGAAATAATTTATCCAATATAAACATTACACATTCAGTATCAATCTGTAAGTAAATCAATCAGCAGTCATTATTATTTTAAATGAAATTATTTTAAAGAAAGGAAAAATGTATATTTTAAATATATTACAATCCCATCATCATCTTCATTTATTTATATTTTTTTTAAATGGTATTTTTGATCCTAACATGATTTTTATGTGGATAACAACAGTAGCAGAGAGGAAAGAGATAGGCACTCTTTCCTTTGAAACAAACCCGCTGGTTTTTCCAATGGAAATTCCTGGTCTTTTTTTGTGAATTGACATCAAACCGAAACCAAACCACTTTTGCAAAAAATTACGGTTTGGTTTTTGGTTCATTGAAAAATCAATCAGTGGTTTCAGTTCGGTTCGCGGTTCAGCAAAATGACTGGTTTGGTTCAGCGGTTCGGTGTGGTTTGCAGCTCTGCCTGTACCTACCGCTCACCAAATGGAAACTTTAGGATTTATTGTAAACAGCTGGAAAAAGCGTTGTGTACTTTCGAATCGCCGATGAGGATATGGCATTTGGAGTGAAGGAGTCAAAGGAGAGGCTGACGGTTCTTGCGTGCGCAAATGCAGCAGGTATGAACAAACTAGAGCGCACACTAAAATGTAGATAAATGTGTGTTTGATTGGTTGACGGAAGCTAGAGCCAGAAGCATACCTATATCTGGGCCTATTCTACAACAGAAGGTTAGGGAAATGGCATTGAAAATGGGAATAGATGACTTTGAAGGTCAAATGGATGGTTACAGAAGTTTAAAGTGCACTGAAACCCAACAACTTTTAAAATGTATGGGAGAAGAAGCTTCTCTAAGTACAATTGTGGCAGAAGAGTCAAAAAAGACTGCAAACAATTTTAGTGAGTTATGATCCTAAAGACATTTTCAATGCAGATGAGGCTGGATTTTTTTATAACTTACTCCAAGATAGAACTATTGCAGTTAAAGGAGAACACTGCCAAGGAGGGGAAAAAAGCAAGGAGAGGTTTACAGTGCTTTTCTGTACCAATGCAGATGGCACTGAGAAATTAAAGCCACTTGTGATTGAGAAATATAAAAAAACCCAGATGTTTTAAGAATATAAAAAAACTTCCCTGTTTATACAGAAATTCTAAAAAGTCATGGATAACTGCAGCTATATTTAGTCAGTGGCTAAGCATGCTTGATGCAAAGATGGGCATAAAGAATAGAAAAATAGTTCTTTTTCTGGATCTGTGCACTGCTCATGAAGTTGAGGGGATTGTGTTGCGAAATGTTAAAATAGTGTATTTTCCTCCAAACACCACAAGTCAACTGCAACCATTAGGTCAGGGCATCTAGTGTTAAGAGGAATTACAGACAGCAGTTGCTCTATATTTTAAGAAACGTGGATGAAACAAATGATCTTACAAAATGTAAATCGAATATATTGCAGGCCATGCATAGGCTCTGCCTATCATGGAATTATGTTCAATCAGCCTCTATTAATAAATGCTTCATAAAGGCAGGATTTTTGAGGACAACATATGAGGACGATGAAGTATCAGATGATGAACCTTTGGAATGGGGTGAAATCAATAAAATAATTCATCTTCAAACGTCATTTAATGATTTTGTTAATGTTGACACTTCCCTATTAACTTGTGCGCCAACTGAGGGAGAAATGGTAGAAGTGGAGATAGGAGCTGAATGGGAGATTACTGCAGAGACTAATAAGGAGGAAGAAGAAAACGATGAAGAGGAAATAATTCCAACTCCAAAAAAGAGTGAAGTGCAAGAGGCTTTGAGTGTGCTAGAAAGATTTTTTATGAATATGGAGGACTGCAGTGGTGATAGTCTCTTGCTACTAAATAAAATAGAAAATGTTGTATCCAATTAATTTAAGAAAAAGACGACACAGACTGAAATTACCTGCTTTTTCCAGTAAACAATAGGTAGAGTACATATTCATTTTTTGTTGTTAGGTTTATATTTATATTATAAATATATTAAATCTATGTTGTGTATATATAAATATACTAATAGAGTAATTAAAAAGACAAAAGTACTTTTAATTACCAGTTTGTGCATTTATGAATAATAATATGAAGACCTTACGGTAAACCTCTTTATAGTGAACCTCCATTCATCAAAATGCCTAAAAATCTGGTCCCTTCCATTTCGATATATAGAGATTTTACTGTACTTTTAAATCGTCTAATAAAATGATGGATTTATTGACTGGAAAAATGACAAGAGCATTAGCAGAACGTGAGCATTTAACGATCCTATTGGAGCTATGTTAGCATACCAAAAATGATCTTCTATAATAGGAGGCTTTGGTACGTGGTGTGATTAAAAAGTTTGTGGACTGATGCTGCCACGCGTGCCAGGCTAGAGATAGACACGTTCTGTCTAGACGGTATGAAAACCTGTTTAATCTTGCACACCACGCCCCTTAACCTGTCCTCATATGTTGCATCAATGTTGCAGAGTCAATTGTTGAGTGCAGATGGTTTTTATGTTTTGGCAGATTTTACGGAGCAAAAAATGAAAATCGGTTATGGAAACTATAGAACTGTTAAAAGAAGCCTTTGGGGACCGTGCTTTCGGTAAAAGTACCATTTGTAAGTGGTTATGCTAAATTCAAAGATGGCCGGGAATTGGTCCATCCACTTCAAAAAACTGCCAACAGCGTTGCACGAGTGAGAGATCTCATGCATATCGATCATCGACTGACAATAAAGGAGATAGCCAATGATCTAGAATTGATATTTTATGCAGTTCAGTCCATCTTAATGGAAGATTTGCAGATGCGGCACATGTCTGCCAAATTCATTCCGAGAATCTTAACTGAGGATCAGACGAGACGATGTGTTGAAGTGTGTCTGGAACTGCTGGAGCACACTGAAAACGATCCAAATTTCACGAATTCAATCATTACGGGTGATGAGATATGGGTCTACGGTTATGACCCTGAAACAAAACTTTGCAATGGAAAAAAAGCTCGACAGAGTCACTCAAATGTTGAAATAATGTTGATAATTTTCTTTGATTCTTTGGGCATTATTCACTACGAATTCACTCCTCCACATGAGACAGTGAATCAGCAGTTTTACAAAAGCGTATTGGAGCACTGCGAGAAAAAGTGAGGGGGAAACGGCCTGAACTTTAGCATGACAAAAGCTGGATTCTGCATCAAGATAATGCACCGGCCCACTCTGTGCTCACTGTGACCAAATTTTTAGCCAAGTGTCAGGTCCCTGTGCTTCCATAACCCCCTTATTCGCTGGATCTATCCTCTTGTGATTTCTATTTATTCCCAAAAATGAAATTGCAGCTCTAAGGGAAAAGATTTGACATAATTGAAGTGATCCAAGAAAATGTGCTGAATGTTCTGCAGAACTTGAAAAAAAAGATTTCCGGGAATGCTTCCACAAGTGGCAAATTCCCTGGAATCGTTGTGTTGAGGCCCAAGGGGACAACCCTTGTTTGATATTTTCAGCCTTAGTCCACGAACTTTTCAATCACACCATGTACAGAGTTAATGAGAAATGCAAAGTGAAAAGAACTGTTGGCACTAAGAATATAAGGTCAGACTCATACAATGTAAACCTGTAAATATATACCTCGACAAAGAACAGCGACAAACTAAAGTTAAAATTTAATTTTAACTCACTCACCCAAACTTTTATCTGCCGAATGTGGAAAAATCTAATATGCCAAACACACAACAGTATGCATGCTCCAAAACTTTATAAATGGTACCCCTTAAATTGCCGATTAGGAAACTAAAAATCTCTGCAACAACGTTGTTGCAGTTTTCATAAACTCATATAAGACAAAGTAATAATGTTTTCATTTATTTGATGAGCACTACTCTCTCCTCTCCCTCAGTCTTGAGTAAACTGTGATCGTGTTAAGTTCAGTGTCACTTTTTGCAGATTTTTTGTGATAACCTTTATTATGGAATTAAAACGTAAAGCATCTTCAAGCAGTATTGAGGCTAAGAAAAGCCGCAAAGTTATGACATTAGCTGAGAAAATGAAGATCCTTGATAAGTTACGAAGCTGTTTGAGTGTAGCATTGGTAGGCCGAGATATGTTCATAAAATCAGGAAGAGTGAACAGAAAATACATGCAGGTGTTAAGGCTTCTGCCCCTTCAAGTGCTGTTTCTCAAGTATCTAGAAGGGATCCGTTCATAGAAAAAATGGAGAAATTATTGAATGTGTGGATCAGTGAACAAGTGAACAAAAAAGACTTGTTGACAGCGTAGCTATACAGGTGATGCTCGATTTATGCCAATCCGATTTACACACTTTCATTTTAATGCCATTTATAATGAATGTACAAATAACATCCTATTTGTTTATATGCCTTTGCTACCTTAAAATGTTACATTTTGAAGTTTCATGGTAAATCTTCAGATGTGGTCGACCCAAGTATGCTGCACAGCCAGAATATTGCAAGCTTTATCTACATGTTGCATAAATATTAAAATTTTTAATATCTGCATGTATTTTAATAAAATAATGCCTATATTTACTTTTTTGTTTAATTCAGCACTTTCCTTTATTTTTACTGCATATTTGATAAACTCTAAGTTTATATGATCAGTGGCGGCTCCTATGCCTTTTAACTGGTGGGGATAGCCACAAAATTTTGTCGTAATTTTGTGTACGTGTGCGAGCGTAATTTTGGAACCTCCAGATTACTACAGTGGAATCCCAATTTAAGGTTTACCCGCATTTAAGGCGGTTTTTTTGCGGCCCCAACCAAAGCTCCATATAAATAATATACTGTATCACCCGATTTAGTGTTTCTCGATTTTGTGAACTGCCCGCAATTAAGGAACAAAATTACGGTCCCTTGCAGAGCATCGCCTCAATTTCAGGCGCGTTTACACAGTGACTCGAGAATATTTTATTTGGTGGAGATGTAATATATTAATTCAATCTAACCATCAATGGCACAACACATACTGGCGTTGTTACTACATTAAATAAACTCAAAAGAATTAATATTTAGTCGTGCTGTTTTGTCAATCCACTTAAATGTCCTAATCTGTTACGTACTTCACAAAAGTTACGATGACGTCATCACGTGAACACGGATTTTTTACGTTTCAGCTAGTTGGGCCACCTGTGTTTACCACAGCCATATTTACCTTGTTAACCTGAAAGGAAGACAATCCCCCACAAAAAGGGAAGTCTTATTCACAACAATGTTATTATTACATCGAGGCGGCGATGTTATTAAAACTTTGGATGTATGTTCTTAATCGTCAGTCACTGTACCATTTCCCTACACTGCACAAGACACGCAATCATATTTGCGAACCCACTTCACATAAAGGGCTGAAATGTAACAAATGAGACTAAAAGGACGTTGGAACTGTTAGCGTTGTCATTTTATGCACGGTCAGCCGATAACAGGCATCGAAACGTCTGCCAATGCTTACCACACTGCTTCACTGAGGGATAATTATTCGAAACTCGTAAATACAGTAAAACTCGGTTATAACGTGCCTCACTATACCGCGGATTTGGATATACCGCGGGTCTAATCATGTCTCCCAAAATAATTCCATTTATTTTCTTCGTAAACATCCTTGTTTCAAATTTTACAGCGATTTATTTTCTTCGTAAACAACTTGGTTCAAATTTTACCGCGATTTACTTTCTTCGTAAACAACTTGGTTCAAATTTTACCGGGATTTATTTTCTTCGTAAACAACTTGGTTCAAATTTTACCAGGACCTATTTTCTTCATAAACAACTTGGTTCAAATTTTACTGTGATTTATTTTCTTCGTAAACAACTTGGTTCAAATTTTACCAGGATTTATTTTCTTTGTAAACAACTTGGTTCAAATTTTACTGCGATGCTAAACTCCCGTCGCTGTCTATAAGAATGATAAGAAATTATAGCTGAAGTCCAGAACTGCAGAAGAGCAGAAAAATTATCGGAAGATGACAGCGAGAATGAAGAGCAAAGTATTGGATAACATCAGTGACATGATGAACTGGATGGAGAGACAGAGTGATTGTGATCATCTTCATCTTTTACATTTGCAAAACATTAAGACGTAGTATGTGACAAGGAAATGCCATCAGCTGTCGCACCAAAAGAAAATATCGGACTATTTTAAAAACACTGATCAAAGTAAGGTATGCATTTAAATCAAAATATATCAGTTTTTATAGTATTTTGCAATTAAATTTGTTATAACGCATATACTTTCACATTTTTTAAAATTATTTCCCGAAATACAGCGGGTTGCCGATAACGTGGGTGTACATTCTGTCTCCCGAAACCCACGTTATAACGGGGTTTTACTGTATTATTTTATATAACCCATGTAAGCCCAATTATATCATGTATTCATTATAGCATGCGAACTTAAAAACTGAAAGGATCTGCATGCTTGGTTGATTCCTCCTATATAGGAGAACTTCAATTAAATGTGTTTATTTGCTTAAAAGTTTTAAGAAAGTTTGTCTCGGAAAAATTAAAGATTGCAAATTCACTGCTAGGAGGTGGAATGAGGGTCACAGCCACGAAATGACCACTAATTTCGCAAAAAAACCATAAGCTAGAAGAATCATCTTCGCCGGAGGACTTACAGTTGGTATTATTCTCAACCATCTTCGTTCTGTGAAATTTCACGAATGAAAAAATTGATCGTAATTAATCTATACCCTTAATATTTGTTTTAACTAATAAAACATATTTGACATTAATGAACTGCCGTTTAGTCTTTCAATTTTAGATAACCCCCATTTAATGTATTACACGATTTAAGGTACAAAAAACTTGTCCCCGATGCAAACGTTAAATGGGGATTCCACTGTATTTTGAGTTTTTTCACAGGACAGTGCAACCTACAGAAAAGTTTTAAAAGGTCGCTTACATGAGAAATTTATGACATATTATTTGCATTAAACATATACAAGGAATAATATTAAATACAGGAATAAATTAGCTACTGAGATTAGAAGAAAGGTTTAAAAAGTTCTGGGAGGGATGAATCTCACTATTCCCATGGTAGGAGCCGCCATTGTACACGATCAAATACTGCTGGAAAATTACCTACTTTCGATTTATGCCAATTTCGATTTATGCCATAGTCCTCAGAATGTATCTATGGCGTAAATATAGTGTCGCCTTTATGTGAAAAAGCTTTTAGTTTGTATGAATATGTGGTCTATAGTGAGCGTGGACGTGCTGCAGATGCAAGTGAGTTTCATGCAAGTAAAGGCTGGTTGGCCAAATTTACGTGACGCTTCAACCTGCATAACGTGAAGCTGGGTCAGCCGATAGTGATGCAGCTGCACGATTTCAGCCATGTTTCCTTGATTTCATTAAGGAAAAAGGATGTGCTCCCAACAAGTGTTAATATAGGAAGGGCTTTCCATTAATGTGTGTATAAAAAAATCTACATAGCTAGGTATTTATCGGAGACTTCACGCTAAGTTGCTCCAATGCAGATTCGCCCAACATGGCATCCTCGAGGAACGTAAACCCCGTGTTGGAGGACTGTTGTTGATTTGCTTGGTGCCATAATTGTATAATCAAATGGCTTTAGATAGATTATCCAACCAATGTTGCTGATAAATATGATAAATATTAAAATCGAAATTCTGGAAGTGTGGGCATTACATGAATTCCATTTTTTCTGAATAGTTAATTCTAAAAACTGTGTGCAGGCATTACAGGCATGCAGGTATTACTGAAGTAAATATGGTATATACCTGTACTGTACAGTAATAGATATACTACAGTAATCAGGTATTTTCCTATATTGTACTCTTCCAAATTACATGTTCACTTGTTCACTGGAGCGCACCCAATGCTCGGTGGTAAGCCAGATAATTACTAGCGAGGCATTAAATTTAAATTTCTTTCTCCTAACTAATTTTGGAAAAATGCATTATTTTTTAAAATAGCCAGTTAACTGGATTTCCGGATAAGTGGAATCTGAATAAAAGGTTCTAAACTGTATATCATTTACTGACTGTTAAATGTGTTTGTAATGAAGTTTTTTCACCATATTTTTTTATTTTTGCATGCTAAATCAATGAGTCACATTCTTTAGGAGGCCTCAAAATGATCTTTGCACCTAAGGCCTCAAACCATAAATCCAGCACTGCTTCTCTATCAATATCTGTGATCATGATTTACAAGCTAATGACTATCTCTCCATGACCATACATGAAGGTTGACTCAAAATAAAAAAACTATATTATAAATTGTATACCGCATACAAGGGCAGATATGGAAACTAGTATCCACTTCACAACATCACTACAATTCAAAAGGTGCAAAGTACTTATCTTTAATGTTGACAGGTTCTAAAGTTTTGCCCACGTTGTTACTCATGGCGAAGCTGTGTATCCCAGGATTCTTTAGCAGCCACTAGTTCTCTATTCTTCCATGTTCCCTCTCTCTGCTCTCAGATTCTTCATTCCTTTTTCAGCAATTACGTCGTACATCCTTGGGAGGGAAAAAAGGTTACAAGTTAACTTTATGAGGAAGAAAATTTTATAGGACATTTAGGATGAGGAATGTGAAATACCAATAAGTGGAGGACTGATAATTGCTAAGTACATGTTAAATATGACAATACTGTGGGAAATGCAAACAAAAAGAACAGTTAAGAAAGGGCCTGTATATTTACATTCATTATGGTGTTCCATCACTTTTAACTATCATTACTACAAACTCATATCATGAATTCTCGTTTGTTTAGGTTACCATATCAAGTAATTATATGCTGTGACAGGTTTGTGCTAGCCTTTATTGGCATTATTTATTTTTTTGACAAAATGAATACCCATAGCTTTCATTCAGAGGTCACCCTGTGTTTGATGGACTTCATGAAGAATAAAGTTAAGAACAAGAATTGCTTGCAATAAAGGCAGGACTAACTGCTTCTCCAAAGATAAGAAGCATCATCGTCTCACATACTATGCTAATGAATCTGTAAACAGAATTTTTTCAATTCAGTTGTTACCACGTCTGGTGAGAGAGAAAAGACTAATGCGGAAAATTGAAAAGAGAATTCTTCTAGTGATGTTTTTTTGAAAATTTGAATAGGACATAAAATACTAGTGAATGTGTGCTTGCATTCTGCAAGCATTTATCTCATTTTATTATAAAGAGTAAGAGCCGATAAATAAATTTTTAACGCAGGAGTACCCTGCAACAATTTCAAGCTTTTCTTATGGGAAATAATTTCAAATTTAAGGCTGTCTGGAGTCGAACCAATGAGAGCTATGCAGGAGTTGTCAAATAATATGGAGATATTCTCATGACATCTACAAACCCTGAAAATATCAGCTCTTTATTCCTCTTAGTTTCGTCTATAAGAAGGAATTTATTTTTTCCATGCTTTCTTATGGAAGATATACCGGGTCGTCTGGAGACGAACCCAGGGCACTTGCGGTAAAAGTGATGACGGTTCCCTATAGATCTCGTGGATATATAACCACCATCCAAGTTTCAATTTTCTATCTTTTCGGAAAGTGCCCGAAATTAATTTTCAAATATGCCGCAATGCTTTTCTTATGGGAAGAACCGCTACTTTTGGAATTTCTGGAATCGAACCCATGATACTAAGGTAGGTGGTCTCAATTTTTCTGGCGGTTTCTCCGTGCAATCTACAATTTCTGAAAATTTCAGCTCTCCATCTATTGTAGGTTGGGCCAGACATTGGTATCCTATATCATTCTATAAGCACTCTTCTTACAGAGGAGGATATAGGATACTAGTGAAGGTGTGCTTATATTCTGCAAGCATTTTCTCTCACCCTAAAGTAAAGAGTATGATCCAACAAATAATTTTTAAACGCAAGAGTTTACACCTTGAAAATTTAAGTGTTTTCCCTTATGGTCAATATTGCGGTAAAAACAACCCCTAAAATTTATAATTATAAAACATTTATATTTTTTAGAATTTGTTACGAATACCTCACATTTATGCAAAGTTTCATCGATATAGCACCTCTAGAAGTGTATTTATATGAATTTCATTGTTTAAATTTTATGAATTTTTAACAGCCGCAATAATAAATATTTCTAAAATTTTCAATGTCATTTACCACCGGAACATTATTTCCTGACTTTGTTAAAATTATCAGCTTCCTGTATCTTCAAAAAGTACATAAACATTTGTCAATTTTGTTAACATTTGAGAATTTATTCGGCCGAACGATTAAAAATTTTCAAATTTCTATAATCCCGTTTTCATTATTTTGCAAATTCTACTTCTGGAAAAAATTACAGCTTCATAGTGCATTTAGAAGTACCTAAAACATGAAATGTTAGTAAAATTTTTTACAATTTTCACCGGCCAAGAAAATAAGCATTGTTTCAATTATACAATTATTCCTCTGATTATTTTTTTCAATTCATTTATGTATTAAATTTCAGCTCTACAACTATTGTAGTTTGGGCCAGACATTAGTATCCTCCTATATCCTCCTCTGTAAGATCTGAGCTTATAGTATAGACTAGTGAATGTGTGCTTGCATTCTGCTTGCCGATTTACGTGGTATTCCTTATGGTCAATATTGGGGTAAAAGCAACCCCTAAAATTTATAATTATAAAGAATTTATAGGTTTTCAGCATTTGTTTCAAATATCTCACATTTACGCAAATTTTCATCGATATAGCACCTCTAGAAGTGCATTTATATGAATTTCAATGTTTAAATTTCATGAATTTTTAACAGCCACAATATAAAATTTTTCTGAAATTTTGAGTTATTTACTACCGGAACAATTTTTTCTAACTTTAATGAAATTTTCAGCTTCCTGGATGTTTACAAAGTACATAAACATTAACTTTGTTTAACATTTATGAATTTTTACGGCCGAACAAATAAACATATTCAAATTCCTATAATCCCGTTTTCATTATTTGTAAAATTCTACCACTAAAAAAAAATTCAGGTTAATAATACAGTCAGAAGTACCTAAACCACGAAATGTTAGAAAAATAGTTTATTATTTTTAATGGGCAAGAAAATAAATGTTGCAATTTTTCCTCCGATTATTTTTTTCGATTCACCTATGTATTAAATTTCAGCAGTCCAACTATTGAGATCTCATACCTAAGTGTCATGGGTTCGACTCCAGAAATTCTGAAATTTACATTTTTTTTTCATAAGAAAAACATTGCGGCATTTTTGAAAATTAATTTCGGACACTTTCCTATAAGATTGACAATTGAAACTTGGATGCTTGTTTTTAGTGAATTGTTCTCGGGTTTCACACCGGGTGATGTCTTGAAAATTCTATTCAAGACATCACCCGGTGTGATGTCGTGAATAGGATTCTATTCAAGACATCACCCGGTGTGAAACCCGAGAACAATTCACTAATAACATTTGCCGGGAGAGTTTTAAATCCTTGGATGCTTGTTATATATCCACGAGATCTATAGGGAACTGTTAGCACTTTTTCTGCAAGTGTCCTGGGTTCGACTCCAGATGACCCAGTATATCTCCCATAAGAAAGCATGGTAAAAATAAATTCCTTCTCAAATTCAGTACCTTACAAAATCCAACTTTATGATACATTTTGTATAATGACAAGTGTACATGCTTTGGCCTTCAGTAACATACAAAAAACTAGTTTTGTTCTAAAATTTTCAATAGATATCACAAAGAAGTAAAATCCTATATTATAATGCATCCTTGCATATTCATGATCATAAAATGGTACAGTAAAACTTGTTTATAACGATCATGCCTAAAACGAAATCTCGGCTATAACGAAGAAATGTCTCGGTCCCTTGAACTTCTCCATAAGGGCATTGGTTAAATTTCTCGGATGTAACGAACACGCATTTTATGAATTCTCGGCTGTAATGAACAAATGTTTGGTCCCGTGGCAAAAAATGCCCCATATATAACGAATTTTGGCAAGCAGAGCGATAAGTAATGAATAGTTTCCGCCCGTTTACTGCGCACTTGTTCGTAGAGGTCCCGTTCCTCCATCTACCCCTTCCATACGAATTTCCACGCTCCCTTTGTTTTGAAATTGATATTAAAAATGTGAAATGTTTATGTAAATTAATGACCATAATAATAATATTAATTGACCATTTAAAAAATAGTATGTAATAGCAGTCGAAAATTTTACATGCCCCGAAGTTGATAAGCATCTCTTTGCATATGTAAGTACGGCACTGAAGTCGACTCACTGCAAATACAGTAAAAGCTGTCTTATCCGGCTATCTTGGGGATTGTGGAAAGTCGATTAGAAGAAATATCCGGTTAGGAGAGCGATTTTCGATTTTGACATCGCAAATTTATCAATAACCAAACAAAATTGGGCTTAGGTTCACTATCGTACTCCCCAAACATAACTATGCATGGGGTTTGCATTTTCCATTTTAATTCTTCCACACACAGTTAGATATAGACACTATTTACCCATTCTTATTTAATACGCTGCTATGCTTACATGCAAAACAAAAAGACTACTGAAAAGTTTAGAGCATCCGGGAAGTATGGGGATTACAGCAGTGAACCTGTTCCCAAAATTGAATTTATTGGATTATATCTTTCTTATTTATCTTTATTTACTCTATTAGAAAAGGATGAAATTATTTAATTCTTCTGAACATTTCTGTGAAAACCAGTCATATAATATTTTATCCAGTTCCTCAATTTTTGGCTTATGAAGTGTATGATGTTTATTAATTGATTTACTCGTCTCAGAAGATGACACAAATTTCATTAATTTAGCCTTATGAGCCTTGATATCATACAGCATGGAAGATCCGATGTTGAATTCTTTTTCTATGGCTGCTCTATTTTTTTCCTTTTCAATTCGTTTGATCAGCTCCAGCTTTTGTGTTAGCGTTAAACCAACCTTTTCTCTCCTGTTCCTTGCTTTTAGGTATTTATTTCGATGCCATATTCAATGGATGGGTAATTTTTTAAATAATAAAAAGCGATAAAACTGGAAATTATAGAAGTACACCAAAACATCTAGACAATGCAAATGGCTTATGTAACCAAAAACGCCATGCTTACTCGGCAGCCACAGAAGTATATGGAGTAAATACGTAATATATACATCTTATATTTTAAGAAATTTTAAAGTGGAAGTTGTGGTATTACACAAATACAATTCACACAAAAATTCATAAAAAAAGATAAAGAAATACAAAATGAATTGTATTTGTGTAATTGCCGGTATCTAAGGGTGGCCGGTTCTAAATAGCAGGATAGCACAGCTTTTCAATTCTCTCCTGTTCCTTGCTTTTAGGTATTTATTTCGATGCCATATTCAATGGATGGGTAATTTTTTAAATAATAAAAAGCGATAAAACTGGAAATTATAGAAGTACACCAAAACATCTAGACAATGCAAATGGCTTATGTAACCAAAAACGCCATGCTTACTCGGCAGCCACAGAAGTATATGGAGTAAATACGTAATATATACATCTTATATTTTAAGAAATTTTAAAGTGGAAGTTGTGGTATTACACAAATACAATTCACACAAAAATTCATAAAAAAAGATAAAGAAATACAAAATGAATTGTATTTGTGTAATTGCCAGTATCTAAGGGTGGCCGGTTCTAAATAGCAGGATAGCACAGCTTTTACTGTATGTGTATACGTGTTATATGGGATATATAGGCCAAAAACCGTGTTTCTCGTATATAATGTAGTCACCCTTATAACGAAGCAATGAGTCGGTCCCCTCAAATATGTATTAAACGAATTTTACTGTATATCAATTTACTACTAGAAAACAAATCTTTGCTCAAAAGTAATTATATAATACGCTGCATTTTATGTAATGAAAGCATTACTAACTGCATTTATCAATGCTTTGACTAGTTTCTAATTATATAACATAAACTATGCTATGCCATTTGTTGTATCAGGTGATCAAAATTGTACAACTTTCTATTACTTTCATTAGGTAAAATTCCTAATTCTAAATATCTTCAACTTCAGCCTGTACAAACAAGAATCTAGTTTTGAAAAATCTGCTAAAACGCTTTACATTCCAAAAACTATTGCTTCTGCACAAATAAAAAGTTTAAGTGGACACACTGGAACGTCACTTGAAACCTTGCAGATCTAAAAAAGAATATGGCAATAATGAACCTGATAAAAACATCACATTCATTCTACTTTGTGACAAAAATTGACTCACTCACCAGTATTGTTTCTTGATATCACAAAATAGAAAAGGTCCATGCTGGTCTGGTATGTCAGACTGCATGTTCAGAATGGCCTGTTAACTTTCTCTTGCAGTCACGCTTCTGAAAAAGAAAATCAAATCAGAAACTTTGTACCATATGAGGTCATTCTGATAAGAATGCACTTTCTGATACTCTTATTTCCCTCATGTTAGATCATTATATCATTTTTTAAAATTAAATTCCTTTAAAATGTCAAGTTACCCTTTAATTTGATGGTTTTCAAAGAAGAAAAACTAAAATTATTTTTTTATAACTTTATTAACCATCATTTCTAAGCTTCTCAGTTAAATTGTAGTTATTGGTTCAAAAACGCTGAATATGTATTGATTACAAACCTTGATAAAAATATACTAAGTAAATAATTGATATTTAGGAATTTGACCACAGCATTGTGCATATGCTATAGGTAATTTAAGAACTGCTTTAAGACAAAGAAAATGTCACCTCTATCTCAGTGGAACAAAATCTGTGCAATTAAAAATTCTGGAAAAATCTGACACTGTAAAGACATGCAAAGTTGCATCCATCCTAAATGTTAGTCTCTCTTTAGTAATATGAAGTTATTGATATTCATCTTGGATTGAATATGTGTATAATCAAATCTTTTATTTCCAAAAGTTAAGAACTTGACCATGAATATGAATTTGTATGACCATAAAAATGGAGAAATTAACCCAATATCTCATATGACATTTTGTCGGCACTGTTGTAAGAAATTGTGTGTCCTAACCAATACAGAAGAACACTGCTACAGACTTTGATAGTTATAAGAATAATTATTGCATTATAAGCGAAATAGGATAAATGTTACATTTATTATTGTATGTATAGATAATTCAATACAATAAGAATATTTTATCAAATACTACGTATAACAATGTAACACCCCCTATTACTAGAGATGAATTACAGGATGAAATGCTGAACCAATTCCATTTCACTAGTAATGAGAAAATTAATTTATAATCAAATCACTATTCTCCAAGCATGGTCGTAGATAGGAATCAGACGTTAGCCAATGAAAAGCTTTATTACCACAGAAATCAATCACATGAATATGAACCACCAAAGAAATTGTAGATTGAAGAAAATTCTGAATATATACATATATGGGAATAAAGTTACTCCTTAATGATACAGGAGGAATACTAATAAAAACAATATTTTGCTGTTAAATCACTCCAGTTTCTATAATTATCCCTTTCTAAGATAATATTACTAGTAAGGTCAACTACCTTCCATCAATGAGGGAATAGGAAAAATTCAAGCCTAAAACACAGGCCATAAGAGACCAGAAATCAGAAACCAATTATAAGATTTGCAAAAGACTTTGGGATATACCTATGTAAATTCAGCTATAACTGCAAGTGAGATTTCCGTTAGTGACTGCAGATTAATCTAAATCCACACAACTTATCCTACATAACAGCCACGGAGGTGTTCATGCTGCCTAATAACTAAATGACATTTTAACCATTTAGAATAATGGAAATCAATAATTAACTGAAAAACTGTGGCATTCCCACCGTGAAAACTTCAGCCGTAGAGAAACGAGGAAAGCCAATAAGAAAGATTTTTTACTTAAAACAATGTACACCCTGCAGAATCTTGTATCGACTATAAACAAATATTATTCCCACATTCAGTAGTAAATTGCATATGTTTCCACCATATGCTGTCGTCTATGAATCAGTTTACACAGTTAACTTTCAAAAGTGAGATAAATTCAGTTACCATACCTTTTCTGAGAAAAATCCTTCAGTAGATGAATATCACTTCTCAGGTGCAGCAAATTCTTCTCTTAGACGAACACCAAAGCATTTACTTCGCCGCAGAACGCATGCTAAGTTTGCAGAGCTGCAAATATTCAAATAGTAATATTGGACATTATTATCGCTTTCTTACTCGCCAATACTTTTTTTAAATCAACGAATGGCAAATATTATTCGCATAACGTTTAGTAAAAATGAACCTAAGTAAATACAAACTAAGAATATTTCAATGCTGTTAAATTAATATCCACAGCGGAGACAATTGCTTCGTAACTTCCACGATTGCCTGTCAACTCCAACAACCAGCCCTGTTCAACAGAGCACGAATCGCCAAAATTACGCAATTGACGTTACAACTTACGCGCTAGGCCAATGTCAGGTGTCACTGGTGTCTCTAAAAACACCGGGTTTTTATCCGATCGAGAGACGCTGAAATAGGCATGGATTATAAAGAAAGTGGTGAAAATTTGTGTGGTCGGTGTTGAGATGTGTCTCCACGAGCGATGATCCCTCGGTGAGATTTTTTCATTTCCCAAGGACTAAGGAACTGTCATGACATCTGTAAACAGCTATGTCGTAATGCTAGACAAGCATTAATAAGATGCACTCTCTACTGTCGACCAATGAACCGCGCCGCCGAAGGTCGGCTTTCTCACGCTCCAAGGCCATGTATTGTATACATACATATATTTATTACATGGCCTTGTCACGCTCATGATTGCCGCGCTATGAGCGGCAGTTTCGCGAAACAGCATGGTGGAGTTAATTTTTAAATGACGGTAAGGTGAAATATGAGATTATTTTTGAAATTGCTTGTGCAGGATTGTTACCTGAATGGTTTAACAGAATTACGAAACATTTTCTTAGAAACGCATATTATGATAGGGATGCGGAGTAGAAATAATAGCTATTTAAATAAGAATAAATTGATGTGTTCAACACATGACTTTCTCCATACATAAGTTGTCAACTGAATTCAGTCTACTCAACTCTTCCTCAACCCCTCCTCTTTGGTTTTTATTTCCGCTCGATATGAAGAAAATCCACTTTTCTGTATCATTCAGCAACCTTAGGTATACAAACCTGCATCCATTCATTGTCGCGTGATTCAATAAACCGAAATAAGTGAGTAAGGGGAGATTTTTGAAAACATTAGATACAAAATGATTTCCGTTTTCCGGTTTTGATTCAATAAATTGGCTGATTCAATTAACCACTGATTCTAATAAGCAGAAACCACTAGTATATTTATTCATCTTTGATTACCCCTGCCAAGCATGAAGCCTGGATCTGCCTGCATTTCAGTTACTTATGAATTGAAATATTATACTTCATGCATAAGAAATTATTTTGTGGTGCTCCTAAACTGAAGTACTTTTTAGTGTTTTACAAAGCGTTTTTTTCCGGTAAATGTTGTTTATGTTTCTTTGATTACGTGAGTGGAGATGTAATGCAGGAATTTTGGCCAGGTATTGAAAATTTTACTTTTCAATGAAAATTTTTATAACATTTCTTCTAGTTAAAATTTAATGCAATATTAAGGTTAATAAATTTTTTTAAACAAAATTTTAATATAAATATGGGGCAGCAAAACTAAAAGACTGGGGTGGCAAATGTCCCAATCCACTCTTAATGAGACATTTACCTATGTAAAATGAATAAAATTAAAATTATTAACAAGAGTGAAAGGATGGAAAGGTAATGTTTATGCACAAGTGCATAGAAATAAACACGAATGTGAATATAGCGAAGAGAACATTTATGAAGTTGAGAAGGAATTGAAATGAGAATCATTATTTCCTTGATGAAGGAATTTATTAATTGTTATTTAGAGGCAGCATTTTACATTTGATAAGTAAAAATATCTATGAAACAACAGCTGATAAGATGTAAAAATGTCACATTTAGTGTCAAGATCAAATCGAACCAAAATCTAATTTCTTACGAAATATCTCATGCACTACATATGAAACTGCTAAGAAGAAATATATTACCTTATTTTCCATTTATGCATTAGTGGATTTGCAATAAGGACAAAGTAGGCTATGGCCTAGGGACGGCAAGGTTTTGAGGGTGGCAGGATTTTGGGGCAGTCGGATTTGTATATTCATTCTCCAAGTTGCAAGTCCGTCAATACAGTAAGTATATGAGGGAGCACTGTAAAGAGGGCTTTCGGTGCGATTTTCAAAATTATGTAGGTCGAATAAGATTACTCTGAAACCATGAAAGACCATTGGTACCCACCTAAGGAAGCTTGTCAAGGAAATAACCATAAATACTCGGTAAAAGAATGGAATGATGGGCCCATCATCATCACGATGGCTGCACGTCTGCAGTTTTCACCAATTACCCAACTCCTTGTTCCTTTATGATATTCCCAGCTATATACCATTATACCCGAGCTCCGCCAATGTCGAGCCGGTCTAGCATATAGCAGGGAGTACTGTCTGGGAAAGACGATCGGCAAGATTGGCTTCAGTGAGAACGTATGTCCATGTCACATCTTGTGCCACATTCTTTATTATGGAAACACAAAATTTTCAACATTGGATATGAAAACAATAATTCTCTCCCTTTGGAGAGGGTAAAAACTACTGCCCTATTGTCACAATATACCCACAGCACCCTATCCCCTGGCAGATGCACTGCGGCAACCGTAGCTTCCCTGAGTGCTGCCTCCGCCTTGGCAAAGTAGATGGGCTGTTCATCTGCGAGAGGCTTGATATCTGTTAAATTCCTTTCTGGCAGCACCCAGGCCAGCTTGCCACGGGGTGGCATTGGCATACACACAAAATTTATTCACAGTTTGAAAATTGCCGTTTCTTATTAAACACACCTTCTGTCCACAGTTCCATCAATAAGTCATTATGTTGCTGATATACATCGCATACAAGAAATAAGGGTAACGTTAGTATATAACAGGTCCATGAAACATAGCCACTTTTGCAATATCTAAAGTTCGCACTCTTGGAGCCGCTGCGATTGCTGGATGCAACTTTGCGAGGGAAAAAATTTCATGAAATATAGTCATTGAAAAAATTTCAAGAACTATAGTCAGAAATATTTTGTAGACTATAGCCTTTTAAAAATTTCATACTATATCCGACTATAACCTGATCAGCTAACACGTAAGTACGATTTGCTGTCACATGTCGGCTGTCTTTAAAAGTACACAGAAGGACCCAATCTTATACTGATATAATAACTAGATCATGTCTAGACATGTTGTTTGGGGCGAGATATTACGTGCCTTTAATTTTGTAAGTCACTTACATTACCTTATTTCACACAGGGAAAGTGATCTAAAGAACCACCATCGAATGAGAAATTTACTTATATGAAATGCTTGTTGTGTAACTGTTGTCAGTTTTGCTTAGTACTATCATTACTATAATAATAAATATGAAATTTAAATTTTGTATTTTTTCGTTGAATCCTGTAATAATTGATGGACATTATGAAAGTGTTCTTAAATGAGGCGATATGCTTCAAAATTTGTTTACTATTTAGAGAAAACATATATTTTGCATCTTTCATGTTGATGCCTTCATATTTTTGCGCCTTTCAGAATTTGGCACCATAGGCAGTTGCCTATATTCCCGAGCGTAAATACGGCACTGCTCATGATACATAGGATAAAAAAATTGATGCATAGTTATTTGAGGAGGCCATAATAATTTTTTTATTTAGTTAATGAATATAATCCCCATTAAATTCTCTGCAATTTCAGGTCCTCCAAAATTTGCTCGATGCCAAGATGTCATAAATTTGTGATTCAGAGTTGAGGTCACTATTCTGCTTTGGTAGAAAATATTAGGGTGGTGCTGAAGTACTTCTATCATTATAAATACAAGGTCAGCTATTATTTTATAACACAATTATAGTAGCACTAACCTTGCCAGATAATTCATAAGATCATTCTTGAGCAGGAATCAAAAATTCGTAGCTTAAGTACGGGAACCAATGGTGAAATTTATAATTTTATTATAAAAAAATCAATGAAACTGCTGCTGTAGGTATTTAAGAATTGCATTTATTATTACATTCTTAATCTTTACATTACTTTGTGCTGTGCTTATTGAAAGGTTAACTTTTGCTTAGAAAAAAGTATATTTGAAGACTAGTTTTTAAGTTTAAAATGTACTGCCATTCTTTTGAAAATGAAAATATTTCTTTGGCTAAAATATGTGCACTCATAGGAGAGCAAAGCTAAATAAACTACTAGGAATATATTTTCAAATGAAATGTTTCAAACAAAACATTTGAACTAAGATAAATTTATATTTCTACCAATTCCAGGTGATCTCTTCCCAATAATTAACAATGCACATTTATTATTGAGAGTAAAATTCATATGAAATGTTTTGTACCTCTTCCCAAAATAATGTATGCAACTAGACAATTTCATATATTATTATATGTAAATATTTTAGCAAATACTATATTCATGATACATGAAAAACTACTTTTGCCCCAAAATACAGTTCAAGAATAAATAAATGACATTGAGGATAAAATAAAAATTCTATTTGAGATAAACATTAAATTGTACTTAATTGGGTTCAAAATTATGCTAAACAAAAATAAACAAATGACTTTGGAGCTTTATTAGTTATCGGAATAAAATTGAATGGATTGCCTAATATATTCTTCCCAATTCAAAGGAAAGTTTGAACAATGAGTTTTTTTACCCATTCTCTATCACTATATGTAATATCTTGTAACCTTTAACACAAGTAATTTCAAACAATACTAAATGTATATATATATATATATATATAAATGAAAGCGAGACAAAATTCTAAAAAAGAATTACATCAAGACAAATGTGAAGTTTGAGAAGGAGAAAAATTCTGAACTTGACCGGTCAAGTTCAGAATTTTTCTACTTCTCAAACTTCACATTTGTGATCAGTACTATGCACACATGCATATAAGTTAAATTTCCATCATTTCACTCGTTATTTTACATCAAGACAATTTCGAAAATATATTAACAGAGCAGATAATTTTGATTTACAAATATAAAGCGCAATTATAAAGACACTTGGTGCCCTGGAAAGCTTTTTTCACATAAAACAACAGTGCTTGTGAACAAAATGAGATTGTTTGGACATTTCAAACGTGTGCTTTTGTTGAGTTTATATCACACTCCTTAACTTTACATGGAATTGCTTCATGTCTAGTTAAGCCATATACAATCTTTCAGAGAGGAGAAAAATTTTGGTTTGACCAATAAAAGATCCCAGGTCTTCAATTTGTTGGGCGAATACTCCCCCACTGATCCATCAAGGCAGACTTATTCTCAACTCGCAGAATTTTTATGCTCCTCCCTGTCCAATTGTATAGTGAAAGTACACGCCTAATTGTGATTAAAGTCACTAGTCCACTTTCTATCTTTTCCCTAGGCATTTCACCAAATATTATATAAATGAACATAACAAGGACTAATAGAATTTAAGGTTTGTAAATTAAATTACGTAAATAATATTTTCACAGCCTAATTGATTCAATTATGAAAACAATTGCACTAAAAATAAAATTTTGTACTATGACAGAAAATTTCACTCTTTTACTTAAGAAATATAAGCATGATAAACCTAGAAAATCTAGTAGATTACACATACAAAAAAATAATACAATCAAAATATTTACAAGGACATCCTTTAGAAAAGGAATTTACCATTCAATATATGATTAGCGATAAAAAGGCTATTATTCGTCAGTGTATAAATACATATCAAGTAGATTAATTCTCATAACTTTGCTGCAAGTTAATTTGCAGTTCTTATCTTTTTACTGTTACCAAAGAAATTTTCCAAAATAATTATCAAAATTAATTACATCAAATAACAGCAGAAAAAATCACCATAGAATATCTCTGAAGGCACAATAAAACAAGAATTGTTATACCATCTGTAACATTAGACAGATGACTATAATCTTTTATTAAGTTCAACAAACCCCTGAAAAGGGAAAACAAACACTCCATAATTTAGAGTTACGGTAATTGGTCAATGAGATAGCGTGCACTTTAAAATTGGCCAATTGTGTACACCAAAACAATATCAACGGGCAACAAAAATGAGAAATGAAACTTTCAGATGAAACAGTACTGAAAGTAAAATGCACATAATTTCATAACAGATTTGAAAACAACAACGAAAAAGGAGACAAAGATTTTACATTGTTGAAAAAAAAATTAAGTAATGTTTCTTAGACGTACAGCATAATCTGGTTTATAGGTCATCAGTATTCAACTAAATATCACAATCCAGACCGGCAAACTTCAGATTACTTAGTCAAATATAGTCTAATCATAAAAGCGAAACAATTCCAGAATAATTAAAGAATCGATTTCAGGTGCTCACTATCTCTAGCAGGTCCTCAATTTGTCTTTATATCAAAATAACAATTGCTAAGAGCAAGTTAATTGTACTCTCACCAGTTCTTTGATTACACATTTCTGATGCTCGTAAAAACCACAGTAATGATGGAGAACACCCAAAAACATACCTAAAAATAATTGCCAATCAATTATTTAAAAATTCATCTATATCCTGAATAATGTCTTCATCCACACCTATACTGGTTGACGTCACCACTTCCTGCTCCTCTAACAGGAAGTCGTCATCGTCATCCTCAATCCTTATGGACATATCCTTGTCCAACACACTATTTTCACTAGCATCAACTTTTGTACAACTCTCGCTCACAGTAGAATCCAGAAAATTCCTTCTCTCCGCAAACACATTTACATAACTAGGTGACTTTTTAGCAGCAGTCGATGATGCTGTAGAGTCCAAGCTCAAATCACCTGCAATGACACTTTCAGACACATCCATGCCTAAGCGCTCCTTTCCAGTTTCTACCACAATGTCTTGCAGCATTTCCATGTTGGAAGATCCGTCTCCAGAGTCGCAAATTTCCCTATTACAGTTTACGGACTCACCTGAGTCTGTCGGTGCGACCTTCCTCCTCCTTAGCACTCTCCCTACGGTGGAACCACTGAAAGACTCCTGCCTCACACTCGGTCTAACTAACCTCCTCGCTCTTTTATTGGGTTGTTGCCCGACAATCGACTCAGTCAGAATGGCACCCTCTGTCTTCTCCTCCTTTTGCAAGGGAGATGACTCGCTTTCGTAATCCAAATTCGGAGACCTACTCCTATAAGAGTTATCTCCTTCGGCTCTGACCTTCGCATCGACGTCGAAGGTGATTGGGGAATGGACCCGCTTTCTCGACTTTGTGTCAACCTCGGTGTTTGGATTAATCAGCAGAGGAGGAGGATCGCCTCCTCCCACCCCTGTCGGAGAATCTGAACTCTCCGGCATCGACGTGTCGGCAGGGGCATATCTTGTGACCCGGCTTGCAGAGACTTTAACTTCCGAGCCACCAGAATCACTCTCGTCCCGAAACTTACGTTTACGTATTTCACTCAGAGACATTACCTCGAATCCCAAGTCCTCCGACTTTTCCCTCTCCCTTGCGCTCCTGGATTTCAAGCTCAACATCACCCTTCCCCCAACCGAACCATTCTGGAAATTCTTCCAGGGTCTTAATTTACCGGATTGGCTCGCCGCTTTCTCCTTGGAGTGGGCTCCTGCGGTCTGACAGCCATCCTCGGGAGATTCCTCATCGAGGGCGTTTCCAGACTCGCCGTGGTCCGATTTGTATCCATAGAAGGCCGCCGATTCGGCCTGGATTTGCTCTAGCCTTATTTCCTCCAGTGTTTTAACGTGTATTCTCTTCCTGAGGTTCTTCTTGGCCGGAGAAGACGTGGGAACACTTTCATTGTCTGATTCTGCAAGAACGAGTGTACGTACAATTAGTCAAAACTTTAGTCAGCGATTCCTTTCATCGAACGTTTTAAAATTTTTAACGGCGACCTTGTCAAAGTGTTGCCGTGCAACAAAATTGAATTTAGAGAGAGAAAGAGAGGAGTGACACGCATTCTTGCAGTTCGACAATTATGAAACATTTTTGAATTAGATGTGTTTATTTACGTTTTAATAATGCCACTGCAATGCAGAAGCTACAAAGCATACAATAAAAAAAATAGTATAGTTGAAAGGAAATATAAATAGCTCTTCCTTCACAAAATAAATTTTCTTCAGTTGAAATCACATTTCCAACTTGCACTGACTGCCTTGCTTGGTTGATATACTGAAGGTAAACACAGTTGGTCCAACTGGTATGCACATAGCCCACCAAAAAGTAAACACCAAATAAACTATAGGGCAAATGTTAACAAAAATAATAGGGCACATAAATACCGTTATTGTGAAAACATAACTTCAATTTATAACCTTCCCTATAAACTAATGAAAAAAGTAACTATGGTTATTTATTTAATTCACAGAAGCTATAGGTATTTCTTTTACCGTACATGGATCTGTGATATTAGTATATACAAAAAAGCTAGTGTAGCTTATATGAGCATTTGAGACACTTTGACAAAAATTAAAACCTCTGTTCTTTGACACACCATACCCTGTGCATTTCCAACTCAGTCACTTCATTAAAGTAAAATGTCTGATAAATAATTCATTGAAAGACTTAAAGCAAACAAACCTTGAGAAGTATAACTGAATTTAGACATCAGTTTCTTTCATTCAAATGCAAAGTTGTCATTTGTCATGAAATACTTCCGTAAAATTACAGTGTAACAAAGCAAGGTACAATGCAATTTTTGAGCAAAAAAGCTCCTTCAAGAATTTGACTAGGTGAATGGAGTATGGGAGAGTTTTTGATATGAGCAACATACTCATTCAAGGATTTATAACATTACCAAACTTTGATAAACTTTTTCGTAAGCAAAATAAGTCATTCGAAGCAACCAATAAAAAAATTGCAATGCTGAAAAATTTAGCAGAAGTCATGTATGTGTAGTCTTTATCTTGACACAGATAACGTGCTAAATTTCAATCCTCTATTCAAAGCATCTTGAACACAATTCACAACTTAGAAAAGTACACAACAATCTATTGGTATTATTGATGTTAATTCCTATTATAACTACAACAAAAATTAACTATTAGCCAGGCTATTTGTTATGAATCTTCAAACTTGGAACTTGATATCAACACACCATAATGAACACTGCAGCAATAGGAAGTATAAAGGATTGCATAATGTAACTTAGACATCATTTGCAATTAAAATGTAAAATATTTCATTAAATGTGTCAGCAACAAATGCACCATCACGTATACAAAAAAATTGCCAAATTGGTACTAAAACCAATTTGGCCGTAAGACGTTTCCAAAACACTGGCAAAACATAGGTATAGCAGCCTAACAAGGACTGCGAACCAACAACAACAACCTCTCCCTAACCCACTCACTCCTAACAGTCATCAGTCACACCAACTAGTGATGCTGCCTGTCACACATGAGCACCGAGTAACCCAAGAATTGGTCATTCCATTTGATGCAAAAGTGGATGGTATTACCCATGCATTTATGATGACAATGCCAAGGGTATAAAATGGCTGTACAAATTTCAACCTTCCACCTCCAGGCGGGTATTGAGGGAGGAGGGAAACAGAATTGGGTCGCCAACATCCTCCATTTCTACATCTCCGCATTCAAATCCAAAGGAACAGAAGGTGGGGTGGGCGAGCAGGCCACTCTTACTCCCCCCTGGCATCCAATCAGAGTATTGGTGCTTGAAATGGAGACCCATGCGCTAGTAGAGTCGCATACCTTCTTCAAAATTCACGACCACCGGATCGACGGGAGGGCTGCCCACGTAGCCAGCCTCGCTGCCTTGGCTTCCCCTCCTCGGCCCACCCTTGGATCCCCCAACATCCCCATCGCTGCCTCCTCCATCCCCCCTCTCACTGTCTCCCCTGCTCTCTCTCGATGCAGTCTCCTGCACCTCTGGCCTCTCTATCCCGGAGTTGTCCCGCACTCCGGTAGCCGCCAGTATCGATGCAACTACTCCAATGAAAAGAGAAGGAGGATTAAAAATAGCATCACCCCAATCTATTACGACAACAAGCATCTTTATTTCTCAGCATGCTGAATCTATCCAAAAAGTTATAATTACAGGTACACACCAGCAAATCGAGAAATCTTAATTAAATTCACCTGATGATTTAACATTATCAGAAACTATCTACTTCAACTGGCACACTGTCAATGACATATATAACCTATATATTATTATATTTAACTTAGTAAAATGTCATTATATTACCACATATAGCGCATGTAACACTTGACAAATAAATCTGATTCGAAGAGCTAATCTATTATACAGCTACAATTACTAATAACCACTAGAGGAAAACTTCATTAACTTGACAAAAATTCACCACTTTGAATTAATTGGGTTTCAATTATCTGATTTTTCATTTAGCTATCGAAATTTTAAATTTATATAATTTCTGTACATAAATGGTATTAATACAATGTAAACTCATATTTGTAAAAAATTTAACTTGGTAAATAGTTATATCACTAGCGGAAACCCATAAAAAATGATGGGAAATTCATTTTGATCAGATGAAAAAATCACTTTAGCAGCTCTTTAAACACCACATTCTTGATGAATGTTTTTTCATTCATCAAAATCTTTCCTTGATAATTGGTGTCTTGTACAAAGACTATCATATTTTTATAATTTTTTGCTCTTGTGAGGGCCATGTAGAGTTAACCATGTCCAAATACAAACTCCAGCAAGTAAACACCAACATGATCAAATGTTTGGCCCGGAACTTCATTAATTGTCATTGCAAAAGCCAAAATGACTGGAAATTGGCGTCTTCGCATGGTGAAAGGTAAACTACTGTCACTTGCTAACAAAGCGTGGAATAAACACTCGTTCTCCTTTGTTACTTCCTGTAATAATTTCTGCGTCAATAAAGGTATTTCACAATTTTTTTTACAACCAATCAGGTACCATTAAGAAGTCCTTTTTTTATCTAAATTCCTAAGTAACACGATGAATGCTCAAACTTTGAGACAAAGATGATGTTGTGGCATACCCGATGGACATTGCTGGTTCAGAAATTCAACTAGAACATCAATTCGATCATTTGGATCGTCAGTTTACATGGTGTCAATGCTGAGATATTCATTTCACCATCCATCAAATTCAAAATATTGAAGTTGAGTTCAGTTGCTGTGACATTTTTTGGCGTTAAAATAACTTTTTTCGACACATGCATGATATCTTCATCTGTGTTCGTTGCAATACGATCACCATAAATTGATGAAATTAGATTGTTGTTTTCAGTCATAGCTTCAGGTAATTCAATGAGCTCTGGATCAAGTACCTGATTCTCATCTAATTTTTAATTTATGCATGAGCCTATTTGCGTTAATAAGTATTATAGATGTATAATATAATGATTTTACTTACAGAAAAGGTAAGATTCCAGCATTCAAATGATGAAATGAAATTCAACTGTTTCGATTAAATCATTAGAAACGCTTCCCATACATAATCAATTATCCTTAAATATTTACGTTGCTATGCTTCATTAATTTCGATGCTTCAACAACAGTTCAAAGTGAATAACGCTTTTCATTCGTCTGTTTCGATTAAATCATTAGAAACGCTTCCCATACACAATCAATTATCCTTCAATATTTACGTTGCTATGCTTCATTAATTTCGATGCTTCAACAACAGTTCAAAGTGAATAACGCTTTTCATTCGTCTATATGAAGTTTAATTGGCCTTAAATGAATTGCAGGCAACAATGAGTCTCCCTGGCAACACCCGGAATGAGTACGAAAAATCTGCAAAATTTCAAAAAAGAACGCGTGTTTCTGAAAACTTCGATCATGTAACATATAAACATCACAAGAATAAGATAGTATAGAGTTTTATCCGCCGAATATAGTAAAAACGAAGAAAATATTTACATATTTTGATGAATGAATGAAAATAACCTTGCACTCTGAAAAATTGAAAATCCTCTGTAAACGTATGGGAAAATATAAGTGTCTCCTGGATCAGAGTCCAAAACTTTATGAAAATAAAAATATTTTTCTAGGGACCTAGTTTGAAGAAACAAAACGCAGTTTACTGCATATCTCTATGACAAATGGCTTTTGAGATACAGGGAGGAAGGAAATGTTAACAAAATTGTTAATTCAACACAAAGGAAATTAGTAGTATTAGATAAATACCAAGTACTATATGTACAAGCAAAGCCAAAGAGGTGTTGAAGCATTACTGCTGGATGAAGAGGAATGGGGAGAGCTGGGTGGTAGCTAGAGATACAACTTGATGTATTTGAATGTCGTTGGGTGCTTTAAAGGTATTTTTTTTGAGAAATATGGCTATGTATTATTTTTCATGACACCTAGCTGTCTAAAACCAAATCAAATTTAATCAAAATCACTAGAGACATTTTTGAATAAATTGACAAGAATAAACTATACTTTATTGTTGTACTATATCATTCATCTCTTTATAGCTTCTACTCTGGATGATAGTATACATAAATACAAAATATCGTTCAATTTTGCTTTACTGTTTAGGCCCTAGGGCTACACACACAGACAGCATGGTCAAAATCACCTTTTTGGATTCAGGAACCCCTAAAATGTATATTTCCATCAAAAACCTCAATGTCAAATTTTTTCATGATGTTAAAATACTTTCTCTGTATATACTGCATATATGAGAAAGTAAAAACTGTCAAAATTAAAAGATGGTTACCTTTATCGCAAATAACTATCATAATAGCACAGTAAATACTCCGTCAAAAATTCCATTTCAATTTATAGCTAAGGAATATTTTCTATACTGAACCAATGCTTCTATATACTTATACAGGGGGTCCTCGTTATACTTTTCCCTGCACTTATGTAGCTGAAGTTTTTGGTAAAAAAACAAAAATTCCCCGCACTTATGTTGTTTATGCAAAAATTCGTTGCATCCATCCCCAATCTGAAGGTCTTAAGGATTAGGGGAAGGAAGAGCAAACAAACACTTGAGAGAGAGCCTCTCTCTCAAAAAATAAGCATCTGCTATGGGACCCTCTCACGGAATCCAAAGAGAGGCAATAGGCAACCCCGTGACTAAGCCCTAACACAGATATTTGTTATATTTTTCTTCCCTATTATGTAGTATCTGCATATGCATTTCTCAGCCTTCTTCAGCTCATGTGTGGCGTAGCTAATGCTCAGCATAAGTGGTGTTCATTCTACTATTTTCTAAAATATTTGTGCAACCCTGCAACAATGAGTTCCAAGGTTAGTAATGTTAGTGCTCAATGTAAAAAAACAGCAGAGGAGTATCTCACTAGACATAAAATTAGAAGTGATAAGACGTGGTAAAAATGGTAAAATGCCCTGTTGATATTGCTTGTTCTTTGGAACTTCTTCTATCGATTGTAAATACCATAATAAAAAACTCGGATGAAATTGAAAGAAAGCCCTATCAATTTTTAAAGCACTCTGAGTTGAAAATAACATGACAGAGAGGTATCACTATGGAAAGAATGGAGTGTATCCTGGCTCTGTGGATTGAAGATCTCCATAAGAACAACACTCCTATCAGTTTGGCTTTAATTGAGAAGGCCCACAGTCTCCATGAGGATGTGATGAAGAAGTTGGGGGAGGAGGATGCACAGAAAGATAAACCATTCAAGGCTGCCCGTGGATGGTTTCACAGATTTCAGGCCAGATATGGTTTCAAAAATGTAAAAGTGCAGGGAGAGGCAGCCAGTGCTGACATCGAGGCTGCTGACAAATTCTCCGAAGAATTACAGAAAATCATTGATGAAGGCAGGTATGATCCTCGACAAGCTTTTAATGCTGATGAAACAGGGCTTTATTGGAAGGGAATGCCATCTAGGACACACATTTCTGTGAATGAAAAGAGTGCTCTGGGGTTCAAGGCCTCAAAATATCAGCTTACTCTTCTAATAGGAGGCAATGCAAATGGTAACAAGAAATTGAAGCCATTGCGTACAGAAGCGAGAACCCACAGGCGCTTAAAAATATTGTGAATCTTGGCTTCCTGTAACATGGAAATCGCACTGCAAGGCCTGGATTACCAAGCAGATTTTCCGCAATTGGGTTGTGGACTATTTGGTTCCAGCATTGAAAAAGTACTGCGAGTAGCAAAATCTTGTTTTCAAGGTTCTTTTACTTTTAGACAACGTCAGTGCACATGACCTTGATTATGAAGTTGTGCCTGAACATAAAGGTCGTGTTTATGCCACCGAGGACAACAGCCATCATGCAACCAATGCAATGCATAGGTGAAGTCTATGTTCTTATGGCACCTAACCCTCCCTATTTTACATTATTCATATGGAAGAAAATTCCTCGTTTTACATAGTTTCGATACACATTGCACTTTTGTGGTCCCTACCCCAACGTAAAATTGGGACCCCCTGTATAACTACAACAAAACTAAATAAAGAGAAGAATAATGTGGGAATAAGTGCAAACATTGCCTTCAAACAAGTTGTGTCAGTCAAATCACAAGTGTGTGTGCATACAAGATAATATCTTCCCTTAACAAACAGACATTATGAAATGTCATTAATATAAAAACTTAATTTAAACAAAACTATAAAACATAACATGACTGTATGACTATAATATAATCTGTATATCCTTGGATTTACCTATGATACCAATTTTCACAAGATTACAATGTATGAAACAACCTAGTTTTATTGCATTTCACATGTACAGTGGAAACCACACAAAAATGCTTAAAACAAAATATTGGTTAACACAAAACGAATGCTCGGCCCGTTCCAGCAGCTATACTTTTCAGTATATATTCATTTGCTAATGCAAAATGGTTAACACGAACTACCGCTTAACACGAAAATGTTTTTTGGTCCCACACAAATAAATACAAGCAAAATTCTTCGGATAACACGAAATGGAATTTGAGATAGGGTTTCCCCATGATTGTGGTAATATCTTCATCTGTGTATTACATCCTATTATTGATATGTATCATGGATTTGCATAAGAACCTAATTCCATATTTGAAAAATTAAAATTTTAACGTTAAAACTGTTAACATGAAATTCGGATAACACGACATGATTGTGTCGGTCCCTAGCATTTCATGTTAACCGGTTTTCACTGTAGTTTTCATGGTATTGGTTGCTAGCCAATCACCAGCAGTTATTGTGTTAATAGGTGATACTTAGGTACTCATGCACAACGACAACACAAATAATACAGTAGTAGTAGTAATTGGGGGAACCAGGACCTGGATAATCGAAAAACTCAGATAATTCAAATTAAATGTATTTATTGGAATTATTGTTAGATTAACAGAATACATAATTAAAATAACATGGGAATATAAGTTCAGACTCCAACAATGTAAACCTTTAAATACCTCGACAAAGAACGGTGACAAACTAAAGTTAAAATGTAATTTTAATAACCCTCTTCACCCACACTTTCATCCACATGTTGGAGTCTTTTTTTCAGAAAATAAAATACTCAAAACAATGTAAATGTGTTAATACATCACCAAAAAAGACGACAAACTAAACTTAAAATGTAACGGGAGTGAGAAAAAAAAGATCAGACACCAACAATGTAAACATGGAAATAATTCAACTCCCTGCACACACCCCTTAAAATGTATAGATAATGTGTAGTTGAACATTTTCTGCAGATTGGTAATTAGAGGTTCTTTGAATAAATAAATAACAGAATTAACTGATTTCTGTCTTTCTGGTTTTGTTGAGTCTTTTATCAAATGAATAACGATGTAAGGCTTTCTTTTTCATGATTTTATCTTAAGCGACAAGTACTATACTTTGTTATTAAATAAAAAGTCCATGGAAAATGAAATTAAATCAAGGCAGAAGTCATACACTGTGAAATTTAAATTAGAAGTGGTGAAATTAGTAGAAAAGGAAAATCGAGAAGCTGAAAGAAAATTTAACATAGGAGAATCCTGTGTTTGAGAATGGAAAAAAGTGAAGAGGATTTAAAAAGTTTACATCGGAGGAAATGTGCAATGTGATGCAGAAAGTGCTTCTGGCCAGAACTGGAAAAATTATAATTGTGTTGTTTTAGAAAGGTCTAAAGTTAATAAAATTTCAAATACAGTAAACTCCCTGTTATCCGGCACTCATGCAACCAGAATTCTCAAGCAACTGGCATCTCTTGCATCTTGATTTTTTTAAATACTTCTAGTTGGGAATGTTCCCTCTAAAATTGGTGCTTTCGGAAATTTTTTGTTTACATCTAATTCGGAATGTTACTGCTAAATTTTGCATTTTCAGCAGTCGCAATATGCAATTGTGGATGTTTCTTGCACTCGGTGTTTATGTTAAATAAAATATTTTGCACACCCTTTTTAAATGCCTCCTAAAACTCCAATATGCGCTATAGATGATAAAATAAAACGAGTTGTGCTAACCTTAACCCAGAAACTTGATATAATAAAACGTTTACAGAAAGTTGAGAACTGCAATGTTTTAGTGAAAGATTTCAATGTCGGTTCTTCCACTATTTATGACATTAAGACAGAAATCACAGTGAATGAAATTCGTAACGTCTTCTGAGACAACTAGAGGAAATGAATATCGGCACACTCTTCGTAAGCTGAAACTCGAGCAGTTGGACATTGCTATTTATAAATGATTTTCTATAAAACGTTCCGAGAAAGCACCTGTTTATGAACCAATGCTGATTGAAAAGGCCCCAGATTTTTATAAACAAATGTTGATTAGTGAACCGTGTGCATTTTCAGATGGATGGCTAACACATTTTAAGATTAGGCATAGGATCAGACATCTAGATCTGTGGTTCTCAGGAGATATTTTCTTGTGGCTGCATCAAGGAAAGATTACAGAAAATGTAATGACAATCATGTAAAAACTTCCATATACCTTCTTATTTAATGACAATGGTTACTTATTTATCATTAACAATTGTTTTTCTTTAAATAATTCAAATTATTGAAATTTTCTTGTGGATGCACCAAAATTGTCTGGTGGCCGCACTTGAGAACTCCTGGTCTAGATGTTTTGGGTGATAAAAAATCGGTCGACCAAGGAGCTGCCAACAAATTTTGTGGCTTTCTTGAAACATTAGTTAAGGAACATGGCCTAACCCCTGACCAAATTTATAATGCCGACAAGAGCGGTTTATTTTGGCGATGTTTACCACATTCAACTCTGGCTAGTTTAAGTGAGACTCGTGCTGAAAGTTTTAAAGAAAATAAAGACCACTTAACTGCATTTACCTGTGTATCAATTTTCCTCAAGAACTGCTGCTAATGCACTGTGTTGGGTGTGGATAATTTCTCTCCTTTTCTCAGACAAGGAAACAATATTTTTTGTCATAAAATCCTAAAGGTTGGACGAAGTTAACCCTTACCTCGCATTGTTATTACAACGAAAGAGAAGCTAGTAGCGATAGTCATATGAGAAACTCTGTTGTATGTAATGTAGTTAGTAAATATTAAAATATTCCAATTAAACATGTTGAATATACCAGCCTCTCAACATCCGCGAGTTCGGCATTCGCGAGTTCAGGTATTCGCGAGGTAGCCATAAAATTTCATTATTTCAAAAAGGCAACCGTTCTCAGGTTATAAAATTAAAATTAGACAGTCAACAATCCCATAAGCTGTGTCACTATCCAAAATATTACTAATCTTGCGATAAAAGCGCTTAGAATTGTTGTAATCAATAAGGTATTAATTGATGAAAGTAGAATCTAAGTAGTTGGTGTTAACTGTATAAATACTTGAGGACAGTAGATGTTAACCTTTCAAAAATCCAACTCATAACGTCCTACCTACAATAAGCTATAATTCCGAAAATTGGAATCATTCTGTTACATAGTATGCACTATGTATGTACATACAAAGTTACTAAACCATGCCACGGAGTCAAACGCTACACCACCACCATTCCCCACCTCCTGGGCATTTTCATTCCTGCCTGCATTTTGCTCAGACTGTGTCGCTCTTACATACTTTTCATCAGCTTTTGCGCTTTGATTTACATATACATGTACATACACATATTGATTTACATATACATGTACATATACATATATTTTTCTTTTTATTCACGTTTTCATTTTGTTTTAACTGTTTTCTAGTTTTTTCGTAAGTTTATTTTTAGCCTACGAACTTTAATTTTAGGTTTAGTGTTGAGCACAAAGCAGTGTGAATGTTGAATATTAAGTTTGGGTAGTATAATCAGAGCAAAATGCTTATTCGCGAATTTCAACATTTGCGAGGTTATTGGGAATGTATCCCTCGTGAATGTTGAGGGGCTGGTGTACTTGTATATTTGAGTTTCATTACTTTCTTGAATGTCAAGGTATTATTTAAGAACAATTGTGAGTAGAATACCTATTCTACATGTTAGCAATTCCAAGGTGAATTCATCAATTCTGCATGTTCCTTATTTTGGTATCCAAATGCTTTATTGAGGACTATCCAATAAAACTTCCAAGCAACTGGAATATTCACTTAACCGAAAACCCAATTCCCTAGCATTCTGGATAACTGACAGTTTACTGTACTTGAGTTTTACTCGAAACTAAAACTTGGTCTGGATTGAGTACAGAAACATTTGTACAGCGTTGGAAGAGATGCATGTTTTTGTATTTAAAAATTACTTAGCAAAAACTTGAGACTATAATCGGACCGCCTCAGTGAATAAAAATTCTTTTTCCGACCTCTAATTTTTGATTACGCGTTAAATCTGTCAATAAATAGTCTTGGAACTTTAAAATTTAATGTTTTTAGTGGTGAAAAGTCTTTAATCGTCATATAATTTCAAACAATGACGTACTTTCAGGCTTTTAAAAAGAATGGGAGAAAATATCGTGAATTTGTCATAAAAAATAAATGAAGATTCGAAGCATCATAGTACTAGGCGTAAATAAATTTTTGCCCCTTTTAAGGTATTCACTTCTTTTCCTGTGTATAACACACACATCCATTTTCTCTAGATTTCGAACTATTTTTGCATAGATAACGCGTGCGTCATCTACAGGAAAATATGGTAATTTAATTTTGAGTATCCAGTTGGTTCAATTTTACATACCAACTTTGTTTATTGTCATTTTTGTCAAAATAACCGTGAGGAATCCACAATTGCAGTAAGTGTCCTATGAAATCTTTCTCCTGCAAGTACTTTCCATTAGCTCTTGATGAAAGTTGTGACAACAATAATACCTATACGTGCAGCATGCTTCTGGGCAGCATTAACAACAGCTTCAATGTAACTGAAAATCTTTGAGATTTACGATAACTAAGTTATATTTAGGATGAAGACAATTTTGAAGAAATTAGAAGTCATATTGAATAAAGAGTGCTTGATTGGGTAAAAGTAGATAGCAGTGAGTATAGACAGGATAAGTAAGCCTATATACTGGAAGAATAACTGAACTGCTAGATATGTAAGTACCACTGTATTATTCACCAGGAGGTCTTTGCTCAAAGGACTTGGATTTGTCTATTTGATTTCTCCAGTAGCTTATACAAAATCTGAGGTTGGACATTGAACCATCAGGAATTTTGTAACCTCTATCATGAAAAATCAGATTCTGAAGATGGCAATGAGTTACTCTTCCAATGTAATGTCCATTGTATGCTAAGGGAAGACCTTTAGAAGAAAAGGGTAAATTGCCAGAAGGTTTCTGTAGAGAGAAGAATGGGCCATTTGAAGAATCTAAATTTGTGCTTGCAAGGAAAAATTCTCTCTTTCCAAACTCAAAATCATTTATCAAATACAAAGTTAACCTTTCTCAAATGATTTATCCCAAAAGAATTAGTCTTGTCTTTCAATGCAACAGATGAAAAATGACATTAGTACCTCACAAATTTTGGAAACCTAAAATTTTTTATTCAAATCAAAAGTGACTTATGATTGACTAAGAATCCAATTCTACTAATGTGCTCAAAAGTGCAAACATTGCAGAAATTATGAGCAGGAACCAATTCAAAAGCCTCACTAAAAACTATTTTAGTAACAGAAGAGGTGTATGGCAACAAAGATAATTTGCAAAGCTGGTGAAGTCAGTTGGCAGCATGCAATAGACATTCAACTGTAGCTGTAGCATGCTACAGAAAAAGGTTGGCCATCACTACTATACATGAATCAATACTAAATTAATGTGATTTTCCATCATTTCATAACTTATAAGTTGATATGACCATCAAAAGAATAAATTAACTTTTGAAGATTTAGCAAATATTTACAGAGGAATGTTTAAATAATTACTGCTATAAAACTAAAATAAACTGGAATAAAGTTTATGATTAAAATTTAATTGTATGGGAAATAGAATTAATAGAAAATGAAGGGAAAAAGAACATATTGATCTGTAATGTAAAATAAAATAAAAATACCTAAAAACAAGTTACAAAATTGAGTATGAAGACATTATTTCATTTAATAAAGGCCCGTAGGCTCTGTGGGAGTCTTTATCATTGATTTAGAAAAAATGGACTAAAGAAAAAGCAACAATTCAATTTATATATTCTTAAATCCTAATTTTGAAATTTCTTTCGGTCTGATCTATATATTGCCATGCTAACATTTAAAACACTCATATGCTATAATTTCAATTTCTTCTGAAACTATAAACTTTTACTTCAAGCCTATACGATAACCAACATAAAACTTTCAACTCAAATTCATAAATCAGAATTCCTTCTATTTAATTTGTAGGCAAAACTCTCAGAAATCTCCAAGATTTATTTGATTATCAAAAAACTAAGAATGACTGCTTTCATATCTTACAATATTAAATTCACAATGAATGTTGGTTTCCCAGTAAATTGATCAGCAATATAATATCGCAATTATAACATTATTCAATGCTAGGCTTATTCCACAATTAGATAAGATCTAGTGCAGTGGTTCTCCGGAGATATAGGTATTTTTGTGGCCGCTGATGCGGCCACGAGTAATTCCTTGGGGCAGAATCAAGAAAAGGTTAAAGAAAATGTAACAATAAGCATGTAGAAACATCCACATACCTTCTAATTTAATGACAACGGTTACTTATTTATCATTAATAATTGCCTTTTAAAAATAATTCCAATTATTGAAATTTTTTGACTGCACTGAAATTGTCTGTTGGCCGCACTTGAGGACCACTGATCTACTGTCAATCAATTGCCAATAATTCCACAAGTACACGTTTCACTGAATACATTTTTGGAATCAAAATAAAATATTTCAATAACTGTCACATTAGCATGAAATATAGCAACTTCATAACAAGTAAATATATTTTCAGAATATACAACTTATATTTGGGCAGTGGCAGTCGGTGACCCATTGAGTAAGGCAAGCAGTGGCACAGTTTTACTTTGTGTAGATGAGCATTACTAACTGGTCACTTTGCGAGGCTTGCCTCATCATTCATGTGTCTCATTCGGAAATAAGCTACGAGTATAACAAATAACGCTACATCTTGTTTGAAACAAATTTATTTCGCACTCTGGTTCCAATAATTTTAATCAACAGAAATATATTAAATTACGCTTCGGAAATATCATAACCATGCAATTACTTCTACAGCTTCAACTTATTGTTGGCATTCCGGATCGGACAATGTTTTTTAGTTGCAAAATCTTGATAATTTGAAAATGATTTCACCAATAATTTTTTATTACACAATGCTCATTATCCTCACATTTTTAGGATTAATAGTAAATAATGTTTAATAGAAGGAAGTACCGATGTAGCACACCAAAACTAAACACTTTATAAATCACATGGAAGCCACAAAACAGCTAAACAAATACATCTCTAAAAATATGTAAAACCAAATTTCCCCAATAGATGGAGACAATGCAGTATTTTCATGTCACGTTCTGCATCACATAGAAGCATTTCAAATTCTGCTTACTTCCCCTCCATTGGGCTGACATAGACCCTCCCCTTTTTACCCTGCTCTCTTGTATCTGCACATATAACCACCATACCTGAAACTGCTTCGTGAGGCTCGCTCAGTAACAATTGAATAATACGAATTGCAATCAAGTTAGTAGAAATTCGTTCAAATGATGAAAATGCTAAATATATTTCTATCAATTTTATTGTAGTAACTACAGTTACTCTAAGTATTTTTAAAAGTTTATTGCGGTGTTGTTTCACTAGCCAAGCAATGCTTGCATAGGCCGACCACCCCTGTATTTGGGTATTATACATAGTGTTGCTTAATTTTCTTGACTACCACATTACCCAATATAAATCACTTTCAAAACTATTTAAAACAAAGAAATTGAAATGCAAAGAATTATAATGACAAAATTTCATAACAATGGTAAAATGATAAAAAAACCAATAATATATTGTTTGGTAATCAATCAATTAAAATATGACTTTCATTTTATAATGCACTCTTGATTTATATGACCAGAAGTTAGATTTTAACACAAAAATTAAATGTTTCCATTAACATCCACTCTTTATTTTCATTATCTGGAAAAACAGATTCTCAAGGAAAATACATATAAGCAAATAAAATATCTACTTGAATATATTTGCTACAATTTTATGAAACTATTAACTACTCTCGTAAACAAAATTCGATAGAATATTTTTTGAAGAATTAAATTTGCAACTATGCTATAAATCCTTTTATAGACAGTGGTAGCAAATGATGAAATTTTAAACATGATCCCCCCATGAGCAATTACTTTTCCATTGAGGACACAAATACAATTAAGTATTGCTTCTTTAGTTATAAAAATCAACCCAACGAAGCAATTATGTCAAATACGATGTCCCTGAATAAAGCATCCTACATTCACAACATTGTTAATTGAACTGCCACTTTTCTTAAGTCAGAGGATAGTAAACTAATCATAGAGCCAGAAAAACATCATATACATATTTCAATTGATATTATCTTGTAAAAATAGCTTCTAGTTGAATGCTATGCAAATAGCAAACAAAATGCATTAGTATGTTTACAGAAACGGAAATACTGGCAACAATTGAATTAATGTGCTCTAAAAATGTTTCGAATAGAACAAAATAATGTTCACTTACTGTCTTTTGCTTTATCAGGATCATTAACAGCAGCATCCTTCGGATTAATGTGCATAAATGGACAATGGGGTTTTCTACAACCAGACGGTTGGTTCTCCCAATAGCATGGAATTTGTTTTCTATTTTTCTGAAAATAACATCATAACAACAACATCGAGTTAGTTAAATATTTTAAAAATAAAACATTAATACCGGATAATACTCAAGTGCTCACCCTAAGTTCCATATGACGATATGTACAATGTGGTTTTACACATTTTCCTTGCTGCCAAAATGTACACATAGTCTCATTACCCAATGCTACCGGCTCATGGCGGAATGCACAGCTGTCACCCTTCAATGAATAAGGAGTAATGAAAATTTAACGTTCATAAACATCCAATTAAAAAATATGACTAATTCACATAACCTACCTTCATACAAGTAGAATAATAATAAAAATAGCAGTCATCATTCTTGCGGGATGGTTCCATTGCTTTGTGGCACTAAAATTTATTCAAACCTGAAATATAAAAATAATTGTAAAGTTATAATGTATAGAGGCCCATATTGTGCACCTGATAGTTTATTGATTTCCTTTTCCTGCTAATACAAAATGAAACTTTCATTTAACTTTCAGATTAAATGTGACGATTAAATTTCGAGAAATAGAACATTTTAAAGAAAACTACCCAAAAAAATCTTCCGTGTAAAGCTAAGCAGTTACAAAGATAAACGATTGTTATAACGTTCGATAGAGCTCACTTTGAAGTTCTAATAGCAAATTAAAGCAATCCATTTACTTAAATAAAAAATTGGATATTTCATGAGCTACGTTTATAATCAATGAAATTATGAAAGTTCAATTATTATTGACCAAAAACTTAATCGGAACTACTTACGTAGGTCTGCTTTCGAGGAACATCGAGAGAGGAAGTTGATGATCAGTACACTTACTTGGTTTCACCAAAATATTTTTCAGATATATAGTATATAAAATTTCAGCTAAAATTATTTAAATTACTTAATATTTCCACCGCCAGCGAACTTTTTAGCTTAATAATATTGAAATGCATTTTATGCTGATAACTAAAACCATTTTGACTACACCGTATTAAAATGATTGACTCGCGTTAAGCACTAAGTTGAAATAAGGTAGCATTCGCTCATTTCCAGTATTTTTTAGTATTTAGACGAAAATTATGTCCACACCTCAAACAAAAATACCGTTTAACAAAAAGAAGTGGCGGGAGAAGACATACAGCAAGAAATTTAAAGGTTGTTATTGTTAATCTTAAGCAATACTATTCTGTAATTATACCACTAAGTATACCGTAATTTTTCAGTTCAGCAATGGGAGGAAAAACGCAAGAAAGCAGTTAGAAGGCAATACCTTAAAGAATTGAAGAAATGTAAAGCAGAAACTGGTAGCAATATCGCACCATCTTTCGCAGCATCATCTGGGGAAAGTAGGTTAGTAAAAGTGTGATTGTCATAAAAATGTACATCGTTTATGCCATATGATGTATTATAAGTTTTTATTTCAATGTGGTTACACAGTAATTTATAAACAACTCAAGTATATAATTTTCTAGGAAATGTGGATCCTAATAAATTTGTATTATAGTTATAAACATCCATTGACCTGTGTGTACCATTTAGACTTTAGACCAATTATAATGGTTTTAGTGTACAATATGAAAAATTTTCATTCTTATTTATTCATGAAATTATTCACAGGGAAGGATAACATTTTCATTGACTCTTTAGTAGCTTAATGTTAAGTATAATATAGACCTGCGGTTAAAAATTTTGTATGTATGTTTCAGAAAGTAAAATAAATATAAAATTAACGGAAGCATACATCATCATCTTGAAAAAGTTAAAAAACTATATTTCCATCAATAAAATTTAAATTCATTAAATAATTATTTTTAGAATTTATGTTATATGATGCAGTTTCAGTCTTACAAAACGAATAATAATGAAATAAAATATGATAAAATGATTGCATGAGCTTTTTAATGGTTTGTATGAATTCCGTAAAATGCGAAGGTATAATATTTGTTAAGTAATTATTTTGATGATAAATTGTCTCAAACTTAGGCATAACAAATGCTGATAAGAATGGCTGTTCTATTTTGCATATCTAAATCAAGGGACATAAAGCCATTGGTTGTTTTGGTGCTACTTGATATGAGTAGGCTAATGCCGGCACCGGGTTTCTCTCCTCGCTTGCTTTGAGATTTAGACTGAAAAGCCTACTATATAGCGCTAGAGTCGTTTTGAAGTCAAGGTCTCTCCAATTGAAAATGTAAAGAACATATCTAACACTTTTTTGGAAATATTGTTTTAGATTTACAAAAGATAATTTTTTACTTTAAGAATTATTGCTCTTTTGGTGTTTCCAAGGTTAATTATCTAATTTGGTAGCAAATTATTTGAATGGGACATTATTTTCATTGATCTCGTAGTGTATAACTTTAAAACGTATTTTACTCACGAAAATTTATCACTCCATGACTCAAATAACACTTTACAAATCATAAAAATAAATGTTTTATGTTCTGAAAAGTACCAGAATATGCACTTAAGTATCAGATATAGAAAAATGAAGTATTTGTCTTATTGTTAGATATCTCTAATAGCCATAAATATAGCTTATAAAAAAAGCAGTGGATTTTGGCAACAAAGCATCTTTTTCAGTGATAGTTCAGTGAGAGTAGATTCTAAAAAAATTAACATTCTTTTTCTTTACTTTTGATGAATCACCACCGATACAGCTTTGTAACCAAATGCTGTATATAGGTAACTTGAATATTTAAATCAGTTTGCATGGAAAAATTTACATTGGATAGTAAAATAGCTATAATAATTTCTCAGGATGTAAAAATAGTTGTTTCACTTTGTAATTACAGTACAACTGAATTCTAAATTAAACACCTTTTAATTTTCTTGGTCTGATCGTTGTATTGATATCTACCCCTTCTTGGCAGTGCTCTAAATATACAAGAGTTAAAGAAGAAACAGATTTAAAAAAGAGAGAAACTGTATAAATGTGCTGAGAATTTTATTGTGTCACTTTTAGACTCTATAACTTTTGGTTGCATACGATTTTCACAATCAGAAAAGTTCACAATGTCATAATCTGTGTAAAGGTAATTATTTATTTTGAAGATATTGATTTATAGATATTAACCAAAGTGCATTTCATTCTTTTCATAGCAAGAATTTGTACCATCAGTTGTTCAAAAGCTCCTTCAAATTAGAGATTCATTTCATCTCACATCCTGAAGATATTTGTTATGACTTGTGGGATATTATAAATAAGCCACTTGTTTTATTTAATATATATCTATATTTTGTTTTTTTCAGCAAAAAGAATGTAAAACTGAGTGCTTATCAACTAGCAAAGTTGGAATTTGAGAGAAAGAAGGAAACAAAGCAGGAACGTCAAGAAGAATTTGAAAGGAGAAAAGCAGAGAGAGAAGAGGCCCTTATGAAATACAAGCAGAAAAAAATGGAACGCTACAAGAAGTTGTCGAAGAAAACAAAGAAGGGACAGCCTGTTATGAAGGAACGTCTAGAGTTATTGCTTGAAAAAATTCAGAGTGAATGTGGAACCCCTAAGTGATTCTCTGTATTTAATTATTTTTTGTTTGTAAATAAAACGATACTTTTCCATATGATTTACATTATTTGATTAGTAGAATCTTGGCGCAACCTTCCATTAGCAAAGATAGTCATTTCTCCTACCATTGGCAACCTAATTTGTCCGATGATGTTAAGTAGCCACAATTTCTGGAACATATGGAACAATGTACATTTAGCACTGCGTAATTGCCTTTTGAACATGTATTTGTAACATTTTCACCCAATGTAATCATAACATTCAAAATGAAAATAGAATTGATTTTACTGGGGTTATCTAAGACATTCATGTGTGTGTACATGAAAACCAAAACTTATAAAACATTTCAATTTTGTCCTGCATAGGGTGAACTGAAATCAATCACTTTCTTTTATAAGAATATAAAAAAATAAAAATATATAGCAAAAGTTAAATTTTAAGTTGCTTGATAAAAAACTTTGGATCAGTTAAAGGAAAGCATTACAGAGATTCATTTTTTCTTTAGTAAATCAGGGTTCACAATAGGGGAATTAAGAGTTTGGTGAGCTAACACCATCTGGTCTGTTTAATAGCAAGGAAATATTTAGATGTGGATTTAAATAGTATTTTAATGAATAATATGAGGTTTTATCCTATATTATGATTTGAAAAACTACGAGTTGCCTTCCCATAATAAAAAACACCTTTCCATGGCCCAATATTTTTATATCAATTTATATTATAGCAGAACAATTATAAATTACTAAAGTGAATGTAAGATGTAAAGGATTAAAAAAAAACTAAAGTACACCATTAACATTAGGAAAGTATTCTGAGGGGCTTAAGAATAATCATTATTACTACTAGTTACAATGTTCCTCTAAACAGGAAGTTGCATCAGAACAGTGGTTCCCAAATTGGAGTGCCGCAGCTGATTTTTAGGAGTGCTGCGGAAAAATTAGTTTAATAAATAAATGAACAATTTGGATGTGTTGATAGGTGATTATGACAATAATTTTCCTCTAATACATTGTTTACGGTGTAGTACCAATAATTAGATGCATGCAAATGATTTATACCTGTATGTAAAAATATAAAATTCTTTTTTCAAGGGTGGGAAGCTGCAGAATTCTGTTTGTCTCAGAAACGTTGCCGCACCTATGAAGAGTTTCGAAACCGCTGCACTAGAGAGTTTATCTCATTCCACATAATTACACAACTTCCTTATTTCATTATCTTCAGTACAATTTAAGAATCGTGAACATTTCTGAGATGGTTTTGGTTCTGTTGCCAATTGCATAATGTATTGACCACATAAATCCATTAATGGATGACCTTACATAATAATTTCGTGAAAAATTTGTCAGGTTATTTTTTCTCATTGTTCAAATATAAATAATTCTTGTTTCCATTTATATTTTCATGTCATTTTGAGACATTCAAAAAGGGTACATTTCCGGCATCTTCAAGTTTGATTAAGATGGCATATTATCATTATGTAAAGAAGCCTCTTGTTACACAAATGTATTAATTTTTTATTGGATTTTGTTTCATGTAATCTCCATAACTTACATCCTTATGTTGCAGTCTCCTTTATCATTCCATTAAGTCTTAAAATTTTAATATTCTTAACTTTCATCAGAAAACATACACTTCTAAATTTCTTTTAACTTGAATTTGTAATCTATAGTTTGAAGGCCACTGCCACAGCTTATAATATCTTAAGTTTCCCTGTTACTGTCCAAGAACTGTTTTGACTTGAATTAGTAGGTCTAAAAATTCAATCTACTGTTTATATCTATACTGAAAAATTTCGAACGTTGAATTTGGCAGAAGTGTAACTTAATATTGAGGTAGTCAATCTTCTACACAAGGTCATCAATGTTCCAAAAGCTCTTTCCTTCACGGAATTCAAATTCTTTCAAAAGAAATATTTTTGAAAGTTTAAGAATAGATGTAATCAGAGCCGGCTTGATTGAAGTGCGAACGGTGCAACTGCACCGGGTGCTGCCCTTAAAGAGGCTCTCTAAGAAATATTGTCATACTTATAAACACATGCATTTTTGAAAAAATATCAATGTGACAGTAAGAGAGTTATTATAATTTACTATTAAAAATTTTTGATGCACTTTGCACTGGGCTCCGTGATTTTCTCAGCCATCTCTGGATGTAATTAAGTAAATTAGAAAATAAAACTGACACATCCACTCAATAGATCCCCACTTACCCACATACACCGCTGTGACAACCATCATGATCCATTCATTTAAATTACTTTTAAAATCTGACTAATATGGAAAGGTAATTGTACTCATCAAAGTATTAAGCATAGTTTAATTACATATGGGATTATTGTAAAAGTAAAGGTGGTTTGAATTTTCATAGATGGAATGGATGAGATGAAAACCAACAGAGCAGCAATTCAGAAGGTGCTCCTGAGTATTTACAACTACTGTAATTATTATGGAGCATTGTTGAAATCTGAGAAATGCTAAAAACTTTATCTCAGAAAATTGTGATTTCATTTTCCACTGCATATGGAGTAAATAGCACAAGCAGATTTTTTCTACAGAAAGGTAATTTCTGAAAAAATTGAGTGATTTTGTTGGATGCATGTTATAAAACTTTTTGCTGGATGCTTGATCATCCAATTTGGGAACTGACAGGCAAATGTTTTGTAACTTCATTTATTGCTCCTATAAATTCTTCAGCACACTAATTCTCTCTGTTCTCCCTTCCATCTATTATAAATCTATGTGATAATTCTTCTGTAGGACAGAAACAAAGTAATGTTCTAATTGGCTACTATAAGCAGGGCCGCTTTAAGGCAATGATGGGCCCTGAGCAAAGTATGATCTTGGGGCCCACCCTCACTTTACTTTTCCTTTAAAAAAAAGATCTTACGATATGATACCAGTAAAAATTATTTATATAAACAAAAGCGAAAAGAATATGACAAGATTAAAAACACATAATATAAAAATTATCTTGGTTTAAAATTATTTTTCAAAACATAGTACTTAACATTGTATATACTCAAACCAGAAGTATGAAATGCCAGACATACTAATGCAAAAAATACTTTGTATGTCCTGTGTGTGTCTACTGCCCAGATATGTGAATTGAACTTACAAGCTAAACTAGCCATTAAAAACTTGTAATTCTGTAAATAAAAATTTAAAAAACAATCATTTTAATGCTGCAAATCATAATGGGATTTCTTTCTGGCTTTTTTTCACAAAATCATCATTGATATCGTTAAAGTTTATCAGCTCCAAAATTTCATTTTTAATTGACATTATTGCTAAAGAATTAAGATGATTCTGTTGCATTATAGAATATAACTCGCGGTCTAAGGGTTAAGCACATGGTACTGATGCTCACACAGCAGGAGGTCCTGGGCAGCAGCCCACTTTGCCCATTGGATGAAGCAGCCATGACTTTAAGCTGACCACGTTCTTTAACTGAAATGACTTGGCATGTCCCAAATAAGATTATATTAAATGCAAATTTGTGTTGAGAAACACTTCCCTTTTATTGTCTTTTTTGTTTTTTTTCCAGTGACTTGTTTTCTGCAATTGATGGACTTACAACCACAATTCTTGTGAACTTATTTTTCTTTGTGTAGCTAGTAACTCAAGATCAACTTCACATATTTTTAATTTATCGAGGATCCCTGTTTTTTAAATGATAAATGAATTATTTAGGTTATAAAATTCTTTCATTTTGGTATGCCTATTTTTATTCAAATTACCATAATTTTCTGATTATAATATGCATATTTTTTCACAAAAAATTGACAAAAAGTTAGGGTGCATATTATACATGATAACAAATGCATACTACTTTTTCAGTAAAGAAATAATTTACATTTTTGGACATATTTTTACCAATAAATCATGCATTTCAATGCATTTTGATAACATTCCTTTAAATATTGTTTTTCAAAACAAAAATAAGAATATTTATTTATTTACTTTAGCTGTCAGAATTACTAAAGCCTATGAATTCATTACCACTCCCCTCACTGTCCTCAAACAGTTCCTCGGCGATCTCGTGTTCTCTCTCATTGTCTACGTAAATTGCGTAGCCGAGAACATCGTATTCATCCTCACTAACCACTTCGTCAAAATCATCATCCCATAAGATGTCGTCTTCAGCAACATCCATGGCATTTGTGAGGCAACACTTTTTAAAGCCACGCTTAATCATTGATGGATGAACTGCATCCCAGGACTCTTTGATCCATCGAGTAATAAGTAGTAGGACAGGTTTCTTTTGGTTGTCAGATGGTGTAAAGGAATGTGTACCAGCATAAAGCCACTCGTTCCACTTCTGATGCATCTGCACTTTAAATTGTCGGTTGCAACTGACATCCATCACTTGTAAGTGGCTCGTCATTCCCCCGAGAATGATGGCAAGATCAGTGCGATGATCATTTAATATATCCTTAAGACACGGCATGCGATGACATCTAAATGCGTTGAGAACCAACATATGACACTTACGAACTGGGCCTTTACACCACATGCTACGTAACCAATCTTTTGTAAATTCTTCATCCATCCAGCCTTTTTCATTTGCATATACGAACACATTAAGCGGCCATATTACATACTTTGGAAGAGTTTTTCATTTAAATATTCTCTGCAACTTCTATCGCTTTCAGTTTGAAACTTGCAGTGTAGCTTTCCCTTTTGGTTGACATAGCGATGGGTAAACCTTTAATTTAAAATAATTTATTCTTTTGAGGAAAAAATCAATGCAGTAGGGGAGAGTCACCACCATTAATTATAAAAGAATTCAAGTTGCGAGCAACAAATATTATTTTACATACCTCGAACGGCTTGTATGAAAGCAGAGTCAGAACTAGACATGATATTCACGTAAACTATCTCACTTGGTGGCAAGGCGAGACTGTAATTCCAACTGACCAGATTATTACAAAATGCGACATTGAGACATGTTTTTATACATTGTATTGATCTTTAAAGTGTCAAAAGTCAAAACTATATAGATGTGAAGTTTTTGTAAACACTTGCACATATCTCACTTGGTGGCAAGGCGAGAACTGTCTCGATACTGCTTATAACCAAGTGAAAAATTACAGTGATCTTTTCATACTAAAATGTCTTGCGTATTATACATGGTGATACGACAATTTTCACATTTCACTCATAAAAACATGGGTGCATATTATATAGGGTGCATATTATAATAGGAAAATTACGGTAAATACAGGTCTAAAAAGTAGACAACTGGAGAAAAATATTTTACTATAAAAAAGTACCTTCTATGATTTGTCTCCAACATATTAAGTACAATCAAAATAAAAATCTATATTATTCAATTCATCCAGAATCAAGTCTTCCATCTATGACTACTAATATTAATTGAAAAAGAAATTTCTGCATTTGAAACATTTATTATGTTGTTCTTCATAATGAACAGATATTTCTGGTTATATGCTTTAAGAAAACAATGACCAGTTAATTAAACACTACAATATGAGAATCATTCATGGTGTGCCTTTATTTAAGTGTGAAAGCTTCCATCTTAAAATAACTTCGAATCAAAAGGTTTCTGCAGTATTCTCATGAAGTCATCAAGAAACACTTCAGTGGATGACCCATAATTTGTGGCACTCAATATCATATCCTGTAATGATTCTATATTAGACAAAGAAAAAGTATAATAAGAGTACAAAAGTATATAAAAATTTAGAAATTACTTGAATATTTTCCTCTGATAAGTGTTCTCCAAGTAAACGGGCAACTCTTTCTAAATCATGACTTGTAATTTTTCCAAGGTTACTATCATCATAAAGTCTAAAAGCTTTAATTAAAAAATCTAGGGGTGGTACTGTTGACATTATCTTCTGAAGAATGGTGATGAAGTCATCATATGTGAGTCTGTCTGTTAAATATATTAAAATTATTAAAGAATATGAATCATATAAGTACGAGTTTAAGAAATGTAAATAAAATAAGTGATACCTTCGTAATCCTTATCCACATACTCAACCAATCTACTTATTTCATTTGTATCTGAATTTAATCCAAATGCTCGCAGAGCTACCTAAAATGGATAAAATTTAATGACTTGCCAAAAACCATTTCCAAAAACTTCGTCATAGGAATTCTTAGGCTGATTTAGTACCCTCAAATACTTCACGGGGATCAATCCTGTTCCTTCATGATCGAAAATTTCAAAAGCGTCTCTTATATCTGAGAGTTGATCCTTCGTGAATTGGAACACTGGTTTTGAATGTGCCTTCTTCATTGTCTATAAATGAAAAATAGTGAAATTATTCGATATATTTCCACTAGAAGTAGGATTATTTTCACGATGCACTCACGGGTCTAAAATTCAGCCAATTCAAAGTGACACCAACATAAACAACGTGTGCTGCCCTGAACTTGGTGGGTATAAAGCGAACTAATACCTTGCATTATTTTTCAGGAAAATGCCAATATACATATACGTATATTCCGCCGCCTCGTATAATAGTAAATGTTTTACGAGCTTTTAAAATGTTATTAAAAGGTTATTGGGTTGTTTCTCAATTTTTAACTCTTCGGAATCATGAAATAAGCAATTAAAAATCTAAACTCATGATAAACACCGAGTCATCTTAGCAATTTTTGATGATTTTTTTCGAAAAATGTTATTTGAAATCACTAAAACTTCACAAAAAAATTGTGACCAACTCTAATAAGAAATTAAATGTTCGCAAAAACTCTACACAAGGTTGAAGGAGCAACGTATATGAGGAAGAGACTCAATTATAATGCTTCCATTTCAAATACGTGCATGCCCAGCCTTACATTTTTTTCGATAAGATTATAAGATAGATATTTCAAAAACATGACATCTGGCAATCTTCCATCAAATACTATACAGATGTTGATCAAAAACGTCCACTCGGCGCGTGACGAAACTGAATATATTAGTCGAAAGGAAGATTACATTAACATGTCTAATGGCATATAGTACCTACGTATTTATAATTTACGTAACTCTAAAATGTACCTAAACCTAAACAATTTTTGAAGAGGGTCTGTTATTAAGTTTTAATTTATAATATGCGAAGAACATAATACTTTCTCTCATAAGAAGTGCATATTACTATTTCATACACTAATTATATAGAGAGATCGTGAAAGTATCCGACAGTGATATTAAGATGAATGTTCACGTCTTAGCTGCCAGGGTCATAGGAAGTGGTTTTTGCAATTCCATCTGTATACTCTGTTGGCTAACATTTATTCAAAGCTTACTTAGTCTAAAGCAGGGGTGCCCAAACTTTTTCATATCATGGACTACTTTCATTCTGGTAATTGTCTTGCGGGCTACTTATTTTTTCAATATATAAAAAGGGATTTTAAGAATGAATTAGACTACAAATTTACCGCAAAACAACATTGTACAACTGATTAACTGAATTGAATTTAATCTTGATTTGCGCGATTATGGGCACGTTTACACTGCATATCATCAGATAGTGAATGGTAATCGGGTGTGTAACTAGTAACAGAGAGAAATAAAGTCTTCGAGATGTTCATTAGCGAGAGAATTTCTGGTTTTTGATTTCATTAAGTTCAGATTAGAAAATAGAACTCCTTACTCAGGCATATAAGCTTAATGTCTTTATGGATGCGTGGGCGACACAGACCCTCCTAAAGGGCGACCGGTCGCCCATGGGAGACGTAATGGGCACCCCTGGTCTAAAGGCTAAACGATTCGACAGAATCGGAAGAAATTTTTTGTTTATTTAGGGTATGACCGGGAATAGAAACTTTGCTGAAATGTTATGATGGGTTTGAAGGGAAATAGAGTAAAATAAATTGCCTTTCGAGCAACAATTACTATTTTATTTTGTTTATATTGTTATACACACAAGATATTATTAGTATTGTAGAAATAAATATTTTAATTAGAAACTTAGCTGTTGTTCATATCATATTTCTCAGTTTGCTACGGCTTTGCTTTGTTTTCATAGAAGTCGAATTAATTAAAGTTCAGGTGAGAAAAATCATTCCTGAAAATCGATAGATTAAATACGCATATCGCAGGGATGAATAAAGCAATAAATGGCGATTTTCATATGAATCTCATAAGTTTGAAATATTTCAGTCTCGAGCTCCTAGAGATACCGGAAATTAAGTTTACACAATGTCGGAAAGAAGCCTTCTCTTTAGAGATGCACTTCATGATCAAAGCACCAGAGAAGGCGAGGAAGTCGCGGAGGAAGTTGAAAGCCATGGATCAACTGAGGAATTAATATTGACATACGACGAAGGAGGAGAGCCTCTGGTACCAGCGGAGGAGCAAAACGTCCAATTGGAACCAGATGTACGTATATGTATGGAATTCTTACGTTTCGTATTTTTAGAGTCACTTTAACGTGTGTTGCAAGAGTAATTCGTGTCCTTCATTCAAAAGTAGTTCAAGAATATTTGTGGTGGTATTTAGCGATAGCATAAGTATTTATGAAGTTATGAATATAAACTCCTTATGGCATAAAAATAATGATGGATTTACACAACATATAGTAGTGATAATATATATTAATATTGATTACCTGTACTTAAGAATTATAGCTCGATCATTCGAAGAGATAAAAATAAAAACTCTGCGATGGCATATACCAAAAATCCTGTTCATTAAGAATTTTAGCTGCAGTTAACGGATGAAATATTTCCTCATGTGTGTAAAATCATTTAATTAGTCGTAGAAAAAAAATCATGTAAGAATTGAATCTCCATATAAACCCGTATAGTTAAGGGATGAAATATTTCCTCATGCGTGTAAAATCATTTAATTAGTCGTAGAAAAAAATCATGTAAGAATTGAATCTCCATATAAACCCGTACCACCGAACGACTATAAATACTTAAGTGCTATATAGTATGACAATTTTTTCAAAGAGAACTAAGAAAATACGTTAGTTTTTATAAAGCATTATTTCAATTTTTAAATGCTTCAAAAATGAAAATTACTATAAATTTTAAAATTATTGAAACGAAATTTTTGTAATTTGTGAAATTTTCGAAATTTGTGATATTTTCGAAATTTTTTTAAATTTTCGAATTTTTGAAATTTTTTTATTTTTTGAAATTTTTGAATTATTGATATTTTTCGAATTTCTGAAATTTTTGGGATCTTTGAAATTGCAAAAATTCGAAAAATTCCAAAATTTTCAGAATCTCAATCTCAGAAAATTCCAAAAATTTCATTTCTTCTGAATAATCCAATGAATCCTTAATTTTGTAATTTCGAAAGTACTACATATAAAAAATCTTTAAAATTCCTAAAATTGAAATTTCCAAAATTTTAAAAATTTCGAAAACCTAAAATTATTCAAAACATAAAAATGTTCAAAAATCCCAATACACCAAAAATATAACATAGAATCCAAGATTCCAAATATTTCAAATGTAGAAATTGAAATATTAAAACTTTTTTTACTGATTCCAAATTTATATTTGACAAATTTTAGAAATTTAATAAATTTAATTTAAGAACTGGGTACTACTGGGTTATCCCGGACCCCTTTTGAAAAATAATTTTTTGACATATTTCATTACATTTTTATAATTTATTCATTCTAAGTAACTCTCAACATTATATAAAAGACAATGACTTGGTTGACATTGTTATAATTTTGTCAGATAATGAAGAAGATGCGGTAGCTTTCCTAACCCATGACTGATCGGCCCGTCGCGACATTTACAAACCCGATCACCGGACAACGGGGAGGGATACTTTGGTTCCGGGCGAGGCGAAGGGCGCGTTAGTGCTCGGAGACGACTAGCCATTAAAACAAAGCGAGCCGAAGGCTCGTCAATATATCCTTTCAATGTTATATCCTCTTGACTATTGCCGCAAATTGAAAGGATATAACAGTGAAAGGATGTATTGACGAGCATTCGGCTCGCTTTGTTTTAATGAGTAGTCGTATCCGGGCGCTTCGCCTCGCTCGGAACCAAAGTATCCCTCCCCATTGTCCGGTGACTGGGTTTGTAAATGTCGAGACCGGCCAAACAGTTTCTGTTAATAGGGTCCGGGATAACCCAGTTGTACCAAGAATTGCAATTACTTAAAAAAAAATTGAATTTGAAATTTAAAAAATTCCCAAACTACCAACATTTTCAACGATTTGAAATTTCCAAAAACTATTTATGAACTCCATCACTCCAGAAATTATAATTTACGAATTTGAATATTGTGTAGAATAAAAAAATATTAAAATTCTTGAATTTTTAATTTTTTAAAAACTATGATAATTATTAAGGCGAAATATGTCGTCATATTGTCTTAATTTTACCGAAATCGGTCATATAGTTAAAATCTCGACATGTACGAACGGTCATAAACAAGCTCATAAGTCATCTTTAAAAGACTAAAATAAATCCTCAGTAACTAATGCAGCATGATACACAGTTAATATATGCTATATTAATGAATAGGTAACCGTCATTTGTCATTAACAACCTTTTCAAATTATAGGAAACGTCAGATATACTGTGTATCGAACTGCATATTTGTATACCGACGCACTTACGGGATGAACCATGATGTATCAGAAAAAAGTTTTCGTGATGAAATAATTATACAAATGAAATTTAATTGGTTTTTATGAAGCAGTACAGAACTTCCATATTTCGAAACTCCGTGTATTCGAAGCTTCGTGACTGTACTGTGTATCGAAAGTAAATATTATTAAATTTTCTTGTAATTCCTTCAAAGCAAATTAATTTTTACAGGCAAAAGGGGCGTTCACAGATAGATGAAGGAGTGTATTGTCTTGCGATCTTCGACTTTAAGAAAAATTATTTATTTATTCATCATATTCAAAATTTGGCATGCATGAAAATAAATTAATTAATGTTGCCTATGCCACCCATGACTGTTTCTGCGGACGCCCATGTCCACGGCTAAGCCTCGCGGCTTTGTCCTAGGCGTTAACACTCTCTCGGAATCGTAATTGCATATTTAATGAGCCTATGTCCAGGAGTAGTTTTTCTTCAACTCTGTTCACGTATAAATAATCAATTTAGAGACGCTATCTCAGTTATAAGAAGTTTGATGAACTTTAACATTTAAGATATATTTTCAAATTTTATAGTCTGTTCACTAGCTGAAGTCTCTTGGCCTACTTGGAGCAAGTAGCCAATCACGAACGTTTCCCCTTCCATCGCCCCTCTCAACTTTCGTGCGGGACAGCAGACACCGGTGCGCGTTGCCAGCTCTTGCGGATTTTCGCCTTCAGCTGATATACTACGAAATTTCTAATGGCAACGCAGGCCGATGTGAACTCTTCGAGAGCAGGAGTGAGACTGGGTTCCTCCCCACTACCTTCCCAAACAAACCGTCTCCTATTGGCTGCTGCTAACTGGCGTACGCCAAGAGACTTTAGCTAGTGAACCGACTATAATAAGCCACTAACATAGTTTTTCTTTATTTTTTTACAATCATGTAGGAATCAGATGTCATAAATGGTGAGCATTCAAAAAGGATTAAGCACACTAAATCCGATATATGCCGGATATGTCACGGTGTTTCTGATTCTGCTATTTCAGCCGTGGTGATGGATGTCGCCCATTTGTCCACTATGGCTGTGGACACGCGATCAATAATAAGTCTCCTACCGGAAGAAAAGGTAAGCGTATCGGTTCACTCCAATAGAATCCATCCAAAATTATTTTATATGATCATTGATCAAATTCGCAATTCTCTAAGTATTCCATAAACGCGATCTAAGTTTCATAAGATGCTCACTTTTAAATTTTCTCAAAAAATTTTGTACAATGTAAAATTGTATAATGGTTAAACAACGTGCATATATATCTTCATAGCTTCCAATTAAGTTATGCATAAATCTTCCTAATGAGTTAGATATGGATTTAGCGAAGAATGTACTGAAAATATTTACGTACATTTCCTACGAATATCCTAGCAAAAGTTAATGGAATAGTTTTTAAAAATCTGATGTGTTCAGCACATGGCTTTCTCCATGCATAGCAATGAATATGATTGCTCTCGATATCAACGTCCTCAAGAATAATTATAGCAAGTTATATTCGTGAATATACGCTGAATAATTTTCACAGTGAAAAATACTTTGAATCCATGCACGACAGATGCAGCAAAAAAAAATATACCGTAGCGGTCACAAATACCAAATAAATGTGATTCCCTAGGACGAAGAGATGAAATCCGGATCGCTGGAATCGCCATGCCTGTGCAAGGGAACGATTGGTCTAGTACATATAATCTGCTTGGAGAGGTGGCTTACTGAGTCGAGACGTTTCACCTGCGAACTATGCGGATTCCGATATGAGACAGTTCGTGTTCCGAGGCTCTCCAGGTTCAAAGCATTCATAGTATGGATTTCTGGTCCGGTAGGAAAGATGGTGAGTGCTAAGATTATCAAATGAAAATTTTTTTCTTTCTTGATCACGATAAAATTAAAAAAAACATCGAATACTTCGTTTATAGAAAAGCTAGATTCAGTACTATTTATACTCATAGTAATTTTTCGTTAATGATGCAAATAAAAGATATGACCATAAGTGTCGTTCGTAACTTAAAATATTTAGGGCATGGGGTATAAGGGCAATCTCCTCCAGATATTTGGATAAATATTGAATTCATCACAAAGCCGATTTAATTTATACTTATATATTTTACATTGGACATATAAACTACTTAATATGATAACAAATGTATGTGGTTTATCGCCATTCAAAAATATCTAAATTTTTAATTTAAATTCTTCCTCTAATTATATGACAGCAGTAGGCTATCGACGCCCGTGCAAATGACCGAAGTGATTTAGATTAATATTTTATGTTTTTCCTTAATATTAGTAAAATAGATATATGCAGAAATGAATAATGAAATATTATCAACCATAATATTTATCAGATGAATGATTTTAGATGGTGCTGGATATGCTGAAAATCGTCTTCTTGGTCCCGATAACAATCCTATCTACATACTACTATGGAATATATATATCAAATTTCATGTTGGTGGCAGACAGATTACTGAGTTGTCCCTTCGAAATGTCGGTTAGTATTTAATTTCACGAATTTGAAATATTATTTTTTTCGCAAAAGTTCACTTTGATTTGTTTCAGTTGTCTCGTTCTCTACAGTTCCAAGATGATAAGAGCAACTTCAATAACTCCATCACTTGGGCTTCGTTTATGACGTCCATCAAAGGGATTTTCACCTGGAGGCCTCGAGGATTCAAGGTTTCGTAAAATTAGGAATTTTTATTTATCCAATGAATGTTTAATTTATTCTCCGTAAAACTACCATTTACGCCTGAAGAACCGGTTGAAAGAAAAAACAAGTTAGGAAAGTGTACAACGTATTACAAATGCAATGGAGTATTAGAAAGAAACTAGCATAAAAGCCCATCAATATGACGGGATATCTTTAGTTAATCTTAAAATAGTTGCCTCCCTCCTCCCCCCTCTCTCCTCCTTCCTCCCTCCCCCTCACTCACTCTCTCCTTCTCTCTCCCTCCCTTTCTCTTCCTCTCTCTCTCTTAAATGTAAAGAAGGGACTATATAGTCTCAATTTCGCCCTCAATATAGTCGTTTGTCTGTCTCCCTCCCTCCCTCTTTCTCCCTCCTTCCACTCACTCCCCCTCACTCTCTCCACCCCTTCCCCCTAATTCCCTGTCGCCACCTCCCCCCTCATCCCCACTCTCCACCCCTCCCCCTCATTCCCTCTCCCCCCTTACCTCCCTCTCTATCTCCACCTCCCTCCCTCTCTCCCCTTCCGTTACCATCCCTCCCTATCTAGTATTAAAAGCATTCAAAGCACGTTTACACCCATAAGGATTGATATAACAATAGGATTTTGAGGTCTAACGATATAATTGGTAGCCAAGGCAACATCCCGTTAAAATTGCAAGATTTCCACAAAATACGTAAAATAAACGTTTAACATGAGCGGTTTCGAACTGCCGGCGGAAAACGATGAACAGAATAAGAAACGTTGTAATTTTCTCTTTAAAATGGTTCATATCCGAAGATCGTAGGTTAATTCCTTCTAATTTTAATTTCCAAAACAATAAAAGCCTGCACGCCAAAAAATCGACTTTTACGTGTTACCTCACGTAAAATGGAAATGTCTTCCTCGAAGTCGAACCCAGTCGTCATTACCTTAAAGTATGTTAATCGAGCATTCCTGCCAAATTTCGAGATCCAATCTCAATTCTTTCTCGAGTTAATACGGTAATTCGCTACCAGAGGCACGACCTATGGAATAGCGTGACCAACCAACCAACAGACCTGGGCTATTATTATAGTAAATTATATACCTGTACGTAAGGGAAATAGCGTTTTAAAGTTCTTTTCTTCATCATAAATAATCCATTTTCTTCCAATTTTAAAATAGTGCATGCACACGTAAGGAAATGAAACGTTTGTTTGTGAGATTGTATATGTTAGCAAAAATGAAGAAGTAACCATGCAAGAAATTTTCGAAGTTCAACTCGAATTAAGACATTTTTGTTTGATTTTATCGAAAACGGCTACTCCTACGATAAAAATATATAGGGAAGGTAATAGTTCTACAACTTTTATTTGAAAAATATTTTTATATGAGCAATACTTTACGAGATATGACGAAAATTTTATTTTTTGTCACCAGTAAAGTGGTACCCCTGATTGGCGTACGTGATTCAGTACGCTGGAAGCTTAACGCGCTTAAAAATAGCTCACATCCTTCGTCTCTGTACTCTCGGAACAGCATTCTTTTAATGGAAGGAAGGCATTATTTAATCCGCGTGAAAAACGAATCCATGATAAGTATAACTTTTCGCGTCACAACGGGCTTTTTCATCGTTTATTTTCCGGCTAAAGTTGAACCTTGGAATAAATTGCGTGATTTTCAATTGATTTATTCTCGTCCACACAATTAGGAAATTATCTCGCGTATTCGGTCCAAATAGATAAAAATATTTCGGTAAATGAATATGAAGCAGTTGCAGAGATCAAATCTACTAAGTTTGTGATCTACAAAAAATAAAACGGCTCCTTTTGAATGAATCAAACATGCGCATGCATTTGCAAAATTTTAGCATGTTTAAAAAGTGTTGCTAATACCTAAGCGATAAAGCGTTTCATATCATTTTGGATCAATTCTATACGCGAAAAATACCGTTTAAACAATAATACACAAACATAATTTTCGTTTCCTTATGCTTCAATATTATCATTACTTCCAAATCAATGGCTATGTAATAAGAAAATAAAATAATAATTCACAGAGCTACAGAATTTAAACAGAAATTGAGACTGTTCAAATGACAAATAACTGAAAGATAATATTTTGCAATCTCACCTGTTTGACGTTTGGTAAATGATTCTCCGAATAACCTCAATAGTAATTTCGTTAATCCATTAAGAATTAAGACACAATGTTACGCTTTTCATAGCGACAGAATAGATTGTAAGTAAGATTAATTTTATACATTTTCCTGGCTCTATATTCGATTATATACACCAGGGGTCGGCAACCTGCGGCTCCGGAGTCACATGTGGCTACTGTAGTACATGTTTGTGGCTCCTTAGAAGTTAGTTAAACTCCCTAACGTTTATCAGTCACAGGGCCTATTTTAACGTGCAGCTCCAACAAGTTCGTGTAGTTCGGAAAGTCCAATGTGCAGTTGTAAAATTAATTTTGCGCAGTTGTTAAGTTAAACATTATTACTTATATTACAATTGGCACCTACAAAAATACAATCTACTTGTAACTAACTTTTAGTTAAGTGTAAACCTAAAAATATTAACTGAAATTTGACAATTTTATAAGAAAACAAAAACTTCTGAAAATTATTGCACGTGTGCCTAAAATGTATTCAAAGAAGCCACACTCACTTTTCAAAAATGTTCGCCTGAGGTGCATTTTATAAGCAGGCTCGCTCCGGTCACCAAGGATGAGCCCTAACAAATTATTTTTGTGCAGCTCTAAAATTTCCTTAAAATAGGCCCTAATCAGTCATGAAAACACATTTATTGCAATCCCATCTCGTCTTTCGGAAACCCTCCCACTGGGTGCAAATTTTTTTACGTCTTATCACGTCTATCGGGAATCCTCACTCGAATCTCTAAAAGAAAAAAAAGATTCAGATTTTTACTGTGTGGCTCTCAAGATTTTTGGAACGAGGCAAAAAACAAAAAATGGCTCTTTTACTTTGAAAGGTTGCCGACCCCTGATATATACCAACATTTTCTTTAAAAAATTATAACTTAAGAATGTAATCAGCCACATTAAATTGGGGACATATTTTTAGGCGCGTTTTGCTTACAGCGTGAGCGCCTATTATATATATATATATATATATATATCCGTCTGTCCGTCCGTCCGTCCGCATGTTCGTTCTCGGCTTCTACACAACGGATTTTCATGAAATTTGATATTAAGGACTTTCAATCAAATATAATAAGAAAATCGCAAAAATGAATCACGTACGCCAATCAGGGGTACCACTTTAATGGTGACAAAAATTAAATTTTCGTTATATCTCGTAAAGTATTGCTCATATCAAAATATTTTTCAAATAAAAGTTGTAGAACTATTAAGGAAGAGTATTACCTTCCCTATATATTTTTATCGTAGGAGTAGCCGTTTTCGATAAAATCAAACAAAAATGTCTTATATCGAGTTGAACTTCGAAAATTTCTTGTATGGTTGCTTCATTTTTGCTAACATAAACAATCTCCCAAACAAACGTTTAATTTCCTTACGTGTGCATGTAATATTATTAAATAGGAAGAAAATGGATTATTTATGAGGAAGAAAAGAACTTTAAAACGCTATTTCCCTTACGTACAGGTATATAATTGCTTTCTAATACTCCATTGCACGAAACGCGCCCATTTGTGATACGTTGTACACTTTCCTAACTTGTTGAATAATTTCTACAGATGAACTTCGCAATTTCTAAGGAGACGTTGGAGCTGTTAACGGAAGGACTGAAGACATGTGCAGCATTCTCTACCACTTTAATTCTGGTACATATTTCGCATACGGTTATCCGATCCGTGTTGGACCACTTCGACAGCTGGAACCGTTGGTGGCAGGCGGACTCGATGGTGCGTTTATTAGAGACGCCACCGGAGGCTAGGCGGTCAAGAGTGGTAGCTGAAGCGGCTCACAGGGAGTTTTCATTATTTTGAACCTTTAATGAATATATAGTACGGGAAAAAGATGGAATATATTGTGAAAATATAGGAATTGTGTAATTGTAGAAAGTAATATCTGTTAAAATTATACTTACGTGTCTCAATCGTTATTACATAATATTGTTATCAGTGCAACTGTGACATATACACATGCGTGTATATGTATGTGTATTTATGTATTTGTGAAGAAAAGCTAATAAAAATCTGGTTTGAAACGTACAGAGGGGAGAAATAAGCTGAACCACTTTAAGGATGAAGAGGATGGAAATAGATTTGCCAAGAAAAAGTCATCTTTTATATACTGTTAAAATTATGAAATCATATTAGATTTTTACAGTGTTTTATTTTATAAACATGCTTATGTTTCCGTCCGTGTCCGTCTATGCAATCAATTAAATCAAAATAGTAAATAATCAGTAGGAGGTAGAAGGCTGAAATTTTTAGGGTGCATGTGATCTATGATGCCCTTTATTATACTGCTAAAGAATTGTTTTAGAGAAATGGATGGGGGGTAGTGGATGCCCTCAGAATTTTCAAATTAAGACTCCGAGCAGATGGTTATAGATAGCTAAAATTCTTTTAATTGATTATCTACTATCATTATATACTTTGTCGATTGATGTCCGAAGCCAAATAGCAACCATAAGCATGGTGACAGAATAAATAAATAAATAAACAAGTCACTAGCAACACTGAATAACAAATAGGCAAAACAAGACAGCATATCAAAGTGGACAAATGTAACAGATTACATGATTGTTATTGGTTGAGTCAAAGTATTTAAGAGTGCGATTTGGAAAAGAGTATTCAAGATAGACACAAGTATAATAAAACATATTTTATTTCTAATAATTATAACAGTAATGCCGGTAAGCACGGTATAAAAATTGTTTTGTTTTGATTTAAAATTTAAATTTTAGATACTTTCCATACTTAAAACTTTTGAAGAGAGATGGATAATACTGGATCTTCTACGTCAACGGGAAAAAGACGCCGTAACTTAACTCCAGAAAACAGGAAAATGGTCGAACGGAAGCGCAGAGAAAGCGACGTGAAAATTTAACACTAACATCCACGTCGTGTTTTGACAGAATGTGAAGGAACAGAAAGCTTCGTGATCGTCGCAAACCGTCCACGAAGCGAAAAAACCTTATTGTTAGTGTAGGTACTTGGTCGCTTAGTTGCATCCACAACGCGTTGTGGCTGATTTTTTTTCGCTCACTGAGCGACTTCGGTCTCTGAGCGTAACAGATATA